>ONZH01031000.1:0-434872 GCA_900303285.1 Rhinella marina
TGTCACTTATGGGGCTCAAGTATCAGCTATAGAGCTCATACAAATGACCATAATCATCCCAGGAATCCATGTACCGTTCCATATGTCAGCCACATTTTCCAGGCCGATAGTAATGTATGATATAACCAGTCTGTATCTGACCGCAGGGCAGTTGTCGCGTACTGACCCCCCGATCAGAGAGAGAATGGCTGTATCATACATTAGGGCTCATTCACACAGCCGATGTTCGCAATCTCCAATGCACAAGCAACATCTGTGCAGATTCCGCAGATGGATCCATACCCATTCAACGTGAATTGGTCAGTGATCTGTCCGCATCGTAAAAAATAGAACATGTTGTGAATACGGGCATGGCCGGGCAATGGCTGTGTGCATGAGCCCTTACTGTGTGAGTTCTGGTCAGGAGAATGTGGTCAGCCTGGGAGATACGGCCTGAAAACGGACCTAGTTCTCCTGGGCTGATCATGGTTGTATCACACATGAAAGGCCAAGATAAAAACTTCAGCCGGCAGGACTGAAAAAGATAGGATTAGGCCTCATACACACAACCATATCCGTTATGTGATCTGATAGTTGCAGATCCAGTAAATAAGGGTACAGTGCGAGATCCGCATTTTTTGCAGATCAAATGACTTTTTATAGATTCGAGGTCTGCATTTTGAGGACCAGAATATGACATTTTCTCTTTTTTTTTTTAGAACTGACATACGGATGCAGAAAGCACACTGATTACGTCCATGTACATATATAATTATATACAGGAGAGACCCAGGTTATACCAGCATGCTCCATATCACTATATACAAGAAGATGTATAACTTATACCAGCTGTACATATATAATTATATACAGGAGATACCCAGGTTATACCAGCATGCTCCATATCACTATATACAAGAAGATGTATAACTTATACCAGCTGTACATATATAATTATATACAGGAGATGCCCAGGTTATACCAGCATGCTCCATATCACTATATACAAGAAGATGTATAACTTATACCAGCTGTACAATATATTAATATTATATACAGGAGATACCCAGGTTATACCAGCATGCTCCATATCACTATATACAAGATGATGTATACTTATACCAGCTGTACATATATAATTATATACAGGAGATACCCAGGTTATTACCAGCATGGTCCATATCACTATATACAAGAAGATGTATAACTTATACCAGCTGTACTTATATAATTATATACAGGAGATACCCAGGTTTATACCAGCATGCTCCATATCACTATATACAAGAAGATGTATAACTTATACCAGCTGTACTTATATAATTATATACAGGAGATACCCAGGTTATACCAGCATGTCCATATCACTATATACAGAAGATGTATAACTTATACCCAGCTGTACATATATAATTATAATACAGGAGATACCCAGGTTATACCAGCATGCTCCATATCACTATATACAAGAAGATGTATAACTTATACCAAGCTGTACATATATAATTATATACAGGAGGATACCCCAGTTCTATACCAGCATGCTCTCCATATCACACTATATACAAGAAGATGGTATAACTTATACCAGCTGTACATATATAATTTATAATACAGGAATAACCCAGGTTATAACCAGCAATGGTCCATATCACTAATTATACAAGAAGATGTTAGTATCTTATACCGCTGTACCTATAATAATTATATACAAGGACGATACTCAGGTTATACCAGCATGGGTCCAATCGCTATATACACGGAAATGTAAACTAATATACCCAGCTGTACATATATAATTATATACAGGAGATAGCCCAGGTTATACCAGCACGCTCCATATCACTATATACAAGAAGATGTATAACTTATACCAGCTGTACATATTAATTATATACAGGAGATACCTCAGGTTATACAGCATGCTCCATATCACTATATACAAGAAGATGTATAACTATACCAGCTGTACATATATAATTATATACAGGAGATGCCCGGGTTATACCAGCATGTCCATATCACTATATACAAGAAGATGTATAACTTATACCAGCTGTACATATATAATTATATACAGGAGATACCCAGGTTATACCAGCATGCTCCATATCACTATATACAAGAAGATGTATAACTTATACCAGCTGTACATATATAATTATATACAGGAGATACCCAGGTTATACCAGCATGCTCCATATCACTATATACAAGAAGATGTATAACTTATACCAGCTGTACATATATAATTATATACAGGAGATACCCAGGTTATACCAGCATGGTCCATATCACTATATACAAGAAGATGTATAACTTATACCAGCTGTACATATATAATTATATACAGGAGATACCCAGGTTATACCAGCATGCTCCATATCACTATATACAAGAAGATGTATAACTTATACCAGCTGTACATATATAATTATATACAGGAGATACCCAGGTTATACCAGCATGCTCCATATCACTATATACAAGAAGATGTATAACTTATACCAGCTGTACATATATAATTATATACAGGAGATACCCAGGTTATACCAGCATGCTCCATATCACTATATACAAGAAGATGTATAACTTATACCAGCTGTACATATATAATTATATACAGGAGATACCAGGTTATACCAGCATGGTCCATATCACTATATACAAAAGATGTATAACTTATACCAGCTGTACATATATAATTATATACAGGAGATACCCAGGTTATACCAGCATGGTCCATATCACTATATACAAAAGATGTATAACTTATACCAGCTTGTACATTATAATTATATACAGGAGATACCCAGGTTATACCAGCATGGTCATATCACTATATACAAGAAGATTGTATACTTATACCAGCTGTACATATATAATTATATACAGGAGATACCAGGTTATACCAGCATGCTCCATATCACTATATACAAGAGATGTATAACTTTACCAGCGTACATATATAATTATATACAGGAGATACCCAGGTTATACCAGCATGCTCCATATCACTATATACAAGAAGATGTATAACTTATACCAGCTGTACATATATAATTATATACAGGAGATACCCAGGTTATACCAGCATGCTCCATATCACTAATATACAAGAAGATGTATAAACTATACCAGCTGTACAGTATATAATTATATACAGGAGATACCCAGGTTATACCAGCATGCTCCATATCACTATATACAAGAAGATGTATAACTATACCAGCTGTACATATATAATTATATACAGGAGATACCCAGGTTATACCAGCATGCCTCCATATCACTATATACAAGAAGATGTATAACTTATACCAGCTGTACATATATAATTATATACAGGAGATACCCAGGTATATACCAGCATGCTCCATATCACTATATACAAGAAGATGTATAACTTATACCAGCTGTACATATATAATTATATACAGGAGATACCCAGGTTATACCAGCATGCTCATATCACTATATACAGAAGATGTATAACTTATACCAGCTGTACATATATAATTATATACAGGAAGATACCCAGGTTATACCAGCATGCTCCATATCACTATATACAGAAGATGTATAACTTATACCAGCTGTACATTATAATTATATACAGGAGATACCCCAGGTTATACCAGCATGCTCCATATCACTATATACAAGAAGATGTATACTTATACAGCTGTACATATATAATTATATACAGGAGATACCCAGGTTATACCAGCATGCTCCATATCACTATATACCAAGAAGATGTATAAGCTTATACCAGCTGTACATATATAATTTATATACAGGAGATACCAGGTTATACCAGCATGCTCCATATTCACTATATACAAGAAGATGTATAACTTATACCAGCTGTACATATATAATTATATACAGAGATACCCAGGTTATACCAGCATGCCTCCATATCACTATATACAAGAAGATGTATAATTATACCAGCTGTACATATATAATTATATACAGGAGATACCCAGGTTATACCAGCATGCTCCATATCACTATATACAGAAGATGTATAACTATACCAGCTGTACATATATAATTATATACAGGAGATACCCAGGTTATACCAGCATGCTCCTATCACTATATACAAGAAGACGTATAACTTATACCAGCTGTACATATATAATTATATACAGGAGATACCCAGGTTATACCAGCATGGCCCATATCACTATATACAAGAAGATGTATAACTTATACCAGCTGTACATATATATTATATACAGGAGATACCCAGGTTATACCAGCATGGCTCCATATCACTATATACAAGAAGAATGTATAACTTATACCAGCTGTACATATATAATTATATACAGGAAGATACCCAGGTTATACCAGCATGCTCCATATCACTATATACAAGAAGATGTATAACTTATACCAGCTGTACATATATAATTATATAGTACAGGAGATACCCAGGTTTATACCAGCATGGTCCATATCACTATATACAAGAAGTGTATAACTTATACAGCTGTACAATATATAATTATATACAGGAGATGCCCAGGTTATACCAGCATGGCCCATATCACTATATACAAGAAGATGTATAACTTATACCAGCTGTACATATATAATTATATACAGGAATACCCAGGTTATACCAGCATGCTCCATATTCACTATATACAAGAAGATGTATAACTTATACCAGCTGTACATATATAATTATATACAGGAGATACCCAGGTTATACCAGCAATGGCTCCATATCACTAATATACAAGAAGATGTATAACTTATACCAGCTGTACATATATAATTATATACAGGAGATACCAGGTTATACCAGCATGCTCCATATCACTATAATACAAGAAGATGTATAACTTATACCAGCTGTACATATATAATTATATACAGGAGATACCCAGGTTTATACCAGCATGCTCCATATCCACTATATACAGAAGATGTATAACTTATACCCAGCTGTACATATATATTATATACAGGAGATACCCAGGTTATACCAGCATAGCTCCATATCACTATATACAAGAAGATGTATAACTTATACCAGCTGTACATATATAATTATATACAGGAGATACCCAGGTTTATACCAGCCATGCTCCATATCACTATATACAAGAAGATGTATAACTTATACCAGCTGTACATATATAATTATATACAGGAGATACCCAGGTTATACCAGCATGCTCCAATATCACATATAACAAGAAGATGTATAACTTATACCAGCTGTACATATATAATTATATACAGGAGATACCCAGGTTATACCAGCATGCTCCATATCACTATATACAAGAAGATGTATAACTTATACCAGCTGTACATATATAATTATATACAGGAGATACCCAGGTTATACCAGCATGCTCCATATCACTATATACAAGAAGATGTATAACTTATACCAGCTGTACATATATAATTATATACGGAAGATACCCAGGTTATACCAGCATGCTCCATATCACTATATACAAGAAGATGTATAACTTATACCAGCTGTACATATATAATTATATACAGGAGATTACCCAGGTTATACCAGCATGCTCCATATCACTATATACAAGGAAGATGTATAACTTATACAGCTGTACATATATAATTATATACAGGAAGAATACCCAGGTTATTACCAGCATGCTCCATATCACTATTACAAGAAGATGTATAACTTATACCAGCTGTCATATATAATTATATACAGGAGATACCCAGGTTATACAGCATGGTCCATATCACTATATACAAGAAGATGTATAACTTATACAGCTGTACATATATAATTATATACAGGAATACCCATGAGTTATACCAGCCCATGGCCCATTATCCACTACCCTAATCAAAGAGAATGTATAAACTTATACCAGCTGTACATATATAATGAATAGTACAGGACGATAACCCAGGTTATACCAGCAATGGCGCATATCACTACTATACAAGAAGATGTATAACTTATACCAGCTGTACATATAAATCATTATATACAGGATGATACCCAGGATTTATACCAGCATGCTCCATATCACATATACCAGAGGATGTTAACATATACCAGCTGTACATAATATAAAATGTATATACAGGAGAATACCTATGGTTATACCAGCATCCTCCGATATCACTATAATACAAAGAAGATGTATACTTATACCAGCTGTACCTATAATAATGTATATACAGGAGATACCCAGGATCTATACCAGCATGGCCATATCACTATATACAAGAAGTATATTATACCAGCTGTACATATATAATATATCAGGATATACCCAGGTTATACCAGCATGGGCCCATATCACTATATACAAGAAGATGTATAACTTATACCAGCTGTACTATATATAATTATATACAGGATTATACCCAGGTTATACCAGCATGGGCCCATATCACTATATACAAGATGTATAACTTATACCAGCTGTACATATAATATTATACAGGATATACCCAGGTTATACCAGCATGGTCCATATCACTATATACAAGAAGATGTATAACTTATACCAGCTGTACATATATAATTATATACAGGATATACCCAGGTTATACCAGCATGCTCCATATCACTATATACAAGAAGATGTATAACTTATACCAGCTGTACATATATAATTATATACAGGAGATACTCAGGTATACCAGCATGCCATATCACTATATATGTATAACGGAGAATATTTACAGGATCAGTACCAAATAACAAAACGGAGATGCCCAGGTTATACCAAACATACTCGACACAAAAAAAAAATCCTTGATGCAAATTTTTTGTATCAAGGGTTCGTTTGTACCACGGAGTGTAAGTGAAGCGCTTGCTATTACTCACCGCTCAGTGGTCACTCATTGACCAGAATCTCGCTGCACTGTATCCTGACGTACACACATTGTCAGGATGTAGTGCATGTGAGCGCGCAGTATGACCTGACGCTATGTGACGTCAGGAGGACAGTGCAGCGTGTGAAGAAGAGGATGGAAGATCTCTGAAGTGGCAGCAGCTCCCCTACAGGAAAGGTAAGTAATTTAGTTAAGTGGTGCTGCGGCTGGGCACTGAAAGCTAGGAGGGGGAGTAGGGGAACTGATGGCATGGGGGAGTTCATGGTAGTGGGGCCAGCTGGTGGCACTGGGGGGAGCTGATAGCATTGGGGGGTGAGCTGATGGCATGGGGGAGCTAGTGGCACTGGGGGAGGGAGCTGGTGGCACTGGGGGGAGGAGCTGATGGCATTGGAGGGGAAACTGATGGCACTCCCTGCACAAATGGCACACAACACATTAGACTTACTGCATTACATACATATATTCAATGTACAGCACCTTATCCAGCCTATGTTCATATATAACACTGGTTAGATTATGTATTACATTTGAATGTATCCATACGGTGGGCCCCCAAAATAAATTTTACTGGTGGGCTCTAGGTACCCCAGTCCGACACATTTATAGAGTTCTTGATTAATCGTTGGATTCATCGGTAGAATACTTTACTAAAATAATTGATAGCTGCAGCCCTAATCTCGCTCTCTGTCTTCTCTTAAGAGGACATGATCAAGACATACTGATTTTCTATTGAACCCCTCTCCTGCAGTGAGGAGAGAGGGCACAATATGTGTGTCCTTCTCTCTCCTCGTTCTAGTGATCGTTGGTGGTCTCTGCACTCAGACCTCCACAGGTCAAAACCTTTCATATGTTTCTATATCAATAGTTTTAGAAAAACTCAGTGACCTTTTACATTTTGTTTCTAATAATGTATATTTGATTGTTTTCCACTCTGGGATAATGGTGAGTCTTATGACTTGCACTTAGACTGCTTCACTCGAAAAAGAATCACTTATATAAGTAACTAATTTCTCACAATGAACTTGTTTTTTTTCCAGTTTGACACCCCCTGCACAGTGTCACTGATTCCTTAGATACACAGGCACCCGCAGAGCATGTTGACACAGAGTATCACACAGCAGCTCTAGGCTTGTGAAGACATGACTATACTGCGGTGTCAAGTGTGTGTGAGTCCATGTCACTCTCCTCCGCACATACACAGCTGTGTTTGTGTGGAATGTCTAGCTCACAACCCAAAGAGTGCATCACACTGTGACTGTCCTCCCTCACACTGCCCCCGTCACTGCCACACAGGCTCTGATATCCACATGAGACAGCGCAGGTCCAGATGTTTCACCCCATACAATCTCCTGATGAATAGATGATTGTGGCCTGATCTGCGGTTGTAGAACAGCTGGTGCTCCCCAGACTGTCTATGGGATACAGATATTCTATGGATTTGCATTTCATTTCTGTCAGTACTGAAAAATGTAGCTATCTGCATGCAGAAAATACTTTCCAACATGTCGGAATGTCTTCTGTGCAGTGTAAAATATAACTTTTACACCGTAAATATCATACTCTATCCAACAACCATAACATATTCAATTTTTAGCAATAAAATAATACCCTCATTATGACTATAAGGCCCCATTCACACGACCGTATGTACATTTCCGCATTTTTGCGGATAAGATGCGGAACCATACGGACCCATTCAATTTTCCATAGGAGAAAAAAAATGCGGAATGCACACCGTGTGCATTCCGCATCCCGTATCTCACGGAAGTTCTCCCACAAAAAAAATAAAACATGTCCTATACTTGGCCGCAAAATCACGTTCGTAGCCCCATTAAAATCAATAGGTCCGCAAAATTGCGGAACACTACGGAAGACTTACCGTATGTCTTCCGTTTCATTTTTATACGGATCACGGAATACATACGGTCGTGTGAATGGGGCCTTGGGCTTGGGTTCACACATGACTGAATAGCTGCAGATTTCCCATTGCGGATTGCTGCGCAGCAAATTCCCAGAAAAGCGGATGATATTTTAAAATGTCTCATCCACACCCTACGCACAGAAAATACGGTATAAAGTGACCTGGTCAAGTCTGCAATATGTCAATTTATGCTGCCGTTCTGCCTAGTGGATTTCAGCCTTTGCAATGGAGACGGTGAACTTCAATGGCTTTTACGTGGCAAAACTGTATTCAGTCCATGTGGGGTTTTTTTACGCATTTTGTTGTGCTTTTTGCGGCAAAACCACTGCAGACTTTTCCGCTACAATTTCCAGTATGTGTGGACGTACCCTTAGTAACATATCGAAATGCAATTTAGTGGGAAATACTAGAATGATGGAATGCCGGGTATAGACCGATATAGGAGACAGATGCCGAGCGTCCAGAGATCTGAGAGCCTGGTATTACAATGTCACTAGAAGATTTCCCCTTACAGTTATTAGAAAGAGCTCCCCGTTACAATACTACTCTGTCTCTACTCCATTAGTCACAGCAGGTCCCTTTACTTTCTCAGTAGTTACAGTAGTCCCACTACTTCCCCAGTCACTGAAGCCATCTGTTTTCTTAGCAGTCCCAGCTGCACCCTGCACTTCACCAGTAGTCACCGCATTCCCCTTCATTACCCCAGTAGTCACAGCAGTCCCCCTACTTCCCAGTAGTCACTGAAGCTGTCTGTTTTCTTAGCAGTCCCAGCTGCACCCTGCACTTCACCAGTAGTCACCGCATTCCCCTTTATTCCCCCAGTAGTCACAGCAGGTCCCTTTACTTTCTCAGTAGTTACAGCGGTCCCCTTACTCCCCAAGTAGTCACTGAAGCTGTCTGTTTTCTTCGCAGTCCCAGCAGCATCCTGCACTTCACCAGTAGTCACCGCATTCCCCTTCATTACCCCAGTAGTCACAGCAGTCCCCCTACTTCCCAGCAGTCACTGAAGCTGTCTGTTTTCTTACCAGTCCCAGCTACACCCTCCACTTCACCATTAGTCACCACATTCCCCTTAATTAACCCAGTAGTCACAGCAGGTCCCTTTACTTTCTCAGTAGTTACAGCGGTCCCCTTACTTCCCCAGTAGTCACTGAAGCTGTCTGTTTTCTTTGCAGTCCCAGCAGCATCCTGCACTTCACCAGTAGTCACTGCATTCCCCTTCATTACCCCAGTAGTCACAGCAGTCACTGAAGCTGTCTGTTTTCTTAGCAGTCCCAGCTGCACCCTCCACTTCACCATTAGTCACAACATTCCCCTTAATTAACCCAGTAGTCACAGCAGGTCCCTTTACTTTCTCAGTAGTTACAGTAGTCCCCCTACTTCCCCAGTAGTCACTAAAGCTGTCTGCTTTCTTAGCAGTCCCAGCTGCACGCTCCACTTCACCATTAGTCACCACATTCCCCTTAATTAACTCAGTAGTCACAGCAGGTCCCTTTACTTTCTCAGTAGTTACAGTAGTCCCCCTACTTCCCCAGTAGTCACTAAAGCTGTCTGCTTTCTTAGCAGTCCCAGCTGCACCCTCCACTTCACAAGTAGTCACCTTCATTCCCCCAGTAGTCACAGCAGGGCCAACCTCCTTTCCACAGTAGTCAAACCAGAGGATCTAGAGAGAGTTAGCATGGCGGGGGCATGATTCTAGTATATTTACAGAGCTCTGGCATAGTAAATGAATTCTGTCAATGTATTCTTTTCCTTTCAACAGTTACAAGAATGTATGTTGATTGCTAACATAAAATAGCTCGTCCCAAAAAGCCATCAGATTTGAAGTCAAGTGACAAAGTAATGGTTTGGAGAGAAGATGCTGCGACCTTCCCCTGCCCCCACCACTCACCAGTCCCTTGTTTGCATTACTCCACAATAGATAAGGAATGGCAACCTTTTGTGCTTCATACACACAATTAGTTGGGATTCCTCTTCCATAATTACTCAAATCCTGTCTTCAAAACTAAAGTAGAAAGTTTCACCAAGACAAGGGAGATCATACTGTATATGCAACTAGTAATTTGTCTGTCAAGGAAGAAAATTTAAGTGTGGAATTGATTTTCATCAGTTATCTCTTTATGGTCGACAAAATACAAAAGTGATAAAAACACAAACTATTAATAGTTTGACTACACTTTGTTTCTTTGACTACACTTTATTCTGCTGAAGGTTTCATATACTGTTTAGAGCCACTCCAGATATTATACAAGACCTCAAGAAAAACTTCAGCAGGGAAGCAAAGCCTTCTTTTACATTCTCAATTTTATTTTTCTTATAAGCTGCAAATGATTAAAAAAAGCTAGAGATTGGTCAATTAATTCTAAATAAATCAAATTCAAACCAAATTTTCCAAAAATTCACAACAAATCCAAATCCGAATTTGTTTTGGGGAATTTCTCAAAATGGCATCATCCATTTCAGATAAGAAAACAGAGAAGATGAAGAAGGAGGATCGCATAACTCCAAGCAGGCATCTTCTACCAAAAAGCAAAAATTTTCAGTACCATATTTTTTAAAAAAAGAAACATAAAACATCCTACAGTGCAGTTTGTTTTATAAGAGGCTGTTGGTTCCACACCCATATACAGTATGTCGTTGTCACTTTAAGATTGCAGTCCTAGGAGATCCCACAATGTCATCCACAACTTTCCAGGGCAATTGGAGCACTTTTGATTTGGCCCAAATTTATTTGGCCCCAAGTGAAATTGAAACTGAAAGTTGTTTCCCACTTAATCAAAAATGAAACATATTCAGGTATAGTCACTGGCATAGTTGGGGGAAGGAGGTGCTGGCAGAGCATGTGCCGAGTGCTAGCTTCCATGGTGGCACCAACAAGACCCTCTGCCTTTTTAGGGTATTTTCAGCCATCACTTTGTAAGTAAACTGAATCTTCATCCTATATTAAGGAAAGCCTAGCTACGACTCTGACCTGATTATTCAGTAGGGTTTCTGTAAAGAGAAGCTATGTGTCCTATTACACAAGTTGATAATCAGCCAAATGAGACATAAGAACGCGTTCCCTCATTCATTGCCCCTGTAAACATGTCAGTGAACAGTCACTCATTTATCTGCTGAGCGAAGCTTTTTTGCAGCCCCCACCCCCCAAAAAAAAAAAAATAATTGTTGGCAGCAGGGAGATTAATTTTTATTGTCCATTTGATTTTTATAGTCCCTGGGGTTTACAATCTGATTTTTTTTATCTCAAGCCCTGGCACATTTTAATAAAAATGTTCTAAAACTGGGGATGAAGATCAGAAGATATCTACTGGTAGACATGGCTGCACATGTAGAACAAGCAAGAAAAAACATTGAAGACTTTTATTTCCACCTCTATGGTATAAGGATTATTGACAGGAGATCCAAAACGCGTAGGAGTTTTATATTCCTGTTATTCCTGGCATTTAGAGGTGGAAATAAAAGGCTTCAGTTCTTTATGGGTGCAGGATTTGTTATTGCTCATTCTATATCATGTGTTACCTTCACATATCCATACTTCCAAGGGTATTTATAGCCAGTAAGCTGGACAGCTTTTTTTTTTGCTATTGCTGTTTTTGTGTTTTAAACATTGAGTCATCTGAGATTTAATGAAATGTATTACTGAAATTCTCAAAATTGTGCATTACTGCTTTTATCCTTAGGAAACCTTACTTATCCCATGTCTGGTGTTCAGCTGAAAAACTACTTTGATGTATTGTGATTGGCCATAGAGTCCTTCAGGGAGGGGCATACACAGGTCTCATAGGGCCCCATAGCCTCAACCACTTTACCGCTACAACTGCGTCAATCACTCCCAGGGAATGCAGAAAGCAAAGCGAATTGTCCAAGATTTCTAATGAATTTACATTTTATTTTTTCTTTATTAAGCGGGCAAACTTTTAATTAAAGAAATTCCTCACTCACTTTATCTGACTTCTACGTCTGTAAAGTGGAAGAGGTGCTACTGAATACTGACTACTACTACAGAATTTCTCAATGTATTTACAGAAGACAACTGCCTGCCTGCAGCCACCACTAGGGGGAGCTAAGTTCATAGGTCTTCATAGGAATTACCATGGAAGCTGGAATAATTTGTTTGCACTGAGCTCAGCCTAGCTGTATGAAAATACAGTGTTTTCACATCAGAAAGAGGAGTTCAGCACTGGGCCCCCCAGGGCCTTGTAAACAGTCCTGTGGTCTGCCTCCACTGAAGGTACACCTCCGACTTTAGGCATAGTAACATGGTAACATAGTTTATAAGGCCGAAAAAAGACATCTGTCCATCCAGTTCGGCCTGTTTTCCTACAAGTTGATCCAGAGGAAGGCAAAAAAAACTAATAATGGTCAATGCACTCATCCTGCTAAAGTCTTTGAAAATGTCTTTATATAAGGTAGGCAATATACAAGCATTTAAAGGAAAAGTATCATCAGAAAATGACCTGCTGTTTAAATCACTTTTTTATGTTTAACATAGTTTTAAAGAATTTTTAACGATGTTGTTTTTAAATGTCCATGCATTCCATATATTTAAACAAAAAAACATAAAATCCTGCAGTTTTCACACTGGCCACAAAGCCTAATAATAGGTGCCACTTCTTGGTCTGTACAGATCACTTTACCGCAGTTATCTGCTTATCTGTTATTTTAATCCTGCCTGTAATGATATCACCTCTGTGTATGGATAAGACAGGATCCACCATTCACAATAGGTGATTGTCAGATTGTATCTATTCTTTCCTTGTACAATGACCTCTGCACAGGTCACAGAACATGCCTAGAAAACTCTCCCATAGAAGTCACTGAGGTCCTCACCTGACCATTGTGTCTATTGCTGCCGTAAAGCAATTTTCTTATTGCTGTGTAAACGCTGTTAAGAACAGCTCAGGTAAGATGGCCACCCCCAGCAATCAGAGAATAAAAACAAATTAGAAAAAAAAGATATGTGCTACATTTGATTTTAACTGGCAGAACACATTTTTGGTGACATGCTCCTATGAAAACTATGTTCATGCACATATCATATGTTTTAGTAATACACTTTACAACGCCAGGCACCTGCACATGTACTGTATGTGATAAGACTCATTCAGCACAGCTTCCAGGGTAAATGACAGCTATGGGCATGCTTACAAATAATGACCCAATGAACTGGATCAGTGGTTGCAGATTGTACCAGGTTATATTTCCATAGCCTATGAGACAATCTGTAGAATGGTTGCACTCATTAATGGGTCTGAGGTGAAACCCTACAAAGAATTGTAATGCAGATTATAGGTGGCCATATGCATGTAGAAAGGTTGCTGTATATCACCTACAGTATGTAGAATTGTTATGGTTGTCAGACAAACTGAATTTCAATATTGTACATTTGACAGCTGATCTTGGGGTCTGGGGCTACCGATTCAGAATGGAGTGCTTACATAATAGATGTAATAAAGGTAGAGGAAAATGTCTATAGATGTGCCAGATTTATCACACAGCAGGAGCCATGAGTCACATCCCTAGGCTACCTCGTCTACATTTATACTGTCTGAATATTTCACTCCTTTCCTTAGGATAGGTTATTAATCTGATTGGTAGGGGTCCAACATCCCGCACTGTTCTGCAGTATCTCCAGCACTGGAAGTCACTGCCCACACTACATAGCTATGTCCATTGTGCAGTGGACGGAGCTTGTAACTGCAACACTGCTCCCATTCACTTCAATGGTGCTGGAAATACTGCAGCTGATGGGGGTACGGGGTATTGATGGAACCTGCAGATTGACCATAAATACTAAAAGAGTGGCCAACTCCTTTAAAGAGGACCAACATATTCCAAAATGAGTATTCATAAATCATATATGTATAGTGGCTGACCCCTCTAAGACCCTAGAGGTGCTCTGACATCTGGCTTACCCACTGCCAAAAATGATAAAATGTATGAATACATTGCAAGTGTGCCTGACAATACAAATTATTCTTATTCCAAAATGAGATTGCAGTCACTTACATAACCCTATATGCTCAATAAGGGTTCCCAATATAATCCCCCCCACTCAATCACATAACACACTTTAGGGCCAATTTCATAGGAAGAAAATTAATGAATCAATGTGATTTTGGAGCTATCCTGGTGTGATTTGAACCCAGGATTCATATGTCCTCTATGTGTGCAAACTCTGGGCTAAACTTATTATGTTATCAAGAACCAACCTCTAAACTTTCGATTACCTAGTAAGCATTGTTTGACAACAGGATATCCAAGGACACGGTACAAAGAGGCATGTATGCATATGTCACCCTAGAAATGCAGCTGGCAGATAAACAGTGTTGTCTTGTATTCATGGTCGCCGAGATCTTAATGACACATTGTCAGTACGTCATATGCTATATAAAATGACCGAAATCAGACGAACCCCTTTAAATATGATTGTATTGTCATGCAGAAGCAAGATGTATAGTGGTGTTCTATGGTTGAGACACTTGCCATGGTACTGTATTCTCTAACCACTTTCCAAGAGTAGATAATAAGAGAACAAAATGATAAAACACATTAAATAACATTGAAGAGGACCTTTTACTGGTCCTCATGTTGCAATATTAGTACTAGGCAGTGTAGGGCATTACTAGTAGATGTCAGGGTGCTTTTTTTTTCAGATGCACTGCCCCGTTCCCCCGCTGTGCCCCTCTTTCTCTTCTGCCACCCTGTATGCTAATTAGTAGCATTAGTACAGGAAGGAGAAGATGGCCGTGTTACTCAAGGGAGAAAAAACAGCACTCCTTCTCCCTGGCTGTGATGCTCAGGGGCAGATTGGCCATAGACCTTACAGGGAAATTTCCCGGTGGGCCGATCCCCAGGGAGCCGCCTGAGCCCTCCTCACAGCCGGCCAGTGAAAGTTCAACTTGGATCAGACTACAAAACGGGGCCACTTTTAGTATTTTTCCGGGGCTACTTTTAGTATTTTTTCCAGGGCCACTTTAAGTTCCCAGTCTGCCTCTGGTGATGCTCACCCCTGCGATTGGGCGGCTCACAGCCAGGGAAAAGGAGATGCCACCTGACAAATGCATCCGGCTCCTCCTCCCTTTACCGATGCATACAGGTTAGTAAAAGAGAACGGGGGCATAGCAGGGGAACAGAGCAGTACATCTGAAAAAATAAGCGCCCTCTCATCTACTAATGTCTCATCATCTAATGCCCTACTCTGCCAGGAACTAATATCGTAGTGTCTAGACCAGTGAGAGGTCCTCTTCAGGGATGCACCACCAATGAGGCCAGGTGAGGCAATCGAAAAATGAAATGGCGCCCCCTTCCCTTGCCCCCATCAGACCTCAGATCAGCGTCTTGTGCCCCCATCAGACCTCAGATCAGCGTCTTGTGCCCCCATCAGACCTCAGATCAGCGTCTTGTGCCCCCATCAGACCTCAGATCAGCGTCTTGTGCCCCCATCAGACCTCAGATCAGCATCTTGTGCCCCCATCAGACCTCAGATCAGCGTCTTGTGCCCCCATCAGACCTCAGATCAGCGTCTTGTGCCCCCATCAGACCTCAGATCAGCGTCTTGTGCCCCCATCAGACCTCAGATCAGCGTCTTGTGCCCCCATCAGACCTCAGATCAGCGTCTTGTGCCCCCATCAGACCTCAGGTCAGGTCATAGTGCGCGCCGGAAGACAGTGGAGCGTGGAACCTGAGGGCAGCGGCAGCGCAGGACAGGTAAGTATGTTTTTTTTTAAGTGGCTGGGTGGGCTGATCTGAGGTCTGAGGGGGGCACAAGAAGCTGATGGGGAGCGCAGTGCATCCACCAGCAGTGTTTAACTGCTGTGTGGATGCCGCCCCTCACAATTACATAAAACTGCCGCCTGAGGCGAGATCCTCATCTCACCTCATGGCAGAAGCGGCCCTGCAGGTAGGGGCAGTGGAAGGGCCACAGGCAATAAGCGCTTTCATTGTGGAAAAGGGGTTAGGTTAAGAAATTGGCATTGGGGGAGGGGCGCGCTGTTTCAGTTTTCGCCTCAGGCAGCAGAAAGGTTAGGTGCACCCCTGGTCCTCTTTAAACTAATATCTGCCCTCTTCCTTTCTGTGCATTCTCCACTTTGCATTACATTTGTGTTCTATAATAAAGAATACAAAAATAATATCATGGCAACACATATGATCTATGATAATTGTAACTTTGCTGCACGGCGCTCTGTATCACTAAATGCATTTTAGATACAGTGAAATCACAGACCCAATCGCAGCGGAGGCACAATGGCTGTATCTGTGCAGCAATAAGTAAATTCATTTTACCCAAGGACAATGAGGTATTGAATATGAGCTCATACAGAATTTGGAAGCTTGACTGATTAACTGCCCTGAATGAAAATAATGTCTTCTTATTATGACTTCTAATATGACACCAGCATGCCTCTGTGCCTTGGACGAGGTCCATGAATAGCTATTTTACAGCCTGGACTCATCCGTACAGGAGACACGTAGAGAGGTTAACCAGACAGTTTATGGATCAGAAGTTTTTCACACAGTGGCTTCTATTGCAAATTTTAACCCCGCCATTCCTAGAGGACATATAGGATTACAAATAAAACCCTATGTAATAACTTCTGATCCACTTTTCAAGGTATGCAGACATGAATGTTCAGCCTCCCATTCATTCCCATGCACCCCCCCTCACTTATAAGTACTACTGCTATATAGACACGAGAAAAGGAATTTGGTGTGCATTTTAGAGGTGGGACCCTGGAGGGGAGGAAAAGAAAGATAATGAGAGGGAGGGAAAGAGACTTAGAGCATCTGAGAAGGGTGGGATAGTATAGCAAAAAAAAAAAAAGCTTGGAGGGATGATAGGGAGGAGGGATAGGAGGAGAACCAGGGAAGGATTAGAAAGAAAGACATAGGCAAAATAGTGTTGAGGGAGTGGTAGAAAAAATCTGAGAAAGGGGAGGGATACAAGAGAGGCACACAAGGGAACAAAGTTACACAAAATAACCAGTCTGTTGCCAATGTTTCTTTATGGACAGGGGCTCTGCAGTCTCTCTATACAGACAGGAGCTGCAGACACTGGAAAGACATCAGGACAACTTTATCCCCTATGCAAGACCAAACTTGTGACCGTCTGCCCATCATTATCAAAGCCTCCTCCTTCCTCACTGCTTAAACCTTAGGGTCAAGCTGATCAGTTGTGGTCCAGCCCAGGACAAAGACATTACTATTTGTCCACTGAAGCTACACAAAGTCATCTTCCTGCGGGTCATCTCTGCATGTCCTCAGATCCATTCTGAAAATCCTCTTTATATGGACTTTAACATATATCTATACACACTAGTACTGGACCCAGAACCTGTGCGTTGACTGCAGCATGTACT
The DNA here is from genome assembly GCA_900303285.1 of Rhinella marina. Taxonomy (NCBI): domain Eukaryota; kingdom Metazoa; phylum Chordata; class Amphibia; order Anura; family Bufonidae; genus Rhinella; species Rhinella marina. The sequence continues at coordinate 18,127 of ONZH01031000.1, forward strand.
ACTGTGGAGACCCCAGTTCTTATATGGTATTAAAGCAGTACTATGTGTGAGTTGTCTACAACTTATTTCATAGTGTGACATTACTGTGGTCACATTTTAGCTGGGATGCCCTTCAGGTTTTATCTGAAGCATCTTTGATTCCATCTCCCCATTAGGATTGCTGGCACATCTCACTGTCATACTGCCACAAAGAAGAGGTCCTTCAAGGGAATAGTCTGAATTTGGCATGCAGTTTGCACTGTTGATGCACACATCTGCACCATGCTGTCACAGGGATGGACATTTGCTCTGCCTCTCTTATTCGTGTCTGTCTGTTGCCTGAGCCAAGAACCAGGTGACCAGGATATGGAGCTTCCACTACAGTACTATGATGACAATGGTGAGTACAAGGGGACTAACCAGAACTGGCTGGCCTGAAGGTGGGGAGGTGTGTTTATTGAGTGATCAGTTTTCAGGATATCTTTTAATTTACTGTATTTACATGAACGAACAGGAGATAAAACATTTATTAACGTATTTATAAACCAATTCATGAATTTGTCAGCAAATATTTATACATAGTGTAAACAGTGGAAATAGCGTTTCCTGAACAGGCTCTGGCTGCAGCCAGTTTTCTTGACTTATTTTTTGCTTGTAAACACACCTTTTTTCAGATTTTTATAGAAGTCCATAAGAAAACATCTGAAAAAACTCCATGCCCAAGTATACTTTTATAAAAAAAAATATATACTGTCTTAAAAAAACAGTTTGGCTGCTCATAAACAGTTTTGTAAATTGTATCTGTAATTTTATCTTAGAAGTGAATATGTGTGTGTACTTTCATATATTTCTAGAAATTGTTTAAAAGAATTATGTTCAAGTAATGCAGAATTTGGATTCCAGGTGGTGTTACTGTAGGCGTATTGTATATCATATTAGCTTAGAGGAATCCTTCAAAAGCTTGCTCTTAGGCATATGAAGTGTAATTGATGTACTGAAAGTCTGAATAAATGATTGTGGCTATAAATCAGAGGCATAGTTTGGACGTCCTGGGACCAGGTACAATAGTGGGCCATTCATCTTCTTGCCAGTGATGGTTTCACATGGGTCTGTATGGATACAATATGCGCAGTTTGTATGTGCTTAGAGTTAAATGTTGTTATGGAGTATATATTCCACCTTTAGGTCTTACCTTAGGAGAAAACAGCTATAAAAAAAAATGTTGGAAGCATACACCTCGGTGTGTATTTTGAATACTTGTCCAACTCTTTACAAGTGATGGCCTATCTTCAGGATCACTTACCATCCTCAGGCCATCACTATCTGATCAAAATGGGTCTGACACCCCACTGATCTTCAGTAGCTCCAGTGTTGGAAGTCAGCACTGGAGCTACATAGCTCCATCCGTTTTGTAGTGGACAGAACTGGTGAATGCAATGGTGCTCTCACTGAAGTGAATGGGAACAGCAAGGCAGTAACCACCTCCATCCACTGCACAATGGATGAAGCAGTGTAGCTCCAGTGCCGACTTTCAACACCTTAGAGCAGCTGTTCAGTGGGGGTGTAGATCCTGAGCATAAGCCATCACTTGTAAAGAGCTGGACAACCCCATTTAATTACTACAAAGTCATTTTTTTTATTCTTAGTTGTGTGCAGTACTGTGTCTTGTCCTTATTGGTCCATGAATAACTTTCATAAGTTTAATATACTACTTCATATCAGTTAAAGGGATTTTACAGAATTTATATCCTCAGGTTAGGTCATCATTGGCTGTGGCCTCTTCATTGTGTACCAAGCACAGCACCATACATACTAGAGTGGTTGTGCTTGATATTGCAGCTCAGTCCTATTAACTTGAATGAGCCTGCACTGATGGACATAATATCACACACCTAGAAAGTGTCTGTAGTGATCACCCTGTTCAACAGCTGTTTGAGGTTCCAGGATTCAGGTCACTGCCAATGAGAAATTGGATAGAATAGCCCAGAATTCCCCTTTAAGCTGGTTATACACATTAAATAAGTGTTGGCCAAACACATGTTCAGGTACTCCTCCCAGCTCCACCATAAACATGCATGCTCAGCACAGCTAAGTGTACATCTTCATTTTCAGTTGGGAGAAGGGACTAAGGCCTCTCACACACGACCGTGTTTCACGGCCCGATACGGGCCGTGAAAGCCCGGCCTGTGCTCCCCCAGAGGACGGGAGCGCACGGCGTCTTTGGTTGCTATGACGCCATGAGCTTCCTGAGGCCGCCGCCGTACAGTGAAACACGGCCGTCTGAATGGGGCATCAGCATAACTTTTTTTCACTGTATAAGAAAATGTAGTCAACAGCAATTTCCTATTCATAAGGCTTGTTTCACACTTACATTTTACACATCCGGCAAGCTGTTCTGACCGGGAACAGCCTGTCGGATCTGTCCCTGCCAGGTGCAGCCATCATACCGTCTGACCCTGTTCACTATAATGGGGGCCGGGGGGGAGATGTGGCCAAAACATGGCAAATATGCCTAAGAGTGACCTGACAAATACGGCAGCGTGTGAGCTGCGGGGGCGTATCCTGTCTGCTGCAGCAGGTGGCAGTTGAAGGATTGAACTGAGCATGTGCTTCCTTCTCAATGAGCAGGACAGAGAAATCCAGGTGCTGGTTTGAAAACTGTAGAATATTTTTCATGGTACAACCCCTTTAAGGTACAGCGATTTGCTCACAATGAAGGCTGATTATCGTCTTGTCTAATGAGATACCTTTCCCACTAATAATTGCTGAAATGTATTTTAGTGCACCTTCTTAAAGCCATCAGATAATAATATATCCCGCTCTTGGACTTTCCATTGAAGGTCTGTTCATTGGGCTAATAATTGCTAGCAGACTAGAAGGGGCATGTTAGTAATATGTACTTGTATTAAGTGCCTCCATTTCTGCTCTGCTTTGATCACTGATTTGTAGCATTGTGGGAAATGAACAGCATGACAGTGGTGCTTTACAAATACAGGAGGCTTGTCCCCAAATTCCCTCTTAGTGCACTCCAAGGAATAGAAACACAAACAAACACTGGATGTAGCTGAAGTGTAGGAGACTTTGGTTAATGCTGATGAGGAATGTGTATATTTATAGGGGTGATGTGTCTTTGAGCTAGGGAGCACTGGCAGTAAGCAATGTGCAGGGCTGGAAAGACACAACATACATTCAGCCGTGTAATCCTGCCTTTCATTTCAAGGTTTTAGTTTGCAGAAAAGTTTGAGTAGCTTTGTTAATACATAGTATTACTTATCTTGTTACCTGAACCTGTGTCAATGTCTGTAAGGCTACTTTCACATTAGCGTTTTTAAATTCCGGTATTGAGTTCCGTTATAGGGGCTCAATACCGGAAAAAAACGCTTCAGTTTTTTCAGTTTCAGTAATCCGGATCTGTCCTCCATTGATTTGCAATGGGGGGTCATTCCGGATCCGGCTACATACATACAGACATACAAACAAACATACATACAGACATACATACAAACATACAGACATACATACTCACATACTCCAGGGACGCCGGCAGCATGTCTTCACGGGCCTCCTGCGCGCAGCTATGACGTTTCCCCACTGCGCCCAGCAGAGGGCGCTGTGGGGAATCGTCATCACTGCGCGCAGGAGGCGCGTGAAGACATTCTGCCGGCGTCCCTGGAGTATGTGAGTATGTATGTATGTCTGTATGTTTGTATGTATGTCTGTATGTCTGTGTCTTGTTTCAATGTGTGTCATGTGTGTCAATGTGTGTCATGTGCGCTGCTCCGGCTCCACACATGTATAGCGTTAGCACGGATCCGTTGGCACCCTTTAGGTGCCGGATCCGTGCTAACGCTAGTGTGAAAGAGGCCTAAGGTAGATTCACATATAATTACTTTTTTTTTTTTTTGGGGGGGGGGGGGGGGGCGGGGGGAATCCGCAGACTCAAATCTGTGCCTAATTGCATGGATTGTGGTGTGAATTTGCTATTTGGGCCTGCAGCAAGCCAGAATCCTACTTTGTACTGATAAGGGCCAAGCACCTCGAAACAACTGTCTATGGATAGATATCTGGCTTGGCTTTTTTCCCTTGTCATGTCCCAAGGCCTGGTAAAAAGTCAGATTGTGACTCATAGTGAGCCACTTCCACAAGGTGGCGCTAGTGAGATGGTTCTCTTTTCTAAGGAAATACCTCTTTGCATACTGTAGAAGCTGGAGTTGTGGGAGGCTCAGTATCTAATGTGTGTCAGATTTCAAGCCCCCCCAGATTTCAAGAAGTTAAATGGAGGCTGGTCTTAACACATGCAGTCTCTTTGTAGTAAACATCAAACAGCATCATTACAGCTGTGACTACCACACAAGTGAGGAAAACCTTTATGGATGCACAATGTTCTTTTAAAGAAGAACTCCCGCAAAAATGTGTATTCTCTGACCTGTTAGAAAGGTGCATGATATAATCTATAGTGATTGTCATTTTATTATCAGAGGCTGACATTGAGAGTTATCCCCTCTCTTCTTATTGTAGCTGGGTCATGTGACCAACTGACCTCCAACTGACCCAGGACAGAAAGCCAGTAACTTCTTTATTCATTCCTATGAGACTGAAAGTGAGGCTATCATAGGAATGAATAGAGAATTAGACTTCCTGTCCACACATAAGTTACTGTGTGAGTTGGTGGGTCTAATTCCTAGTCACATGACACAGATGAGAAGCATCAGGGAGATATAACTCAAAAATGGAGCCACTGGTAAGAAAATGACATTCAATACAGATTATATCATGTACATTTCTAGCAGGACATGGAATCAATTTTTTTGCGGGAGTTCTTCTTTAAATGAATGCTGTACTCTCTCCATATATCTATATTAATGTCACTGCCAGTCCCTGTAGTCCTGGCATTTGCCCAATTCATTCACATTGAGCTCATAAGAAGAAAAACATACAGGTATGTTCACACTGGCAGCTCCAGAGAGGTGAGGCCCAAGGCTAAAATCAACCTTAGGCCTCTTTCACACGAATTATACAGATTGGATCCGGATGCGTTCAGGGTGCGTTCAGTGAAACTCACATCATTTTGCAAGCAAGTTAAGTCAGTTTTGTCTGCGATTGCATTCAGTTTTTCAGTTTTTTCCGCATGGGTGCAATGCGTTTTGATGCGTTTGATGCATTTTGAAGGTTTACAAACAAAATCTTTTAGCAACCATCAGTGAAAAGTGCATTGCATCTGGAATGTGTTTTTCACTGAAGCCCCATTCACTTCTATAGTGCCAGGGCTGCGTGAAAAATGCAGAATATAGAACATGCTGCGTTTTTCACACGACGCAGAACTCATTTGTGAAAAAAACGCTGCTGTACACAGATCCATTGAAAAAAAATGGGTCAGGATTCAGTGTGGGTGCTATGCGTTCACGTCACACATCGGATATGCACGGAAAACTTGCTCGTGTGAAAGGGGCCTTAGGGCCTGGAGGAAAAGAGAGCATAACTATTGTCACCCACTTTAGAAGCCCAGTCGACACAGATTTTGTTTGCTAGGGGTGTTGAGGGCAAGACTGCTGCTCATGAGACAATCTCTATTAATTAGGCTCATTACAGGTCTACGTCCCAATGATTCCTTTATGTAATCCTTCAATTCACCAAGTAAACTACTGTACACATGAACCTTGAACTGTGATTGGTCACTATGTGTAATATGGGTAATTTAATATCTGGATTCTATAGTGTTAGTGTCTTAGATGCCTAAAGAGAGACCTGAGCTCTAAATGCTGTTGTGCCCTAAGGATGTCAAACACGGGGAGAACATACAAACTCCATGCAGATGTTGTCCTTGGTCGGATTCAAACCTAGGACCCTAGCACTGCAAGGATCACAGTACTAACCACTAAGCCACCATGTTGCCCCATATAATTATCTAATAACACACTGATCAACAGTAACCAGAATGTGGCCAATTTGAGTTGTCCCAAGTGTTTAGTAGTACAGTGAAACTGGTATATTAGGGGAATATTTACAAAAAGACTTGGGCTAAAAAGTAAAAAGTCACTTGGGCTAAGATGACTTTGGCAACTTACACGTCTTGTACTGTCAGTGCAACAGAAACTGAAATCTATGACAATTAATCGATTATGGAATAAATTATGTTAAATATGTCAGGTTAAGGAAGCCCATTCCCTCCAGTCTAGTACTGCCTACTTTTTCTAAAAGTGCTATGAACAGCAAAAACTCAATAAAGCTGTAAATTCTACAGTCTACAATCAGAAAATAAAAGCAGACTAGAAAAAAAAGGAATATGTTTCACAATCTAGTTTTATATAGCATAGGTGATACATGCCCTTTAATAAGTTCTGCAGCTTCATTAGGTGTTGATAAGATACTTGCCCTTCCAAGTGTCAGACATCTACTGTGACTTTAAACTATAGTAGCCTGATCTTTGGTAGGTGTCTTAAGGTTGTTGGTTGATGTTAGTGGTACGTGTCTGATGGTTGGCAGTTGTTTGCGGGTAGGTGTCTGAGGGTTGGCAGTTGTTGTTTGGGGCGTAGGTGTCTGAGGGTTGGCAGTTGTTATTTGCGAGGTAGGTCTCTGAGGGTTAGCGGTTGTTGTTTGTGGGGTAGGTGTCTGAGGGTTGTCAGTTGTTGTTTGTGGGGTAGGTGTCTGAGGGTTAGCGGTTGTTGTTTGTGGGGTAGGTGTCTGAGGGTTGGCAGTTGGTGTTTGGGGGTAGGTGTCTGAGGGTTGTCAGTTGTTGTTTGTGGGGTAGGTGTCTGAGGGTTAGCGGTTGTTGTTTGTGGGGTAGGTGTCTGAGGGTTGTCAGTTGTTGTTTGTGGGGTAGGTGTCTGAGGGTTAGCGGTTGTTGTTTGTGGGGTAGGTGTCTGAGGGTTGGCAGTTGGTGTTAGGTGTTTGAAGGTTGAACTCTACTGTAAAAGCCATTGAGGTATATAGAATTGTTTTTTAACACTAAAAGCAATAGGATTGCACTATTCCTTGTAGATAGGTTATTCTAGCTATCACGTGACATTAGCACCACCAAGAGACCTGAGAATCTGGGATGGAAGCCAACCCCCTTCTCATCATGAACTATATGTGCTGACTCATTCATAACAGCTGTGTCATAGACCGCAGACAGGCTATACCAAGATATAATATTGGGAGGCTTGCAGAAAAGTCTCTAGTTGATGTAGTGCAAGATACCTGCATGGCAACTCTGAATTCTGGAGACCAGCTGTGATCAAGTTGCTGCCAGAAACCCAGGCGTTGGTTTAAATGATGTTATATTAACTATTACTTAGACCTCTGCTGAGTAGTTTGTTAGCTTCTTTGATCTGACTTCTAAATTGGATGCATTTCTACTACTTTAATTTACTCCTATTATATACACCTATAAATTCTTAAGGGACCTCAACTGTGAAAGACGAGTTCACTGATTGTCTCCGGATGACTGCCAATGTCCATTGAAAACAACACCAGCATCTATCTAACCTTCCTTCCTTTCTCTCTTTTCCCTTTCAAGTTCTTTAACACAAAAACACCTATACCATGGTGTTAACAAACAGCCTGTCTAAAAACACACTGCCCTGTCAAATTTATGCCTTTTAAAAATAAAAATTGTTCCAAAAATTGTCCCTTATTGGAAAAAAGAGGCACAATTGAACGTTCCCTGGATGCAACCAAAATATACACATGCTGTCTCTCTCTGTCATCAGGAAAAAAAAGCAAGATCTCGTGATAGTTTGGTCACTCAAGCAAGATCTTGTGGGGAAATCTTACGTGAGCAAGTATTTCCCTCAGAATTTTTCTCTGGCAACGATGTATGCAGAATTGCTTCTTAGCAGCTTCCCTGTCAGTGGTGTCATCTCCACAAATAACTCATAGGACTCCAAAAGGATTATGAGAACCACCCCCAACATTTTCTTCTTCAGATGAGGAAACACAGAGAAAATATATTTCAAAAAGTACATTCAGATGCTAAGAAAACGGACACCTCATTGGGCATATTATGAAAGGGCGCATGAAGGTGTTTTCAACCAAATAAATTCAACACCTGCCCATGGAGACCAGACTCGTTTAAGTAAATCCGCACATAGCAGCAACAAAGAGCTTGCCTCACAAGATTTATTTCAATATGGCTGCTGTGAGTCTCAGTTAGAGATGAACTGGGACTCAGAAACTGGGACACGCTACACAGCATCATTGGAAAGGGGAAAATGGAGTGAACTGCACATGTTGAGAGTGGGTTTGTCAGGTTGAACCCCACCATCAAAATAGTTTTCTCACAGATGGGCCATATCTGAATTTTCTGATGTTAAAGAAATTGGTTAGCTCGTCTTTTGTTCCTCTTTGATTAAAAGAGTCAATTTAGTTCTTAGAACCTCACATTTAGGCCCTAATTGCCTTAGATATAGACCATGCTCTCGATTACCAAGATTACCAGAACATCATTTCCTAACAATATTACTGACCAGGCACTTGAAAATGTTCAATTTAAATTAGCTGATTCAATAGGTCCACTACTATTTATGTTGGTAAAGGCAGAGAAGAAAGGTGAGGTGCCATCTTGTCAAAAATCTTTACTTTCATCTAAATTAACTCTTCTAAAACCTGTCCTGATTAAAGGACAATCCTTAAAGGGGTTGTCCGGGTTCAGAGCTGAACCCAGACATACCCAGGTTCTCACTCCGGCAGCCCTCCTGAACAGGGCATCGGAGCATCTCATGGGCTCTTTTGTTTGTAAACATTCACTGCCGGGCGGAGGCCGTCACCGGCTGTAATGGGCCGGCTTTAGCGCTGCCCTAGCCGTTTGAATGGCTAGGGCAGCTCTAAAGCCCGCCCATCAGCGCCGATGATGTCACCGGGCTCACTGCCGGGCGGAAGCCTCCGCCTGGCAGAGCCCGGTACGTCACCGGAACTGGGCTAAATTCCTTTGCCCTACGCTAATTAGCGCAGGGCAAAGGAGGGCATCGGAGCATAGGATGCTCCGATGCCCTGTTCAGGCGGGCTGCCTGGGTCAATTGAAAGGTATGTCCGGGTTCAGCTCTGAACCCGGACAACCCCTTTAAACTACATTACAAACATCAGAAGATCCTGTTGGCTCATTTCTGCGGGAATGGCAGATTTAGCCCCAATATTACATGAATACCCTAATCTGGAAAATAGTAATCCATTTGATATAGAGTTTATTCATCAAGTAAAAACCATCTATAGGGTGTGTAAATCCTTTGTAGAACAACCTAAGAAACCCTTTCGTTCTGAGGTTGCAAAATCAAATACTTACAAAAACAGCTAATCAGATAAGCATTGAGTTATCCATTCCTTCCCATCATTATGTAGACTTATGGGAAAAGATTTCCACAAACCATTGGGTCATAAATTTGATTTAAAAATTGACCTTACACTACCACTGAAAACATATCCTTTTCAGAAAAAAAGCCTCCAACTTTCCACAGAAAACAGTGTCTAGACACAGTATTAGATATTGCCCTTGTTTAAGTTAAGATATCCAAACCAGACGGAAAAGGGTGGGATTAGTCACATTTTCCCGTTTAAAAATTAGACGGGTCAATCAGATCAGTATTAAATCAAAGTATTAAAGACAAAGAAGTTTCGTATGTAGAGCATGACAGAATTAGGTTATCATGATGTTTGACCTCTCAGATGCTCCTTATACTTTTACTTGAGTAATGAAAGTTCTAATTTTTGACTTGAGAACGTCAGGAGTAACATGCATTGTTTATTTAGATGATCTCCTAGTCTTTTATATGAACTTAGAAATCCTATTAATCCAAAAAGAGAAAATACTAAAACAGTTTGCAGAAGCAGGATTTTGTGTAAACATAGAAAAGTCCATATCGGTCCCTACAAAATGTCTACCTTTTGTAGGGGGTTCACTCTGGATATCAAAAACTTCTCTATAGGGGTTCCAAAGAGAAATAGTTCCAAAGTACTGACATCTGTAGAACACACACTATCCAGAGAAACTGTGTAATAGCCAGCCCAATAGTGAAATTAGTAGCAATGCATCCAGCTCTAAAAACCAGAGCCTTGTTGTGTCGCCAGACGCAAATTTGGTTACGTAATCTTCTGAAACACAAGAAAAAGTAGACCTCAGAGGTATACTTAATTCTAGAAGTTAGAAGAGAAATTGAAGAATTATTATATCTTCCCATTCCAAACTATTATCCTATAACAGATAAGACACAACAGACATCACTATATAATCTCACATTCATCCCTAAAAGTGGGGAGCCTTTTCATAGCAGACATTACTCAAACAAAACAACAGCTGATCCTAGGGAAACAAGCTACAAAAAAATACTGTGGAGCCTCATTTAAGAGTCTGAACACAGCAATCCAAAGTGTAAAGCTCCCTGGGAAACAGTGACATGCAAAACGACCACGGAGCCCCAGTTATGGGTCTTCAACACAGTGAAAGCCAGATATCCCCCCAGGGAAGGTAAACCAAGCAAAGGGGTTAGAGATCACCAAATTCACCATATTAAGTGGCCCATATGTCAAGATCCAGTTCTGTTACAAGTCTTAAGGATATGACAAGGGAAGATACCTAAGCCAGTTATCCACCCACAGACAGCTGTTTCGGGGTGTTGCTCCTCATCAGTGTGGAGCAGGATTCTTAATTGAGACTCTGCAGTATTTGTGTACCTGGTCTCCCCAAGATCAGCTGTTCTGTTTGAGTAGTCTCCAAGGCATTGCTCCTGGTTAGCCAGAATCCTACTCCACAGTGATGAGGGACAACACCCCAAAACAGCTGAGGATGGATAACTGGCTGTGGTATTTTCCCTTGTCATATCATTAAAGGCTTGGTATACACTTGAGGGGGCATTTTTTATTATTATTATTACATTGTACTTATTTTGAGCTAAAAATCTTTTTTTTCAATCGGTCTTTATTGGAAATATGAAGCCCTTTTTTTTGCGTACAGAGCTGAGATGTTCTAGTAGCAGCCTGTGGATTTTCTGTCTTTTGAGGAGCAGCCGGACTCCTCCTCTCTGACATTATAAACACTCATTATAGCTCAATTCTTATCTTACTGATAAGAATGTGGCTTAAATAAGTTTTTATGACCTCTTAGTAGCTTACAGATAAGGTTAATTAGATGACCAGCACAAAGTGAGAGTACCAATCACGCAGTTAGCTCAATCAGCTGTAACACTCAAACAACATGTATTCATAAAGATAAATCAAACATTTGGTACCAGAGAAATAGACCTGCTTGGATTAGCTACCTTAGCTCAGACTATGAAATTTGTGGCGATGGCAGGGTCTAAGTAAGCATGGAAGATGGATGTGTTCTCTTTTACCTGGACCAAATTGAGGAACCTGTATGCCTTTTCATCTCCAGACTCTTCTTTCTCATATTAACTATAAAATACAAGGGTACAACAAATGGTTATGGTCTACTCAGCATGGCGTACCAAGCCATTGTATCACTGATCCACAAGTTAATCAAGGGCCATAAAATTCTGTTGGGAATGACTGCAGAATGCTTTCAAGGATTGAAGGACCTCTTACTACAGCTCCCACAATAATCTGGATAGCAGCTTAAGTTGGCTGTTCTTATTCCCAAACCTCTCACAAACAAGTTGATTAATCACTCCTTAAAACTAGAAGCAAACATAAGATAATCATCTCAGAGTTCCAAAATTGGTACTCAAATAGTTTAACGAAACAGCTTACACAAAACATCTTCCCGTTTATCTACATTCAGTTAAAGTCCTCAATAAACCCTCTCTGGGGGGCAAAAATCAAACCATACAGAGAAGGAATCTCAAACTTATTTCTAACAAACTAGACCTTAGACCTTATCGTTAAGCTTTGACTACTACCACTTTTCACCATGAAAAAGGTGGAAATAGATACAACCACATTCAGAGGTCACTCTATGAAAGGAGCTGCTTCATCACGAGCTGCTGCAAAAGATGCTCCTCTGAAAATAATATTACAGGCAGAAAGATGATCTTCAGAATGGACCTTTATTAAAAGGGTATTCCAGTTAGATTAAGTTATCCTTACCAAACTATTAGATTGGTAAGGTTCTACCGCTGGGAACCCTACCAATCATAAGATAAATTGTGCTTCATCACGAGCTGCTGCAAAAGATGTTCTTCTGAAAACAATATTAAAGGCAGCAAGATGATCTTGCTTGATTCATTTCTATGGGAAATAGTTGAGTACAGTGCTCTGCTATCTCCAGAATTCCCATAGAAATGAATGGAGCAACCGCATGCATGCCTGACCGGCTGCCCTGTCCATTTCAGGGGGCCTCAGGGTCCCTGTTCTTGAGATCAGTGTTGGTCCAAGCAGTAGGGCCTCCACCTACTTAACAATTATCCCCTATCCTGTGGATAAGGGATGACAATCTAACCGAAATACCCCTTTAAGTTCTATTGGTGTCTTTCAGAAATAGAACAGTTACAGTTTTCGAGAGATACTATTATGGATGTGTTACGTTACCTAAGAGCTGGTGCTAAGTGGTTGCCTACCAAAGAGCAAGGCACAGGGTGCAGGACTCTTGGATATATATATATATATATATATATATATATATATATATATATATATATACACTCACCGGCCACTTTATTAGGTACACCATGCTAGTAACGGGTTGGACCCCCTTTTGCCTTCAGAACTGCCTCAATTCTTCGTGGCATAGATTCAACAAGGTGCTGGAAGCATTCCTCAGAGATTTTGGTCCATATTGACATGATGGCATCACACAGTTGCCGCAGATTTGTCGGCTGCACATCCATGATGCGAATCTCCCGTTCCACCACATCCCAAAGATGCTCTATTGGATTGAGATCTGGTGACTGTGGAGGCCATTTGAGTACAGTGAACTCATTGTCATGTTCAAGAAACCAGTCTGAGATGATTCCAGCTTTATGACATGGCGCATTATCCTGCTGAAAGTAGCCATCAGATGTTGGGTACATTGTGGTCATAAAGGGATGGACATGGTCAGCAACAATACTCAGGTAGGCTGTGGCGTTGCAACGATGCTCAATTGGTACCAAGGGGCCCAAAGAGTGCCAAGAAAATATTCCCCACACCATGACACCACCACCACCAGCTTGAACCGTTGATACAAGGCAGGATGGATCCATGCTTTCATGTTGTTGACGCCAAATTCTGACCCTACCATCCGAATGTCGCAGCAGAAATCGAGACTCATCAGACCAGGCAACGTTTTTCCAATCTTCTACTGTCCAATTTCGATGAGCTTGTGCAAATTGTAGCCTCAGTTTCCTGTTCTTAGCTGAAAGGAGTGGCACCCGGTGTGGTCTTCTGCTGCTGTAGCCCATCTGCCTCAAAGTTCGACGTACTGTGCGTTCAGAGATGCTCTTCTGCCTACCTTGGTTGTAACGGGTGGCAATTTGAGTCACTGTTGCCTTTCTATCAGCTCGAACCAGTCTGCCCATTCTCCTCTGACCTCTGGCATCAACAAGGCATTTCCGCCCACAGAACTGCCGCTCACTGGATGTTTTTTCTTTTTCGGACCATTCTCTGTAAACCCTAGAGATGGTTGTGCGTGAAAATCCCAGTAGATCAGCAGTTTCTGAAATACTCAGACCAGCCCTTCTGGCACCAACAACCATGCCACGTTCAAAGGCACTCAAATCACCTTTCTTCCCCATACTGATGCTCGGTTTGAACTGCAGGAGATTGTCTTGACCATGTCTACATGCCTAAATGCACTGAATTGCCGCCATGTGATTGGCTGATTAGAAATTAAGTGTTAACGAGCAGTTGGACAGGTGTACCTAATAAAGTGGCCGGTGAGTGTATATATATATTCTCTTAGGCCAAACTGAAATCCAAAGAAGTAGAGGATAGCAATCTACTAGCACAAGGTTGTTGGTTGTTCTACTAATGTGACTACATTTTGAGTTTGTAACTTAGCTGCTTCCTAGTTGCTTCATTTTAACTCATCTTCTGTAAGACAGCTACATTTCCTTAAGAGGTATATAAAATAAGACCCATAACTATTATACGGTACATTTCTCTGAGCCACAAAATTTATTGCTGTTTTCTAGTTTCCGTTATTAAACTTTTAAAACCTTTAAAGTCTAAATGTGGTGTTTTTTTATTACTAACTATAATCTGAGGTTATTGGGGAGACGGGATTGACCACCACACCTCTAAGGGAAAAAATTCAGAGGTAAATATTCACTCTTACGAGATTTCCCTGTAAAATCTCAGATTAGGGTCCAAACTCTTACGAGATATTTCTTCTGGTGGCTGAGGCAGCCACCAACACCTAATAGCTTTCGCTAGGTTGCTGTCCCTTTCCCTAGAACAAAAACTTTTTGGAGATCATAAATTCCTGCAAACTGTACTTCTTGCAGTCTGTATGTAACATAACACTATACAGTTTGCATGCCGTGTATAAGATATCAGGATTCTTGAAGACTGTTATGTAATAAACAGTCCTACAATAATTTACCGCCAAGTTTCTTCTTTGGAACAGAACATTTAAAGATTTTTCTCTTTGTTGTAGGATTAGCCTTGAATAAAATAATGAATCCATCAGTATTCCTTCCAAGAGTTATGATGCATGTACATGCCGTGTGTTTGGATGAAATCTATCATTTTCTATCAAGTTCTTTCTCCTTTATCTCATCATGACCATGGAGGGAAATATTTAACAGATTTGTTCATCTTATGCCTTTGGATGACTTATATGTATAATTTGTTGTTCACCAAGTATATCAACCAGGGATACCAAGTCATTCCCATTCATCTAGTTTGTTTGTGAACCTTTATTAATCATTATGATTCTTTCATATTGCAGTTATTGATCTGTTGGAAGCTCTGAACATTACTCGTTCTATCAAGGGAATTACCAAATCCAAAGGGCAGGACCATGGTTCTCCAGCCTGGAAATTCCGTCCACGTGCTCCCCATTTAACACTACCTTGGGATTACTCTGTTTATCTTCTATCCAGCACACAGGGTTCCATTGGCTTCCATTTTGTAGCTAAACAGGCTAAAAAGAACCAAGGAACATTACTAGCCTTTTTGTCTCCAGCAGCCACGAAGAGAGATGGCCACCCTCTTCTACGCCTTATATCTGACACTCAGGCAGACCAATTACGTTTGGAGTACCGTTCCCCACAGACTATGGAACCTGCTTCCCTGTTGCTCCCAGGTGGATCTCCATTTTCTGGCTCCAAATGGGCAAGACTTGCACTGAATATTGACATCCACAAAGTAACCCTTTTTCTGGATTGTGAAGAACCAGTAGTGTTTGGTAAAGAAGGAGAAGAAGAATTAATTAGCCTTATTCTCCCTCTGGATCTTCAGATCAGTTTTGCAAGCACACCAGGAAATAAGGAGAGTAAATTTTTGGTAAGTGCAATTTCAGCTTTCTCCAATATCCTTTCCACTAGCTAAGCATCACACTGAAATTGTGATAACCCCCTCATCAAGGAGGTGGATGCCTGGAAATCCATTTTAGGATGTATCTGGCAGCCACTTGTGAGCACATGGCACTTGTGTGGGCATCTGCGGCATGTAAACAGTTATGGGGACATCAGTAACTTAATCTTGAGAACTTGTTGCCAGTTTAAAATGTACTAAATATCTTTTTTTGTGTGTCATTAGTCAGAAGGAATGTAGTGACATTACACCCCACTCCCCTGTATACATACACACTCCGCTTGCTGGGCGTACATGTATAGGTAGAGGGAAGTAAATTGCTGAAAAACGCCTCTCCCTAGAAAACTAAAGAAGATGTATTGAAATCTAAGCTCCATACATGTTGATCAAAGTTGATAAAAGTCCAACTTTATTGACAGTCCATTAAAGGGGTTTTCCAGGATTTCAGTATTGATGACCTATCCTCAGTATAGGTCACCAATATCTGATTGGTGATGGTGCCAAGAGTTGGACCCCCACCAATCAGCTGTGTGGCCTTCTCACAACAAACGAAGTACAGTGCCATACATACTAAAGTGGCTTTTCTTGGTATTGAAGCCCAGGCTAATTTACTTGAATGTGACAGAGGAACATAACATCACTGGCTTAGGAACAGCTGATTGGCGGGGCTCGCAGAAGTCTTACCCCTACTCATCAGATACTGATAACCTATCCTGAGGACTTCTGGAAAACCCCTGTAAAATCCACCACATAAAGACATAATGGGACTTTATACTATGATTAAGGTTGTGTTGTGCGCCAGAAACACATAAATGGATTCCTTGTGCCTTTATGTTGTGGATGTTAATGGATTTTCAATAAAGTTGGATTTTAAGTTGAATCTTATGTGTTTTATGTTGGTTGGTATGGAGGGAGGAAGGTTTGAAATAATTAATGTGTCCTTTGAACAGTCATGGGTGCTTCCATTCTGCTGTGCAGGCTGTCTGGACCTGCTTGCCCTCCTCTGCCCAACCGCTGGTGTTGCATTTGGTCTTCTCACGCATCGTTAATCTTCCACATACAGTCACTGGCCACTTCTGGATATTTAAGGCACTCGCCCCTAGCTTTCAGTTTCTCGAATGCTAGTTTACAGTGAAGGTGTGCTTTTGTTTCAGTCTGGCCGTGAACTGAAATCTGGACTTTATTGAATCTGATTCTCCACTGTCTGCTCTGACCTCAGATTGTTTACAGATAAATACAAACTCTGACCTCACTGCTGCCTGTTTCCTGACCACAAATATTGCTTTGTGCTTCACACCGGAGTCTCTGACCCCCATGGTTAAGCTACCAACTTCACCAGAATGATTCCAAGAGGTAGTGGCCTGGTGGTTCTCCTGCAGCAAAGACTAGATCCCTATATAGGGGCTAAAGGTGTTAAGAATAACCCAAAGCCAAACCGGTTAATCCACATCCACTGTCTATTACACAGTGACTTCTTTTTTTACATCTTGAAATCCAACATGCCTAATCTTTCTTTCCCCCAACATCTGCTGCCAGGGTAGAGTATGGACACCACCATACACATTAGATAGCTGGCAGTTCCTGCAGACATTCATCTAATGTTTATGACCACCCTTTTTCCTACATCCAAGTTTTACAAGTATATGTAGAAGAAAAATAACCTGTATCACTGTCATTATCGGGTTCCACCGTATGTTTTGCGTTTTGTATAATTCTCTTCTAGTTTCAAGAGAAGTAACTATTGGCAGATAGCGATCGGTTGTGTATGGCCAGCTTAATCTACACCTTACTAAAAATCATAATACCAGACACACAAGAAAATCCTATTTTTAACAAAACTAAAACTAGATGCAGTCAAGGGATTAATGTGAATCTAACTGGATCTGCCTATCTAACAACAGAATATGCAGGAAGAATTGTCATGAATATCTAATGAGTGGTGCAGCCTTAGGCTCTGTGCCTCAAGCTTCAAGGACCGATAGCTTCCTTTTTTTTCAAGGATGGGATATCCAATATATGCATTGATAACGATGAATCTTTTTCCAGGGTTATTGGCAAACAGCTGAGATCTCCCCAACTGGATTCTCTAGAAGACCTTGGCATTGTGAGAACCGGTCAGGTGAGCAATAAAGTTATTTTTATATAGTTTATTACATATATGTAGTCAGATGCTATAGAGTTCTTTGCTCACTGCTCGTTAATAATTTGCCCATTAAACAACCATAGTAATAACCAAAGTGTTTGAAATAATCTGTCACGTCCTGGGTATGTTACTCTGAGATGGAAGAAAGATTCTTTGCAGTAACTTCACACACATGCAGCTTTTTACAGTGTACTGGCACACACCTAACCTAGGGAACAATCTGCATTCATTCAAGCAAAGAATGTATGAGGGAAGCACAAAAGATAAATCACCCTGTTTGGAGCACAACACAGCAATTTTCATTTTCACACCTGGTTAAAGTTTATTAAAAAAATGTAAATTAATTTTTAGTGTTTATTGGTGTAGGCTGATTTACATACAGTATTTGTTATACCATTGACCCTGGTGAATCTGTGCATGCATGTCAAGGGGAAATTAGATTGAGAACTCTAGTAGGACCAAGAACTAAGATGAGTGCATCCTCTAGAGTAAGCGTACTCATGTACTTTTTGTAAAGGTCCACATCCTTGGGTATGCTTTCTGTTGAAGGTCCATGCCAAAAATATATATAAGAAGGCACAATACCAGTGGTGTATAGCATACTGTTGGATTTCCTTTTTTTGCAATAATCCATGCCTCTAATCCTACCCAATCCCCTTAGTGCCCCACCAGTTACCATGTCCACTTAGTGCTACCTCACACTAGTAATGTCCCTTAGTCCACCTTTGGTGCCCCCTCAGATAGTAATGATGCCCATTAGGCCCATCAGACAATAATAATGCCCCCTTAGTTCCACCAAGATTGCCAACCAGATTTATTTCTGGACAACTTATCCCAAAATCACGGACAGCTAACATTTTTTACGGACAAAGTGAAAAACCATAAAAAATTATAAACATTATAAGTAATACATGTCTCTGGCTCAATATACTGATACGATCCCATCACCAGCATTTACTGTGAGCTGTAATTACCACCAAAATAATCTAATTAAGTACCATCAGCCTCAAAAAAATCTTTGACACATCTATTTTTTGTCACGGACACAGGAAAAAAAGTCGCCTATTTTTACGGACTGTCCAGAAGTTTCTGGGCAGTTGGCAACCCTGAGTACCACTCACACAGTATAGTACTGTAGTAGTACCCCCACATAGTATAATGCTGCCTTACTATGTACCTCCTCAAACATTATGATGCCCCTTTACTAGTTTGTATTTTCTTTTATTGCAGTCTTACACATATTTTGCTTCATCTTTACACACTTTATATTAGCCAGATAGAGAGTGTGTCACAAATACTGGTTCAGATAAAGTAAAATTCCACATAGAAATCATATTAAAGCAATTAAATACTACACCAATGAAATTCGGAGTCATCTGAAACCTTATTAAAACTTTGTTTAGATGGTTGATTAGGATCACATTTCCGCATAAAAGTATAGCTTCTAAATATTTTTTGGAAGGCCTACGGTATTATTTTCACATTCATGCCCTCATACACTGAGGCCTTTCTAGTTATGCCTCATTACTCTAATTAAAAAGCTTCAGAGACCCCTTCATCTTTGCCAACCAGAGCATCTCATCTGCCCTGCCCACTTCCCACATCAATCAGAATTCCTACACATACTCCCATCCCCCCGTACCTTTCATTGCTCCATTTCTATTCATTTACTTCAGGATGTTTCTGTCACGACTACAATGTGGGCACAATACAGGCATCCAATAAAATACACAACATTCACAGCCCTAGGGCATCCTCAACAAGAGGACAGCAGTTACGTGTGCTACACTTTTGATCACTATGTATCCTTAGGTCCTGTGTACGCGGTCCTAGGACTCCAATTTTTATTTGCTGCTGCCTATGTGTAAATGAGAGACTCGGGAATAAAATGGCTGTACATTCCTGAAAGTGTAGGAACGTCAGACATGATTGTCCTGGTGATGTCCTTGGCATGTTTGTCCTTGGTGTCACTTTTAGGATAGGACCATGCGGATTTCTTGGAAGCCAATACCAGGAGTGAATTAAAAAGAGAGGAGAAGTTGTATCTGTGCTTTTCTCTCCTTTTATGATCCACTCCTGATTTTGGCTTCCAAAACTGCATCAGTTTTTGTATCCTTATGCTGTACTAGTTAACATTTCCTAACATAGTATAGAACGTTCATACGTATATATGAATGGCCCACTCCACAGTCACAGCCTGAATATTCTGACTTCATAGGCAATCAGAGCTTTACAGTTTGTGAACTGTTTCCCTCAGTACCGAGTGTGGTCCCTCTGGAGGTTTCAGCCCTATTGGTGACATGGGTGAGGTCACAGGGCGTTCGAAAAGCCTGGTTTTTCTTCATAATGACATGGAACCTCCTCCGGGGCTATAGACCTATTATAGAAAAACGCAGGAACACTCTGATTTGTATAAACAGGACACAGTTGTATATGGAAACATTCTTCTCTATACACGGTAGCAGAACAGTGCTAAATATTGTGGCATGAAGTATGGAACAGGTAGATACATTGTATGGCATTGTAACTTTATTACCATACATTAAGGTGATGTTACACACTGGGATAATGCACTTGTCCCTTTTGAGCCTTGCCATGTGCAAATATTTCAGTGCAAATGTTCTCATTGCAAATCATCTGCCGTGCTAATAAATTTGTTCAGAAAATCTTGGTGGTCTAAATACAGTTGATAAATGGTCTTGACAAGAAACCTATGTGAGTTTGCTACACATTACAAATCCACCTGCAGATTAGAATTCACCATGATGTCATTTGGATCACAAAATTTCTATATGTACGTACTGGTATATGGCTCCATTATAACTGGATTATATAAAGAAATAAACTGGATTTTTTTTTTAAAAATGTACACATTATCCCAGTATGTAAGTAAGAAACATACCTTGTATGTTTCTTACTCTGGCCCAGGGGTGTAACTACCATAGCAGCAGACCATGCAACTGCTATGGGGCCCAGGGTAAGAGGGGGCCCAGTCTTAGTTGGGATCATCTCCTCTTCTACTGGAGGTGAAAACTTGGTCAGGACTCTACCCTGTAAAGGATCCACTTTTAGTAAATGAGGCAGTGGAAAAATGTCCCAAGGATCATTGAAAAAGGTTTAGGCGGAAAACCCTTCTGTCCTGGGTGGGGGCCTGGTTTGATCCTTGCTATGGGGCCTTTACATCTCTATGTACGCCACTGCTATGGCCATTTCTGATTCATATAAAGCATGGCAATTGTGGTCATACAAAAGCAACAACTAAAAAATGCATGCGAGTCAACTGCAACTTGCTGTCACATGTGCGATCTGGATGTGAGTTTTGAGCAGTTTTGGATTTCTAATAACCATTAGAAATTAAAAATAAATCACAGACATGGACACGGGTCAAATTTACATTGAAGTCTGTGCTGGCAAAGTTGAAGGTCTGTATTTTTCATGACTGCCATATTACAGATGCATTAGATTCATAGTGTCGCAACACAATCACATTCACAATTATTACTTGCATGAATAGGGATGAGCAAACTTGTGTTTTCAAGTTTGGCGTACAAGGTTCGGGTTATCTAAGAAATCCGTTATGGATTCCACTACCACGGACAATAAGTTAGGGTAGTGGAATCCATAACGGAATTCTTAGATAACCTGAATATTGTACGCCAAACTTAAAAAACACAAGTTTGTTCAGTACTAGTCATGAAGCATCATTGAGATCCTCATGCGGTGCAGCCAAAGTTGCCATGTAGCCCTAGCTTTAAGCTATATCTCTTAGTATCTCTCCACTATTGTATACCCATTGTACTTATACATTAATACTATAGAAGCATGTAGTAGTTTGTGCCATATTTCACAGCATACCAGATAAAATAGATATAATGGATGTATTCCCAATGACTGTATGATTTTCTGAGCGGATCGGTGTCTTCTTCAATGCTGAATAGACAATGTCATATTGAAGATAAACCCATGGTAGCATAGGGATATGACCTTCATGTGTTCGTCCTCACTGACACCCCTTATATATGGTACCACACTGTGTTCAAGGACCATCCTGTTTCCACAGATTCTCTCCCTCTTCCTTACTCCTTGTCTGAAGAGCGACACATGGACGATGAGGATGTCCAGAGGCAGCCTCGAGCCCCAGATGTGTCTGACACACGACATTATCAGCAGCAGCAGAGTGAAGCTCCATCAAATTTTCTCTCTCAGGAAGAAAGGATGCGAAGGCTGGAGGAAGTTGTTCAGGGATTGACTAATATGCTTGACATGGTGAAAGTTCAGGTCAGTTCAATCAAATTGAGATGGGTTGTTTTTCCGTAGACTAAATTTCACTACTTTATTGGTTTTTGGAGATATCATTCCATGGTTTTTAGTTTACACAGACTAGACCTGGTTGGCAGAAAAAGTTGCATCTGGGTTCAATAATGTCTTAGGTTAGCTTAAGTGGATTTAGATTGTAAGCTCATCTGGACATATAGTACAAGGAATACAACATGGAAAAGTTCTTCTGTTTGCGTTAAAGTATTAACATGAAACACATACTTCATTTCACAACTGAACCAATTAGCTATTTGCAGTGGGCAAAAGGTCACCACAAATCAACGCCTTCTGGGCCTGTACATACCAAATGGTATTCATCCCCCTATGATTTCTGTCCAGGTATTTCAATTAGAAATTCCAGGAGAGAATATATCAGTGTATTCCTCTATTTGGAAAAATTAGGGAAATATTCTAATATTCCATATTAGAGCGGGTAGAAATATACCGCTTCATGTCACAACCACTGATCCAACTAAAAATAAATAAATAAAAATGAAAACAACCCCCCATTATTAGTAATGATGACCATCCTCATCTTTTGCTGGCTTTACTTCTTCCAAATCATTCTTCAAAGTCCTCATGTCCTAGAAAAGTCAGCAAAGTACAGAGAGAGGAGGAGCTGGATGTTCCTGATGACATATTCTCATCAATATTAGATGATGTGGAAAAGGAGGAAAAGCAGATGGCAGAAGAAGGGCTCCCACCTGTAGAGCGCTGGAGTTGGAGAAGTGGTTATGCCAGCATATTGTGCTCCCACCTGACCAGCCAAACCCCATACCAGCAATACCCCCTGTTGAACAATATATACAGTGTGGTCTTCATTATTAAATGAAAGGCAGCTGCTGGCTAATTGACTTCTTCACGGCAGCAGGGTAGCAACCCACCCACAGCCGTTCCGTGTAGCTGTACCCGAAGGCAGAGTGGTCTGGGTATACCTGGACTCTGTATTTTTTAGCCAAAACCAGGTGCAGGTAAAAAACACAGAACAAGTGCATATTTTATCCATTTCTGTTTCCTGGTTTTGGCTCACAATCACTGATGGAAATCACTGACCAAACACTGAGGGGATCATTTATTAAGACTGGTGTTTTAGTCTCAATAACCCCTAGAACTGGCGGTGAATCCAGCGAAGACATGAAGAGGCGCCAGCCTCTACATAATTTCAGCGTATCCTGCACCAGTATAATGTAAGCCATCTTCCTTTGCTGGCTTACATTTAGACTATTTTCTATACCTAAAACAGGCATATAAAATGATGAGTGAGACGGGCCTGCTGGCCCTTCCCCGCCCACGCCATGCCCACTTTTTAGACCTGCCGTGAGCGGGGAATAGTCACAGATTACAGAGCAAATAACCTTTGTGCCACAATCTGCGGCAGAAATTAAATGACCCCCTGAATGTGTGAAAACAGTCTAACAGTGGAAGTTCTGCCCCAAAAAGGGTGCCTCGTTAGTTCAAGATTCCTAGCTCACCCATAGTCGAAACAACACATTTCCTCTGTGTTAATTCTATTTCTTTGTAAAAAGGAGATTACGGCATACATAGATCCTATATAGCTCCAGTAATGACACCCCAGTAAGTACTTAATTGGTTATAGCTTTTTAAGAAATATATAATAAGGATAATAATATTTTAATAGGATTTTTTTATTTTTGTTATTTTGATTGGAGACTGTTTTCTTAGCATTTTTTTGACTCACGATGTTTGCTGGCAGTCCATAGAGATCTGGCGTTTAAGGAACCACTTGTAGAAAACTGTATAAATGTGACAGATTTACAATTTTTTGGGAGTTTTTGGAATCAACACTGACATATTTTCAGATTGAATGTAATTTACAGCTTGTCTTTTGGGAAAGATGAAGATATCTTCTCTTGAACTCAGGACAAATGCTGTTGTTTTCCCCCTGAATCACATCATGTCAGAGACTCTAAAAGCCCTGAACTGATAAGGTGTTCCCTGAGGATTTTTTTACAGATATATTCCCAGGCTTAACACGACTGGTGCCAGACACATGAAATCTATTACTGCTGAAGAGTGATATGAGCCATTAAATCTGATTTCCATATCTATCATCAAGATCTGTGCGTGTGGGTGGGGTCGGTGATGACAGATTTCACAGGCTCCAGCAGTTAAAAAGTCCAAGACAGTTTATTTTTCATCCAACAACACAGTGGCATCCAAGTTCAACAGTCACTTGTATAGTTCCACAGAGAAATAAACACCAACTGCAAAATAAACCACTTGCCCATCTAGGCGCTAACTAAACATCAGTTACCTTACCTATTTCTCCACATAAACACAGAGTCAGAAGCAAGTCTTGCAGTTTCTAGGCACCGACAATAAATTATTTTTTCAGCTGTGTATTTATTCCCCCAGTAATAAGCCCAGTAGTTACACCTGAGTTTGCCTCAAAGTGGTGTACTGGAGCAGGGAGGAAATGCAAGTCCCACTACCAACAGCTATCTGCCATTCCATAAAAATCCAGCCCATAATACAATTTGCAGCTTTCTGGATTCTTTTTACCTCCCCCATCTGAGCGTTCTGGATGAGATATACACCCTCTCCAGTACTTTTCCAGACACAGTATTATACTACATATAGAAAAAAATCTACAGTTCAGATAATTTGACATTGAGCAACCCTACTTGGGATGAAATTCCTTGCTGCCTTATAGGTGGGTGTAAAACTGAGACTGACGTAACTATTATACCCACAGAATGCAGATCTCCAGGCCAGGGTAAAAGCTCTGGAGAGTTGCGAGTGTCGCCGACTCACATGTTTATGGGAAGGAAAAGAGTATCAAGACAGTGAAACCTGGAAGAAAGACTCATGTAACATCTGCGTGTGCATTGGAGGTTCCGTAAAATGCTCACTACGTAAAGACTGGCCTCAGTGTCTAGGTGAGTAAATGTATGAGTGCTTAACGCTCTCTCTAATGTGCTCTGTTTAAAGAGAATTACAAACCAGAAAATGTACAAAGGCATGTTCCCTACATAGTGTGTCTGAAAATCTGTACTGAATCTGGCCGATATTGCTGCAGCTTTCATGGGGAGAAATGCTGCAGATTTTCCCAGAATTCTGCATTGCAAAGGGTGACCTCCATGGCAGATATCTGACTTGCTACAGAATTAAAATCTGCACTTCATGTCATGTGGACAATCATCATGTGGTTTTGTGACACTCTTATCCACTTCACTGCTACTATACGTATAATACCTCACCGAACGCCGCAGAGTTTATGCCATGTGGTAACATACCCTAAAACTGTAATTTGTAAACAAAAAGCTGGAAATTTCTGTATGTTTGCATGGTATGTTCCTTCAAGCTCTCAGAACTAAGGATTTGTAAAGTAAAGTAGAGATTATGAGGACAGACATTTTTTCTAGACTTTACTGAACAGCATAAAGCCAAGTTCAGGATTCTCTGGCTCACTACTGGCAGAAATGCCAACTTCAGCCTCAGATTTCTGCTGCAGATTGTTTGACAATAATTTGCTGAATATGACTATGGCAAATCTGATACACAGGAATGTAGCCTTTCAGCCAGTCTCACTGGTATACAGATTATATTCAGCCATTAGGGCAGATTTTACATATAGAGGACAGTCATTATTACCGACTTACACTCTACAGGAAGAGAATGGTCATTATCACAACTGTACAGACCCCAAAGTTGTCTGACAAATAAGAAAAGGTTAACTTCTTTTAACAGGGTTATATGGAACTTTAAAGTGTAACTGCCATTCTATTTTTATTTGTGTAATGTATAGGGGCAGTGATACTGACCATTTTTGTAATATACTTTAATTACTGAAATCATTCATTTCTATTAGAAAATAGCTCTAAAGTGGCCGATTTTGAGCCTTAGCAACGCTTCTCTGTCTTCTGTTTACATAACAGTGGAGACTTGTAACACTGACTGTGTTATGTAAACAGAAGACAGAGAAGCGTTGCTAAGGCTCAACATGGGCCACTTTAGAGCTATTTTTCTAACAGAAATGTACAATTTCAGTAATTAAAGTATATTCCAAAAATGGTCAGTATCACTGCCACTATACATTACAAAAAATTAAAAAAAAGAATGACAGTTACACTTTAACACCTTCAGGACCTAGGACGAGAATGCTCGTCCTAATCTGGCGCTACTTAACGCCCTAGGACGAGCATTCTCGTCCTAGGTTTAAAGGTGCAACTGCCGCCCGCTGCCGCAATCTTCAGCAAGGGCCCGGCTGATACTGACAGCCGGGCCTCTGCTGCATCCGCCAGCATCGGTGATAACACCGATGCCGGCGGATTAACCCCTTATATGCCGCGGACCGCGGCATACAGAGGCATTGCGGCAACGTGTTCAAGCCATCGGGTCACCGTGAGGCGGTGGGGGGGGCCCGATGGTTGAGATGGCAGCCCCGATGCATCGGGGTCTGCCATCTACTGAAGCCCAGGAGACCCAGCCACAGCGCTGGGTCTCCTAGGCAACTGTCAGCGTCTCACACTGTGTATTGTCACAGATGTATTGTGCTGTATTCAATCAGGGATCAGACCCTGAAATGTTAAAGTCCCATAGTGGGACATAAGTAAAATTGTAAAAAAAAAAAAAAGGGAAATAAAAGTTTTTTTAACAAAAAAATAAATAAATAAATAAATAATAATAATAATAATAATAATAAAGTTTCAATAAAAAAGCCCCTTCCCCATTAAGACACATATAAAAAATAGAAAAAAAAAAACAACAATATACATATTAGGTATCACCGCATTTGTAAAACCTGCTCTATTAGTCTTAAAAAAGCCATTTTTTTTGGTCACATTTCATCACAAAAAATGTAATACCAAGCGATCAAAAAAGCGTATGCCCCTAAAAATAGTACCAATCTAACCATCACCTTATCCCGCAAAAAATGAGCCCCTACCTGAGACAATCGCCCAAAAAATAAAAAAAATACAGCTGTCTGACTATGGAGACACTAAAACATTATTTTTTTTGTTTTAAAAATTATATTATTGTGTAATAATATAATAATTATTATTGTATGCAAGTTACCATTGCTATGACCTATTCACTTTAATTTTTGTTAGCATAGAAGAGCAACAAGTGATAACTTGTAAAGCAATAAAGCAGGCCCCTTAAATAAAACTTAAATAAATAAAAATAAGTATACATGTTAGGTATCGCCACGTTCGTAACAACCTTCTCTACAAAAATATTGCATGATCTCTCCCCTCAGGCTAACACTGTAAAAAATAAAAAATAAAAACTGTCTAAAAAAAGCCATTTTTTATCACATTTCATCACAAAAAATGTAATACCAAGCAATCAAAATAGTGTATGCCACCAAAAATAGTACCAATCTAACCGTCATCTCATCCCGCAAAAAATGAGCCCCTACCTGAGAAAATCGCCCAGAAAATAAAAAAAAACTACAGCTCTCTGACTATGGAGACACTAAAATGTGATTTTTTTTTTGTGCTTCAAAAATATTGTGTAAAACTTAAATAAATAAAAAAAGTATACATATTAGATATTGCCGTGTCCGTAACGACCTGCTATATAAAAATATCACACGATCTAACCTGTCAGATGAACAAAAAATAAAAACAATGCCAAAACTGCTAGTTTTTGTTACCTTGCCTCACAAAAAGTGTAATATAGAGCTACCAAAAATCATATGTACCATAAAATAGCACTAACAAAACTGCCAACTTATCCCATAGTTTCCAAAATGGGGTCAGTTTTTTGGAATTTCCTACTCTAGGGGTGCATCAAATGTGACATGGCAACTTAAACTTTTTCCAGTGAAATCTGCCCTGGCGTTCCTTTCCTTCTGCGCCCTGCCGTGTGCCTGTACAGCAGTTTACGATGACAAATGGGGCATTTCTGTAAACTACAGAATCAGGGTAATAATTACTGAGTTTTGTTTGGCAGTTAACCCTATTCTCGGAATAAAATGATTGATATGGAAAATCTGCCAAAAAAGTGAAATTCGGAAATTTTGGCTACATTTTCCTTTAATTCTTGTGGAACACCTAAAGGGTTAATAACGTTTGTAAAATCAGTTTTGAATACCTTAATGGGTTTAGTTTCTAAAATGGGCTCATTTTTGGGTGGTTTCTATGATGGAAGCCTCACGAAGTGACTTCAAACTTGAACTCGTCCTTAAAAAGTGGGTTTGGGAAATTTTGTGAAAAATTTCAAGATTTGCTTCTAAATTTCTAAGCCTTCTAACATCCCAAAAAAATAAAATGTAATTTTCAAAATGATCCAAACCTGAAGTAGACACATGGGGAATGTAAAATAATAACTATTTTTGGAAGTATTACTATGTATTTTAAAAGTAGAGAAATTGACATTTGGAAATTTGCAAATTTTTCAAAATTTTTGGTAAATTTGGTATTTTTTTATAAATAAGAATGAAATATTTTGACTCAAATTTACCACTGTCATGAAGTACAATATGTGACGAGAAAACAATCTCAGAATGGCCTGGATAAGTAAAAGCGTTTGAAAGTTATCACCACATAAAGTGAGACATGTCAGATTTGCTTAAAATGGCCTGGTCCTTAAGGTGAAAAATGGCAGGGTCCTTAAGGGGTTAAAACTGAATAGGTAGCCAATGATATCTCTTAACTCTTTTACTATCAGATATTTCTAGACATTGTGCTTTTCTGGTCGCCATTTTCTATATAATGTGTATTTATATAATTGTGTGTCACGTTTCTGACCTTTATTTGTCTACTGAGAAACAATGAAAATGGAATATCCCAGGAGCAGGACCAATACCAGTTCCTTGACTGAATGAACCCATAGTATCCAGTGACTCATGATCTCTATGGTTACTCTCCATTTAATAACTGCCCTGGAATTCATTTCCCCAGTCATCCTATAAGATATGTATGAGTCTAGGGCAAAGATCATTTCAGTGACCCTCCAGCCTTTGTAAAACATGATGGGAAACGGAGATTCTCCTTGGTGTGTGTGATGCTATGTTAGATTATCCTACGTATTCAGAATTGGGGGTCTTCTCCAAGGAATGCTTATTAAACAAAGACATCTTCCGTAGCTGTTGGGGTCTGTGTGTCTGACAGAAGCTCTTTGGTTGGCATACATCTTTCATTGTTATAGTGGAACTGTGGTTGCCATTGTGGTTGGTACTGTTATAGGGGCCCTATGGCACTTGAATAAGTCTATGCCTCAGGGTGAGTACCCACATAGTGGCTGAAAACTGTGCGGACATGTACTTTTATTGCAGATTAGCACAATTTCCAATGTCTATACGGTTTTCGCTGTGCCACGGCCGCAAAATGGGAATTTACCCTAAGGATCAATTTACTTATACTGTATATTGTAAAATAAGACTCCGTCGTTTTTACAAGATCAAAAGTGGAATTAAAACAAATGTTCCCATTTGAACATTGTATGCAAGTTACCATTGCTATGACCTATTCACTTTAATTTTTGTTAGCATAGAAGAGCACCAAGTGATAACTTGTAAAGCAATAAAGCAGGCCCCTCAGTCACAGATTTACTAAGATAAATGTGCCAAAATCTTATCTCAATTTGTGCCTAACAGGTGTATAGGCCTTGCCCCAAATTTATGGTATTTTAGACACTTTTTGCACCTCAATTGACACTTGAAAGGTTGTGGCTTAGAGAAAAAGAGAAAGGCATGGCTTAAAAAAATAGTCTAAGCAAATAAAAGATGGCATAAAGTTAGAGAAATGTGTCTATAGATATGGCAAATTTTTCATACTGCTTGAGCCACCCTAATAAATGTGACACATATAGCTGAATTCTAAGCTGCCTACAGTATTAATAAATGTACCCCAGTGTTCATACTGCGTTATCTGATAGATAAGAAGCTGCTGATAACATGTAATACTCACACATGCTCTCAAACACTGATTGATGGCTTTTCCTGGGGACATACAGGGGAAGTGGTCTGCTACTGTGTGTAGGCTCCTTAGCGTATCTACCACGGCTTCTCTCAGACACAGGAACATGACCGCTGTGACAATGTTTTAACTATGTATAACTTCTGCTCCCCCTATATTCAAGGACAAAATACATTTCAATACATTTGATGAAATGACCTTTGTCAGTGGCCATCTCATACGCCAGTCTCAAAAATTGTTAAAGACTATTGCACCAAATTTATTAAGACCAAATAACAAAGAATTAGACTTAGATTGTTGACCCTCCCAGTAATAACTGCACAATACATTGCAGAATTACAGTGACCTTCATAAATGAGTATTTTAAAGGATGTTGATGCACACCGGAAAAC
This sequence comes from Rhinella marina, assembly GCA_900303285.1. Taxonomy (NCBI): domain Eukaryota; kingdom Metazoa; phylum Chordata; class Amphibia; order Anura; family Bufonidae; genus Rhinella; species Rhinella marina. The sequence goes on from ONZH01031000.1 coordinate 48,231, forward strand.
CCTTTTAGTAGATATGTAACCAGAACATACTGCTTAGATTATCTTCATGCAACAGAAGCTCACATGGGTTTCAGTATGAAATCTGTGTGCAATCTGCATCCCATGCATGTGAATGTGGTTTCCACAACCACACTGACGTGCACAAGAAAATTTGTGTTTCTGCATATCTTCCACTGTGGAAATAAGTGGCGTAGAAAAAAGTGAGGACTAGCCTATCGAATGACAATTTGGCTATTCCTTGTGCAGATCTGTGACACTGAAAACTGTGGCACATCCACATGAGAAATCCAATGGCCAACACCAGATTTTTGCTGTGGAAAATATTTAAAATTGTGGGACCCCTTAGGGTAGTTTTAGACGTGTGAGTTGTCTGCAGGAAAACACGCTTCGTGTGGGAGCATGATATCCTAGCCTAAACTCTGCTCCAGTAACAGGACCTCACAGCATTATAATGATTTATAATGCTGTGTGTTCCTGTCCAATATCAGCTGTGATGAATTGTATTGACATATTGCCGTCAGTACAATTACAGCCAATGTCAAGCAGGGACACACTGCATTATAAATCATTCTAACGCCTTTAGATCTCATTACAAGAGCAGAGTTCAGGCAAGGAAATCACACTGCCACACAGAAGTGACATGGGAAGTGAAGGGGAGCAGTGCTGCAGTTAAAAGCTCAATCCACTGCACAACGGACGGAGCGGTTAAGTTCCTGAGCTACTCTGTAACGGCATATTTATCACCTATCCTTAGGATAGTCCATCAATATTAAAATCCTGAAATAGCCCTTTAAGGTCCTTTTGCTACAAATATTAGTGTTTCCTGTCAACAACGTGCTCATCTGAAACTACCCTTAGGCTACTTTCACACTTGCATTGTTCATTCTGGTATTGAGATCCGGAAGAGGATCTCTATACCGGAATTAAACAGATCCGTTTTGATTTTGCACATCAGGATGCATCTGTTCCATTAGGATGCGGTTGTGTGAAATCAAAATGGAAAAAAACGGATCCGTCACTAAATACATTGAAAGTCAGTGGGATCCGGTTTTTAAGGCTGTTAAATAAACAGATCCGTCACCATTGACATTTTTTTCTGTTGTGATGCCGGAACGGAAGCCATCCTGATAGGATCTCTTTCCATTCAGAATACATGAGGGCTAACCGGAAATGTTTTTTTTTTCCGGTATTGAGATCCTTTGCCAGATCTCAATACTGGAAAGCAACAGCAACACAAGTGTGAAAGTAGCCTTACACTAATATTTGTAGCAAAAGTCCCTTAAAGGGGTATTTCAGGATTTTAAACTTGATGGATAGGTGATAAATATCTTATTAGCGGGGGTTCAACACCTCACTATCCCATCGATCAGCTGTTACAGAGTAGCTCCAGAACTAAACAGCTCCGTCCATTGCACAGTGGATTGAGCTTCTAACTGCAGCACTGCTCCCATTCCCTTCAGTGGGAGCAGTGCTGCAGTAACAGAGCTACGTAGTTCCTGTGCCAACTTCCGGTGTTGGAGTTAACACCAGAATGGCGGAGGTCTCAGACCCCCATTGTTCTGATATTGATGCCCTATCTTGAGGACAGGCCATAAATATTAAAATAACGGAGTACCCCTTTGAAGATCTGTGTGTTTACACTGTACAAAATGATTTGGATATTTTACAGTAAGTGTTGCGTTAGAGAATTACCTCAGCCTGTCTTAGAATAAGCACACCCAGTGTCTAATGCTGGATGGTATTCAAGGCCTTTCTTTAAGTCTGAGAAGTTACTCTAGTTTGTCCATACAATAATGATACCAGAGTCTGGATTTTACACATTACATATAAGGTTTCCTCTTCCATTTCCTGTCACAGCATGCTCTTATGAGGGGAGGACTTACAATAACAAGGAGACCTTTTCTGTCGGGTCCTGCACATCTTGTGTCTGCCAGGTAGGTAGTAGTGTCTTACTCATTTCCATAATTTCTCATGGTTTTGCCGACAATTACAGTAGATATACATGAAATTATACATTACTGGCTATGCACCCCAACGAAAACTAGAAGTCATCCTGGAAAAATCAAGCCCACACACAGCTCCGTAGAAAGAAAAAGAAAAAAAAGTTATTGGTCTTGGGATGTGGCAATGCAAAAACATTTTTCATTTAATTGTATTGTGCAGCTGTAGTATGACTAAAGAAAAAAAAAACCTATACACATGTACAGTATATTTGGTATCCCTGTAGTCATACTGACCCGGAGAATAAAGCTATGTTATTTATGTTGGATAATGAACCCTGCAAAACGTAAGAACTCAGTGGCAGTGTTACTGTTTTCTCATCCCTCCCAGAAGGAGTTAATAAACGTTGATCAGTAAGTTATTTGTACCGCAAAACGGTGCCATTAAAAACTACAACTTGTCCCGCAAAAAATAAAGCCCTATACAGCTAAATTCACAAAAAAAAAAAAAATAGAATAAAAAAAATGTACAACTCTTGGAATGTAATGATGAAAAAAAATGAATAAAATTGTTAAGTCACTAAGACCCCAAACAGACTGGTCATGAAGGGGTTAAAAAAAAACCCAATTGGCTCTTCATAGTTCATGAGCACAGCCAGTACCATGGAGTATTTATGCTTGTTTGTTCAGATCCTATTTTGACAGATCCTACATGTTAGTTTCTATGTTTTTTTCTAACTGCTAGCAACGCTGCTATTTTATGGTGTGATGCAAGGTAACCCATCATTCTGCAGTACATCTGTTTCTTATAATGTTCTTGTATTACATGAGGTTACATAAGGACTGATATGTATCACTGGTTTATCCTTGTTTGCAGACATTTATCCCAAGACGTGTTATAGATCTTTATTATAAGGGTTATAAGGGCAGGCAGCCCCAGGGGAGGCTGGGAGTGGTAGTGGCCCTGATGAGATGTGTCACGATGTACTCTCTCAGGCCGTTGCTCCCTTGGGATCAGTGCAGTGGAAAGTGGATTTAAAGACTCAGGCCAAAAGTAAACAGAAAAAAAGTCCCTCTCTTTATAACTTGTGGTATATCTGGCACACAAAGTGCAAGTTCTGTCCCCCAGAGGTATGGTAGCTGGATAAGTGGCAGTTTAATAGCATCTCTGATGTGCTGTCTTGCTGATGGCGGTCCCTGGAACTCCTGGCTATCAGCTAATAGCTGGCACGTGTGGGTATAGGTATCCATTGTGTTATGCAGCCTTTGAGTTGGTCTGGCCTGGATATAATTTTGGTGATGGGTGAACCATCATCCCTCACCTGCAGCAGGGTCTGTAACATTGTGCTTGCTGGTCACTCTGCTGACTAAGCATGCTATAGCCTTTGAGAGTGGGTTTTGTTCCTGATCCCTAAGATGAGGAGCAGATGGACGTGTTTCCTTCCTCCTCACAATTCTAGCTAGAACCCCCGCTCCTGGAAGGAAGCAAGTCCAGACCATTCCTACCAAGAGGTGAGGAACACAATGGTTAACCTTGTCCTTGCCAACTATACCTCTTCATGCCACCCCTACCAAGAGGTGAGGAACATGGTGGTTAACCCTGTCCTTGCCAACTATACCTCTTCATGCTGGTGTACTTATATAACACCGCAAAGCATAACAACGCAACATGACATTTGCTGATAAACCCTTGAACGGTACCCCAGACCTGGGGCTATGATCTGTGAACATCGGTTCTCTGAGGTGTAACTGGAATATGTGTGGCCAATAGAGGGCAGCTCCTCATGTGTCGCCACCCTCCGCTCACCACCATGGAAATTCCACAAATAGTTGAGCACTGGTTTGGGTATTACTGGCCCTCTCATAGTGGTGAACAGAGAGGTGGCTGCACATTCAGGATGTGCTCTCCATTCACAGCTATGGAACTTCCAAAAATAGCAGGGCTCACTTTTTTGGCTATTTTCAGAATGAATAGAGAGCACGCCTCTCATACGTGGTGTACTTTCCTTCATTTCAGGTGCCCGATTCTCTAGATAGGAACCTACAGCTATCTGACATTGATGGCACATCAATAGTGATATGCCTTCAATGACCTAGATTGGCCAGCCTCTCCTATGCAGAGTGATTACAGTTGGAATACCTTTCCTGTAAACTGTTTGTCTTCTTTGTCTATGTTAGTATAAAGTAAGCCACAATAATATCAATAATATGGTGCTAATACGAACAGTTATACATTTTAGTAAATAACAAAACTATATTACCTGTCAAATAGTACATAATGGATTGTTTCTGTTTAGAATGGAGAAGTCACGTGCATCCAAAAGACCTGCCCCCCATTAGAATGTTCTCATCCAGTGACTCCACCTGGTGAATGTTGCCCTCGCTGTGTAAGAGGTGGGTAATGTCAGCCTTAGCGTTAAAGGGATATTATGGTTTCAGCAAATAAAGGTCTGGCTCATAGAGGGTGAACTAAAATGGAGACCCTGCTTTATGATATCCATATGCCCTAACGGGGCATATGTCTGGGGATCGTCTTCATGAGACAATCTGTAAGACAAGTAAGAATGCTCACATTACACAGTTACAAGAAAAAGTAAATGAACCCTTTGAAATTCTCTGAATTTCTGCACTGATTACTAATATAATGTGTTATGATTGTTATGTAGGTCAGAGTTGTAGACAAACATTAGTCAAACAATGTAGTTAAACTAATAATACACATTTGTACCATTCATGTCTTTTATTGAGCACATTGAGTACAAATTCACAGTGCGTGGAGCAAAGGTAAGTAAGGCCTCTTTCACACGAGCGTGACGGATCAGGTCAGGATGCGTTCAGGAAAACTCTAACAATTTTGCAAGCAAGTTCAGTCACTTTTGTCTGCGATTGCGTTCAGTTGTTCAGTTTTTTCCGTGCGGGTGCAATGCGTTTTGATGCGTTTTTCACGCGCGTGATAAAAAACTGAAGGTTTACAAACAATATCTCTTAGCAACCATCAGTGAAAAACACATTGCATCCGCACTTGTTTCATGCAATTCACTTCTATGGGGCCAGGGCTGCGTGAAAAACGCAGAATATAGAACGTGCTGCGTTTTTCATTCAACGCAGAACTGATGCGTGAAAAAAAACGCTCATGTACACAGACCCATTGAAATGAATAGGTCAGGATTCAGTGAGGGTGCTATGCGTTCACATGACGCATTGCACCCATGCGGAAAACTCGCTTGTGTGAAAGAGGCCTAAACCCTTTACATGAAATAACCTCTAGATTCCCCTTTAGCAGCAATCACCCCACCAAACATCTCTTGTAGGAGCAACTAAGATTTGTAGAACATTCAGGAGGAATTCTGGATAATTCCTCCTTGCAAATGTGTTTCAGTTGTTCAATATGTTTAGTGTGCCTAGGCCATGCAGCAGTATCTCAAACACAAGTCTTTTTTTCAACCATTCAGTTGATTTACTTGTGTCATTGTCTTGTTACATCACTCAAAGTCTCTTACACTTGAGATGTTGGACTCCTGCCTTTACATTCACCTATAAAACATTTTCACACAACTTACAATTCCTCAATGATCAAAAGCTTCCAGGCACTGAACATGATACTCCCTCCACCATGCCTCACAGCTGGGGTGAGTTGTACATTTGTGCTAAAAAGTTCCACTTTTCTCTCATCTGTTCATGCCACACTTTTCCAGAAGCATAGCACAATATCTTGGTGGTCTCGGCAAATCAGGAGACTGGGCATCATTTTTCTTTTTGGACAGCAGCAGCCTCCTACATGGTGTCCTTTCATGAACGAGGAACTCCATTCTTGTTGGGTGTTTTGCTAATTGTGGACACATGAACAGAGTCCTCTGTAGGTCATATGCTTTTACTAGGGATGTGCGAATTTCATATTTCAAGTTCGTTTTCGGTTAGTGTTGTGGTACATACTGAATGCCTTTAGAGGCATTACGTTATTCATTCCGTCATAATAGAAGTCCATGGACTGCATAACAGATCTGTCTCGTTTCCGTTATGCAGGAGAGGAGTCCTGAATAACGCAAACCAGATGGATCCGTTATGCAGTCCATAGACTTCTATTATGACGGAACATGAACATGACAGCACTGATTGGATAGAGTGAGTCTTTGCAGGTACACACCCCCAACTGGTAACCTCCCCTCTGTACCCTTACTGCAGACTGCTAGCAATTAATTCATAACTTCTAGTGGAAATAATAAAGGAATGGTACAACATAGAGACATAAGAATAGATGTTCCAGAATTGTTATTACATGGGGAATGCATGAAGCTATTAAACTGGCATGTCAGGAGTGGTGAAAGGTCCTCTTTAATGAGAAGGACAGATTTGTCAGTAACCAGGGGTTGTGTGCCTTTAATGGCCAAAGCATCTGTGAAACCCACACATTCCATCTAATCGTCTTCATTGAAATGCTACAACTGTGTTATCAGTTTAGTTAGACAGTATTTGTCTCTAACAATCAGACTTTATTCTATTGGTAATAAATGCAGAAATCTAGGTAATTCCAAAGGGTTCACTTTCTTTTTCTTACAACTGTAAATAAGGGAAATGGATTGGTATATTGTGCTATAAAATTCACCTTTAATTACACCAGGATCTTATTGCCGGACCCCTGTAAATCCATTTTAACGAACAGAGTAAATTCCTCTAGAGTTGATGCTGCAAATCACACATTTTTTTTTTTATTTTAGGCTGCTCTGATGGTCACCTTGATGGAGAAACATGGAAGAAGGATTCATGTATAAGCTGTACTTGTCAGGTAACGTATAGAGAAAAGTTGTCTTTATTAAAATATGTATTTTGCTAGTTAGTATGAATGATATTTACCAATCCATGAATGTCCTTTGTGATAAAGCTCACACTCAGCCTTATTTGAATGTGGAAAGGTCCCTAAGATATGATCTACAGCTTCCTGTTTTTGTTCTTACATTCGGTACATTGTTCGATTGTGATTTCACACAACAGGGAGGCTCTGTGAAGTGCATCTCTGACATATGTGACGCCATCACTTGTGAACATCCTTTCACTCCACCTGGAAAGTGTTGCCCAGAATGCGTTAGTTGTCAGTACAATGGACAGGTTCTGAGGAATGGTGAAAGGTTCCAACCAGATCTGTGTACCACTTGCACATGCAAGGTAAGTATGATACCAAGGGTTTGTGTAGTGTGCACGGCTGTCAGACTGGATCTCTGCTATAATATGTAAGAGTAATCTGTCACCTTAATGATCTACATAATAGGCTTGAAGGTCACAAGTAGAGATGAGTGAATTTCATGTTATGGTGGTAAAAGGTGAATTGCGTTATGGATTGCGTTACCACGGACCATAACGCAATTCTATGACGGAATGCATAACGGAAGGCCTTTGAAGCATTCTGTCATAATTATCTATCTATCTCATATCTATCTGTCTGTCTTTTGTTAGAATGGAACAGTCCAGTGTGTAAGAGAGCGCTGCCCGGAGCTGACCTGTATAAAGAAGTACACCCCACCTGGACAGTGCTGTGCAGTCTGCCAGCAAGGTGAAAATAAAGCCATGTAGTAATCTCATAGGCCATATTTTCTGAGATAGCCATTAGGGCTGACAGTCATTCTGTTAATTTCAGGATGTGAATATGAAGGATTATCTTACAGAAATGGAGACTACTTTCTTTCCCAGAGCAATCCTTGTGTGAACTGTTCCTGTTTGGTGAGTGACCTACTTCAGTTACTTTGTGATCTCTAGAATCCAACGCTGCCACAGTTAGATGACTGTCTATTAGCACACTGGAGTTTCAGCACTGAATGGGTTATTCCTTTAAATTTGAAAGTCTAGGCATAAAGCCGTTTTGTCATCTTCTTGTTGTTAATGGCATAAGTCTGCAGGTCACAATGTAGGGTGTGAATGATTGCACTGTGTAGAGGGAATGGGAGAGGATACGGGGCGTTTGCTTAGTGCAGATTATCTAACTAAAATTCTTTGTGACTTTAGACTGATTTCACACATATGTTTTTGGTGGTGTTTTTCTGCACTTTTGCATTTTAGTGGTGGTTTTTGCACTTTCTACATGGGAAAAACACCATAAAAAATGCTAGTCACAAGACACGCTGAGGGATATTTACTATGCCCTTTACACCAATATCGTGGCCATAATAAGTGTTTTCAGGAAATTCAGGAAAAATATGATTTGCCAGAAGCCGAATTTTCTTGTGCTTCATGGTAACAAATCACTTTTCCCTAAAATGATTACTGAAAAAAAATAAAAATTATACTCACTCATCCACTTGCTCGCGGAGAGGCTGTCTGCTCCCATCTTGATTGAAGAAAACCTGTTAAAGGACCTGCGGTGAGCGTGACGACCTCACCATGTGGTTACACTGGGCATGGGTTAAATGACAGGGCCTGGTGCCATTCCCCGCCATATAATGGAAAGCGATTTGTGACAAAGTGATTCAGAACAAATCAAATTTGAAGTTCGGCGAAGCAGCTGAATCTTTTGTCAATTGGTGAGAAAATGGGATGGGGTTTAGCAGAAGGGGCAGGGATTTATCATCTTATGCCAGAAATTGGAGTAAGTTTTAACTTATAACTTATATTGGAGTAAGTTATACCTATAGGTAAGTTATAGCTGAGGTCTGCACCAGCCCCTGACTAGCATAGACTTCAGTTTCTGGTGCACGGCAGGGCAGAGATGTGCCTAATTTATTAAGAGGCATCTGCCTCTTAATAAAATTAGGCACATTTCATGCCAGTGCAGAGAGATCAAGACTGACAACCAGTCTGTTGCCTATGGCTTCCAGTCAGAGTTCAGCTTTCATTTCTCCAGCGCAGTTTAAGAAATGAAAGCTGTACTGTTATTGAGTCGTATTGTTAATCAATTTTGATTAATCGGGCCTATTGTTTGCAGGGGCGGTTTTAGACAAAATGTGGCCCTGGGCAAAATCGAAAGTGGGGCCCCAAATCTTGTAATAACGTACCAACAACACAGTCACTTTCCTTCAATTCCCTCACAGATTTACACCACATAAAGCACCATACACAAAGATCTGCATCCTCATATGCCAAGTTTACCCCCTCACAGATTTACACCCCATAAAGCACCCACACCCAGATCTGCACCCTCACAGCCTCCAGAATATGCCACATGCCCCCTCTACTCACAGGAATGAGTTCTCCTACCCCACAAAAAGCAACAGCAACAGAGCGGGTCGTCATACATCATGTACCGCAGGAATGCACTGCACACCGCTAGACCCTTCCTCACATGGACATATAATATGATACTTCTGCTGTATATGAATACATAATACATGGGAAACTACAACTGAGGTTTTTAGCCACAATATATCTGCAGGAGTTTAACATTGAGCTCTATATCTCTGTGGTTAAGTCTCTTGCCTTTAATGTAGATGGTTGTGAGTTCGAATCTCAGCAGAAACATTTCAAAAGTAGAGGCTAAATAAAACTTAAATACACAGGGTATCCCCAAGCATACTGACAATGCTTGGGGATACCCCCTTCATCTTCATAGCCCTGATTTCATATATGGACACAGCCATATAAGGAGCTAGAGCAGGGACTCCCAGAAGCACTGATTCCATATATGGACATAAAGAAGCCATATATGGAGTCGGAAGACTCCTAAGCAGCTAGGATGGCAGCACCCGCTGCGCTCTATTCCTTCCACTTCCTCGAGTGAAGCTGATGACATTACCAGCAATAATAATTGCCGGAAAAAAAAAAATACAGGTACCTGCAATCTCAGCACACTACCAGCAAGGCCCTCTAACCAGTGCCGCTTAGAGGGAACACTGGCCAAGCCCAGGATTCCTTATGTTTAATCTGTTGGCTGTGACAATGCAGTTTAAAGTGGGGCTTTTCAGCTGTGCGCCCACTGTCTTCCACGGACGTTCAGCTGAAATGAACCATGGCGTCCCTTAGACAATGGGGGCCCTGGGCAATTGCCCAGTTTTATTGCCCATAAATGACAATTCCGGAGCACCTTTTCCTAGAATGCTGCATTGTGTCATTCCTGTTATTCTAATTTATAAATAGGTTGACAGGTAGGTGTTGCACACTGACTCTGTCCTACTCATCTACTCCCTCATGTCTCTCCAGAAAGTTCTTCACAAATAAAGGTGCCAAAAAAAGTGGCCAACTAAAATATATGTATGGGTGTATACTGACTCTCCCCCAAAAGATGAAGGGGGTAAAAAGGATTGGGTATGCCCGACCCTTTGTATTCACAGGACATAAGTACCACCAGAGGTGTTTGGCAGCGACCTATGCCGCTCTCTTTTTAGACTATTGACTGCTTCCTGAGCTGAGCCTGTTGGGAGGACAGCTATTGAGTGTATGGTCACCAGGTTGCAGTGGGTATCCTTACAAGGCCCCTACATCTGGTATGTCGACTCTCTGGGGGGAAGCTGTTACTATACCAAAGCTCTACAACCACCTTGGGCTGTTGTTCCTATCTTGGTGAGAGTGGCTGCAGGAGATAATGGTTGCTTATGTTTTTTATTATCTATAGATCTTCTGTATGGTGGTCTATGGCCATAGCTTTCTATAGCTAAATCATCATTACATACACAATGTATGAGAGCAAATAATCCCCCTTAGGGAGACCAAATCTTAACATCAAGCTTACTAGGAAGTGGGAGCATATATGGCATTTTGTTGTTTTAGGGGTTGTTCTCATTACGTTTTGACCCTTCGATGAACCTTCCACTGGGGGATATTTTTGACTCCACAAAGTATTTAAACATATCACTCAACATATGCAATTGGTTTAATGAGGCAGATGGAGTCCAAAGCATTACATTTTGGACTCCATTTGGCCCTGTTACTATCTGTGTATGTCTTTTAGCAGGATATAATATTGTGGTACAGTACCCTATTGTGTCCATCAAAAGACAAAACAGAAGAAAAGCAGGTCAAAGAGTCCAAAGTTTAGTCTTATGGCTAATGGGTATGTGATTGGATCTAATGAGGGACGATCATCTGAATACCATTCTTGGGTATTCAAAGTAACATTGGAGGGCTAAAAGGTGATGTGAGCAGCCCATAGAGTTCTAAAACCCCAAAGAAATGTCTCCCTGTGCAGTATAAATACCCTTTCGATTTTTCCTCCTTACGCTAATATTTTCTGTTCTTTTGCAGAATAATCTTGTGCGATGTTTGCCCGTGCAATGCCCAGTAGTTGCTTGCCGCAATCCAGTACCGACACCAGGCCAGTGTTGCCCCACTTGCCCAGGTAAACTGCATATTTATTACAATAATATATTACAATAATTACAATTAATAATGATTATGATAGATAATACATGTTTCAAATGTATACATATAGAGGACGTATGCCTTTTCATAAATTAGGCGCAGGATTTGGAAGTCTGTGCGGCTGAACTGAAATCTATCCTGACTGACATAGATTTCTGTCTTCTTCCACAAAACCAACGTAGAAAATGATAAATGTGGCAGGGCCACAGCTGGCGGAGTAACGGCAATTGTGCAAAAATTATTGTGCAAATGCTGTTAAAAAAAGTCATATACACATAGTATCTATATACAGTATCTATCTATCTATCTATCTATCTATCTATCTATCTATCTATCTATCTATCTATCTCATATCTATCTATCCTATCTATCTATCTATCCTATCTATCTATCTCATATCTATCTATCTATCTATCTCATATCTATCCATCTATCTATCTCATATATATCTATCCTATCTATCTATCCATCTATCTCATATCTATCTATCTATCCATCTATCCATCTCGTATCTATCTATCTATCTATCCATCCATCCATCCATCCATCCATCTATCTTATAAAATTACAGTGCTGTTCAAAAGTCCAAGACAATTCTTTAAAGGGGTTATCCAACCCCTATAATGCCCCTCAAAATGCCTGGGCGCCTCCTACTGGTCATACTTACCCAGCTACATCTCCCCGTCGCGCGGATCAAAACAACTGGCGATGGGGGTAAGGGGGGGGGGGTAAAAAGCCAACTGCAAGCCGCAATGGGGACGAGCCTCCCTAGCGTGCGGGCATCAGAAGCAACGTGGGTGATGGGGAGCGTGGTAAGTATGACTATTACAGGGAATATTACAGGGACTGGATAACCCCTTTAGTGATTTAATTTCCAGTCAAAAGAAGCATTAAATACGAAATATTAAAACACAATGACAGTAAAAAAGCAGACCTATACTGTATATAACAGAAAATTACACACAACCTTAGGGCATTTTAAAGGCTATGTATATCTTTGGAGTTAATTTTTTTTAAGTTTGTATTTAACTTATTTTTGGCAAAAACATATTTTCAATTGGCCTTTATTAAAAATATTGAGACATTCTGTCACAAAGGGTTAACAGTTTTTCTAGCTGTGTGACTGGTACTTTCTCCTTGTGCCATCATCTAATAATCCTCATCTCTAAACTACTGAAAGGTCATGAACACTTATTTAAGCCACATTTTTATCAGTAAGATAAGGATTGAGCTATAATTAGTGTTTATAATGTGAGAGAGCACAGATAAGGCTACTTTCACACTATGGTTTTTGCTGGATCCGGCAGGAAACAGCAAAAACGCTTCCGTTACTGATAATACAACCATCTGCATCCATTATTAGGGCCACAATAGGGGCATGGCCGGGCAATGGCCGTATACATAAGGCTTTGCTTTCTTTCTCCCTGTCTGGGCATCAGACTATCCTGGCAGATCTGTTTAATTTCCTAGTTTCCTGTTTTGTTGACGTGACTTTGTTGAATAACTTCGGTAATTGATTTTTAAAGTGGAAAACTACTTTAAAACTTGAAATCAAACTTGGCTTGTACCTCAGAACCAAAGCAGAGTTCGGTTTCAAGTTTTAAAGTGGTTTTCCACTTTAAAAATCATCTACCAAAGTTATTCAACAAAGTCACATGCGACTTTGTGAACAACTAACTTCAGCTCATCGGAGCCCATACATTCTAATATTGTACGGAGACGGATCTCCGTACAGTCTTATTCCGAAGTTTTGAATTTAGCAACTTCGGATTAAGCATCTGAAGCTCGCTTCGCTCAACTCTACACTGTGACCTCCACAGTGCCCCCATAAACAGTGTGCCACCTACAGCGCTCCCCATATAAGTGACCTCCACAGTTCTTCATAACAGTGACATCCACAGCGCCCCCATAACAGTGATATGTCATCACTACTACTGTCATCCACAGTGCTCCAATTGGCATACAATGCCCATAGCACCATCCACAGTTCCCCTAGTGAGATCCAGAGCATGGTGAACAGCCTCTGTGGCTGATCGCTATGCTATGACTCATACACAGCACTTACATCACGCTATGTATGAGTCAATACAGGCTTCATTCAGAAGCCTGTACATTCAGAAGACAGCCGGTGGCCAAGAGCTTGCGCTGTAGTATGCCGGCATCGGGACCAGAAAAGGCTGGCAGGAGCAGTCACGTGACCGTGAAGAGGATCCTGAGAATGCTGCTGATGCTGGAGGTGAGTTTAGATTTGGCCCTCATTTTTTTTAGGACAGGCTGGAAAACCCCTTTAATGGTCATTTTGGAAGTAAAATTGCCAAAAAGATGCAGTACTATATTTAACTGAACTATTCTGAAGAGCCTTCCTCACTAATGTTTTAACTTCTAAAAATAAAGAAAACTCATCTTAATAAAACGTAAAATCACAAATATTTGTAACATTCATGTTATAAAATGGATAGACAAGCTTTAGGACTTCTAATAAAGTATTCCACAAGTCAAAAATCATCAGGCGCTAAAGTGGCAAAAAGTGACCACTAATAAATTAGATAAAAAGAAGGGATGAATAGACCATGGTGTCTGTCCCTCTCACCACAGGTTGACACAATGACAGACATCGAAGAAGTCTATGGCCCATGAAGACTTTCCTCAAAATGGCAGTGACATCACCTACATGTTGTTCCCTTTATTCCTCCTAGTGTGTGTCCTTCATGGACATCCCTTGCTACCTGGCCAGAACGTTACTACCACGGATGGTTGCCAGCACTGCATTTGTCAGGTCAGTATTCCGAGTTCTTTATTGAGCTTCTAGCAAGTTTTATTATGTAGTTATTCCCATTATGTCAAAAACCATTTATATCCATTTTGATTATTACTTATCATATTTTTGCTGCCATAATATCTAACAGTATATCATGTAGACTGGCTGCCATGTGCAATATGATAAAACGTTTTCTTGCTTCCATTTAAACATTTCTCCTTGTTATCTCTGGTTGCTCCCTCTCTTCCCTTGATGCTCAGGATGGTGAAGTGAGGTGTACTGATGCCGTACATTGTCCACAAACTTGTACTCATGGAGTGAAACGAGGATCTTGTTGTCCAGATTGTTCAGCCTGCAATCTTCATGGAGACATTATACCAAACGGTGTCAACTTTAAAGGCAATGGTGATCCATGTGAAAGCTGTATGTGCCAGGTAGTTTTCACCTCTGTTTCTGTATGTATGTATAACAAAGCTGTGATGGCCAGTTTATAATCTTCTGAGGTTTTAGGTCTTTTTAATCTTAACACAAAACGCTGTTCTGTACACAATCTGTGCTTTCATACGCAGAATGGGAATGTCAATTGTAAACGAGTATCTTGCCCCACGCTGACTTGTTCTCTACAAGAAGAGGTTCCTGGAGAATGTTGTAAAAGGTGTCAAGGTAACTAGCAGTGTTGCATTGTCTTTTGTATTTTGGTAATGCATGTAACTTCTTATTACTATGACTTTTATATCACTATGAAACAACACAACACTGAATTCATAGAGGTATGGGCTGATATAGAATAAAGGTGCACAAGGTGCCAGTAAGGTACTGTAGAAAGGACTTCTAATAGCTTTAGGCATGCACAGCAACAAGCTAATAAAGACAGAGATATTGCTACTGCAAACTAGGACATCCTTGAAAACGTTTGATATGTCATAGCAACATATTAAAGTTTCTGATTGGGGGGGTGCAGTAGCTGTAACTCTCCATTTTAGTGACTGGTTGGAGTTTTTGGGCATTTTGCTAAAGTATTAAAGGGGTTGTCCAAGTTATGAAAAAAAATGTATAGTACTGTAAATCTGATGGGCAGCAATATATAACTAAGTTAAGCACGTTTTAGGCAAAAAAAAAAATCTATATTTCCACATTTCCCTGGTTCTCTTCTGGCCTTTGTTTACCTGCAGTAATAACAATTTCTGCCCCTCCACCCTGCTCTGCAAAGGGAGTGAATACAAGTGCTGTGTGACATGTCTGCCTGCTGGGATACTCAGCAGCATGTTGTATGTGTAGGACTACAAGTCCCAGCTGTACAATGACACTGCTGATACACACAGGGTCTTCCCTCTACCTGTTCTTGTACAATACAATACTTTGCATCTCCTCCAGATCAGCTCCAGTCAGCTCTGTGTCTGTAGGGTGAGGAGGGCAGATCCTGTGTCTCTTTACATCTGCAGCTGCTGTTGTAAAGCCTTCAGTGTGTTCTGGCTTAAGGGGTTAATGTTTTATCTGAAGGAATCCAGGGAGAGAGCAGATAGCAGCAGCGGCAGAGCAGGGGGTGTGGCCAGCACAGTGACATCTCGTGTACAAGCTGTTATCTGATCTCTGAGGTCTGTGCATGAAACATCACACAGCAGAGAGATAAGCTGACATTACGTGAAACCTGAGAAACCAGCAGCTTTAGAAGCAGAAAGTGTATGGAAAAGCTGTTGTATTTGACTAGTTAGAAAAATTGAAAGGACAAAAAAAACGTACAACCCCTTTAAGCCTTTAACATTTTATTGGAGGATTTATCAAGCACTGCATTCAAGAATACTGGCTTCAAAATGCAGCAAAACACAGCTTTTGCGATTTTTTGGGGCTTACTAACTCCAGTTTTGAAAAGTGTGTTATGTTAAGTGAGCTATGTTAATGACATTAAGGCCAGATTTACAGAATGAAAAAGTTGCACAAATGTCATACAAATGTCACAAGCTCACTCTTCGGGGTGGGCATAAAAACTGGTGTAACATCTTTAGACATATTCAAAGATGCACCAAATGTATCAAACAACTTGCAAAATTGTTATGTTTGGTGCAAAAAATGGCAATGCAGACTCAAGGAAAGCTAACTTCAATAATTCCCCTCATGATAATTCTCTGCCACCTTTGTTTCTATGAATCTGTCCAAATTGTTTCCCTCTGAACCCTTTTAATTCTTGCGCTAACTGAATCTCCTCCACGTCTTCCACCTACAGGCTGCATTGATGGAACAGTAACACGACAGCATGATGAAGAATGGAGACCACATGGAGAGCCTTGTCACATTTGCCGTTGTGTGGTACAAAACAAAAATACTTCTGTAATCTTTTGGCCCCATGTCCTTCCTTTCACATGTATATTTTTGCTTCCTGCCTATTGTTTATCTTCTGCCCGTATTAATTTCATGGTATATTGACTCTCTGCCCTTAGGACGTCCAACCATAACACACCTCTAGAAAGCAGTGTTAATTCATAACTGATTTTCTCTCCCACTGACTGTTCATATTCTCTCAATTTAGGAGGGCAAAGTTCAATGTAAAAAGCATCAATGTGCCTCTCTGTGCAGAAACCCAGCTCCAGCAAGGCCAGGAACCTGCTGTCCTGTTTGTGATGGTATGTCAATGACCAGATCTGTGTGGCACTTCACCTTAAGGATTTTTTTTCTCAAGTAGCGTGGTGTTATAAAAATGTCCTCTGTGTCAGTATTCACCTGTTGCATGATGTACATAGATCTCGAGGTCTCGTAATTTACAGTTCTTCACCTCCAATATTTTTATGTAGTTGAAAACATACTTTTGATGTCACACATTGGACTACACCTCCTCAGAGTTGTGTTTTTGGACAGATAGAAATAGTCAGAAATATCTCCTACCGCTTTTAGGCATGTTCCTATTTTAGGGAGTAAATAATGACATCTTTATTTGTCACCGACGACACTTTTATATGTTCATCCTAGTTTTTTTTTCTCGATAGGATAATGATTACATGATGTTGATTAAAATTGCAGTTCTGACTATGAACTGAAATCTTGCAAATCTTTCATATTTTTCAACTCTTCACCAAATTGAGAAGAAAGTTACATTTTTATCATTAGGCGTGTCTGCTTTTTGTGTTAAATTCATTCAATGCAGTCAACAGACCATCAATATTAGATTGGTGGGGGTCCGACTTTTGACACCCCTGCTGATCAGCGGTTTGTAGGGGACGCAGTGGTCGGACACGGCTCACCTGAATGAGACAAAGCTGCAATTCTCAGTGCTACTGCTACTAAAAATACAGCATTCTTAAGAGGCTGCAGAGCTTGACCGAATCCAAGCCTGTGTTAAACAGCAAATCTACAGATGTGTCTAGAGTCAGACTCCCACTGATCTAATATCAATGACCTTTCCTAAGAATAGGCCAACAATTTTAAAAACCTGGAGACCCACTTTAATCTTCACAACCTTGTTTTCCAACATTGTAAGCCTGTAAAAATTGGATTCCTGCACAGCTTAAGGGGTTGTCTGAGATTCTGATGTTGATGACTGCTTTGCCTACTTTAATCAAAAAGCTGAGGTGAAGTCTATATAATATAAGCATACATGAACCTCATCCTTGTTCTCCTAGAGACACAGGCCCACTTTCTAGGTATCAAGGCAGCACATGTAGTTGCCATACATAGGGCCCTTGGAGATACAGGACTCAGCTCAAGTTGGCTGCATCCATTATCTTATAGAGGGTTTTCCGAGTGTTTAGTATAAAAGACCTAGCCCAAGGTCCCCTCTGCCTTCTGATAGGAGCCCATGCAGTGAAATCTTAGGGCTCTGATTGGTTACCATGACAGCCTGGGGCCTGCTGAGGCGTCCCACGGTTGACATAGTAACCTTCCTGCTAAGCTGTGGACAAGGCACACCTCAGCAGGGAGCAGATCAAAATTCTATTCACCCTAAGAGAATCCCTATCAGGGCAAATGAGACAAGGGATCAAAGGATCCCAGGTTCTAGTTGCCTAAGGAGGCTAAAAGTTACTGTAAAAGGTTTAAAAAACAAAACACAAAAGTATTAAAACTTTAAATCATCCCCCTTTCCTAATTTTACATATAAACAATAAAAAAATAGACATAACAGGTATCGCCACGTCAAAAATGTCACAACTATTAATATCTAAAAATATTTTATCTGCACAGTGTACACTGTAATGGAAAAAAATAAAAACACGTGATTCACAATTTTTTGGTCCCCCCTCAAAAAATTTAATAACAGTGATCAAAAAGTTATATGAACTTCAAAAATGGTAGCAATAAAAAATACAATTCATCCCAGAAAAAAACAAGCACCCATACAGCTCTGTGGACAAAAATATAAAAAAAGTTATGGCTGTCAGAAAATGGTGATGCAAAGAATTTTTTTTTTCCAAAAGGTTTTTATTTTTTTTTCAAAGTAGCTAAATTAAAAAAACTATAGAAGTTTGGTTTCAGGTCATCTTTTAGCACACAGTGAACTCCTTAATATCAAAACCCAAACAACCTTGGTGTAATTGTATTTTTTTCCTGTTTTCCAATACAAGACATGGTAAATTTAAATGGTGCCATTAAAAAAATACAAAAATACAACTTATCCGACAAAAAATAAACCCTCAAATAGCTATATGAATGGAAAATTACACTATTGGAACATGGGGAGGGAAAAAACAAAAATGCAAATACGAAAATGGGCCTGGTATGTCAGTCTTAATTTGTAGAAAGTAGTAATGCTACAGATTGTTTAAGCACTACCTCTTCTCTCCTCAGGTTGTTCATATAATGGACGAACCTATCAAAATGGACAAGCAGTAAGAAGCTCTGACTCTTGTACACGTTGTGTTTGCGAGGTACGGTTTTCTCTTGATTTTTTTGGTACAAACAATTTAAAACATCTTTTCATTTATTCATTTTATTCAGCCATTGCTTTCAGGGGAAATTTACTAACAGGCGTAGAAAAGTCATAAATGTTGTATCGAGCCTTGCTTTGGGCCAAAACTTGCACCCTTTCTCCCTTTTCGGACACCCTTGCCACTTCTGTAAAAGGTGGGCAGAAGGGGGCAGACTGAGGGCGAGACCTTCATGGCCCAACATTTTTACCAATATGATTAAATATGAAATACTGTATGTGCCATCTCCTTGATGGCGAAGATTTTCATTTTTTAGGGCACAGACCTCCCAAAGATGTGCCAAAATTAAAGGGGTTCTCTGAATGTTTTATACTGGAGACTTTTCCTCAGGATAAGTCATCCGTATCTGACCAGCTGGGGTCTGACTCCCGGCAACTCACAGCTGTTTGAAGAGACCACAACTGTCAGGCGAGCACCATGGCTTCCTTACAGCTACCAAGCACAGTGCAGTCCATTGGATAGTGGCTGTGCTTGGTATCTCAGCTCATCTCCATTCACTTGAATGGGCCTGAGCTGAGCTAGGACATGACATTACTGGCCTAGGAAGAAGCCACAGCACTCACTGGAGTGCCACAACCTCAAATTGCTGATCATTGGGGGCTGCCATCAGTTTGACCCCTTCTGATCAAATGATCTGATGATGATGATGATGAACTGATAAACTCTCCTAAGATTAATACACTCAGACAACCCTTTTATAGGGGCTGTCTCACTTCAGTAAGTGGCATTTATCATGTAGAGAAAGTTAATATAAGGCACTTACTAATGTATTGTGATTCTCCATATTGCCTCCTTTGCTGGCTGGATTCATTTTTCCATCACATTATACACTGCTCGTTTCCAAGGGTTACGACCACCCTGCAATCCATCAGTGGTGGTCGTGCTTGCACACTATAGGAAAAAGCATCAGCCTCTCTGGTGGCTGGGACCCTGGGAGCGCACATAGGCTGGTGCTTTTTCCTATATTGTGCAAGCACGACCACCACTGATGGATTGCAGGGTGGTCGTAACCATGGAAAACAACCAGTGTAAAATGTGATGGAAAAATGAATCCAGCCAACAAGGGAAGCAATATGGACAATCACAATACATTAGTAAATGGCTTGTATTAACTTTCTCTACATGATAAATGCCACTTACTGAAGTGAGACAACCCCTTTAAGTGCCTTTTAATATTTTTGGCACATGGCATGATAGCATTTTTTTTAAAATCAACACTGGCAATAGAAATGCCAGTCTTAGGCTACTTTCACACCTGTGGCGCGGGGCTCCGGCAGGCTGTTCTGGTGGGTGAACAGCCCGCCGGATCCGTGCTGCCGCAGGTGCATGTGTGGGGCCGGAACTTTGCTCTGGCCCCATTCATTGTAATGGGGGCAGGCTGTGGATCCGGCCGCAGCACGGCAACCCCTGCTGAGAGGCGGCTGGAATGAAAATACAACACGTTGTATTTTCGTTCCGGCCGCCTCTCAGCAGGGGTTGCCGTGCTGCGGCCAGATCCGCAGCCCGCCCCCATTACAGTGAATGGAGCCGATGCGCAGTTCCGGCCCCACACGTGCACCTGCGGCAGCACGGATCCGGCGGGCTGTTCACCCACCAGAACAGCCTGCCGGAGCCCCGCGCCGCAGGTGTGAAAGCAGCCTTAGTACATTCCTCCTTAGTGTCTAATGTGTTTTATGAATACATAATCCTTCACCTATTGTTTTGCAGAATGGAAATGTTCAGTGCAGTCCAATACCTTGTAGTCCTACACTGTGTAGGAACCCTGTACGAAAACCAGGAGAATGCTGTCCTAGGTACAGTGTAAATTGTTACTTATTGCATAAAAATGATAGCTTTGTCATTTAGGCGACTGGAAGATTTGCTGCGCTTTTTTTTTTTGTGAATGTTTCCTGCAAACACAGCACACAAATAGATTCCTGCAAATCCCTTTCAAATGAATAGGACAGTTGCAGAAATGTCTGCAATAGATCTGCACCATGTGAATGAACCTTTCAATATCCACCAGTCCATCGATTGCTGTCTCCTCTTATCAGGTGTGAGGGATGCGAGTTTGATTCTCGGTCATACGCAGAAGGTGACGTGTTTACGGCTTCCCATGACCCCTGCCTCAGTTGTACTTGCTCGGTGAGTAGTTTTTGAACAGTAGTATTATTTTAAAGATATTATTTATGTTAATAACCAGTTCTCGGTTGTTTTTTAATAAGGCAGGAGAGGTGTCTTGTGACCATCTAGACAGGCGGTGCCCTCCTGCACAGTGCAGTCACCCTGGCAAACGCAACGGACAATGTTGCCCAAGTTGTGAAGGTAAGGACTGAGCGGACTTCGATCTGAATTTCAGGGAAAATTCACTTCGCTGCTAAGCCATGCTTTGTGGTATCAAATCGATTTTCTGGGAGTGACGTATGATGTCACCACGCTGGCCGACATGGTGACATCATCGCGGGCCACGTGAGATTTTGCTTTGGATCTTCAATCAAGATGGCAGCAGCCGGCTCTTAGCGATCAAATGGATGAAGTATGATTTTACTTATTTTTTTATTTTACTCTTTAATATTAATTTCAAATGCCGCGATCAACGATAAACACGGCATCAGAGGAGTACAATGACAGGGGGGCGGCACAATCACCGTTCCCTGCCATTGCACCCACTACTTACAAAGAAATATGCTTCGTAAAAAGTCATTCATCACAAAGCAAATTTTTTTGTAAAATTCGGCGAAACAGCCTAATCGAATTTTCGCTCATCTCTAGTAAGAATCAATAAAACCAAAAAAGTATATAAAAAGCTGGTAGTCAGAAAATAACCAGAGGGAGTAATATATGGGTCAAAATGGAATCATGAGCATAAATTGACTATTAAATGGAATAGCTGTAGCAAGAGAGTATGAATGTCATATAGTAAAAATGCCATGTGCAATGGTTATCTTACACAGTGTGTGACTTTGAGCGGAGAATATATTCTGATGGACAAACATTCCAGCCCCCCGGACATGGACCTTGTCTCCAGTGCACCTGTACAGTGAGTACGACTACAACACTTCAGTTTCCATTGTTTCCTTTCCTTTATAGGTTGTAAATTCCGCTCCAGGGGATAAGCTGTATAGTTTATTTTTTCTGTAATTGTAGGGTCTTGTACACATTCTGTCAAAAACGCACGGCCAAATAGTGCAATATGTTGTGTTATGTGGTATTTTTAAAATGCTAGAAGCTCAATGGACTCCATCATAGTGACGGGATGGAACTGCCATTATTTTAGATCTGCTCCTAGAACATGGATCAGCAAGCTTTGGCACTCCAGCTGTTGTGAAACTACAATTCCCAGCATGCTCCATTCCTTTCTATGAGAGTTCTTAGAAGAGCAGAGCACTTATGCATGCTGGGAGTTGTGGTTTCACAACAGCTGGCATGGCGGAGGTTGCCTACCCCTGTCCTAGAACAATGGAAATCAGAATCCTGAAGTCATCGCTTTCTCACATTGTTTGCCAAAATCCTGATTTATCTGAGGCTGAAATATATTGAAAGAAGGGAAAACTCCTTATCGTCTATTTGTACACAGCAGAATTTTCATGACTATTCCATTCGTCTGATTGAAGCCTGCAGAAACCAATGTGCTGGCTGCAGAAGACCGGTTTTCTGCAACGTGCAATATATTCTCATGCTTGACCTTTCTTGTTTTTGTGGAATTTCATCATAAGTAGCGACATTTTAAAGAGGTTTGGTGCATGCTACACTATGGGGGTCTTTTATCAATCTGATGTAAAGTAGAACTGACTTAGTTGCCCATAGCAACCAATCAGATTCCACCTTTCAATTTGGACAGATCCTTTGGCAAATTAAAGGCGGAACCTGATTGGTTGATATGGGCAACTAAGTCAGTTTTACTTTACACCAGTCTGATAAATGTCCCCCTATGAGTAAAAGTTTACGTAAAGCTGATCAAAAAGAAAATCACTTTTTAAGTGGCGACATAGCCCTCACCCATCATAAAAGAGTTTAGATTATTGTGGTCATTTATCAAACTGGTGTAAAGTAGAACTGGCTTAGTCGCCCATAGCAACCAATCAGGTTCCACCTTTCATTTTCCAAAGGAGCTGTGAAAAATGAAAGGTGGAATCTGGTTGGTTGCTTTGAGCCTAAAATATATATGCCTAAAATAAATGTGCACCATTTTTCCATTTTGTTCACATTGAAAGAACAGTTCATATATACAGCATATAACCCTCACTAAGAGGCACATTGCTATTTGTCCCCAGTCAGTAAGATCTACAAGTATCTACAGTCGCTATAGGCTTTGTGCAGTAAGAAGCTGCAATGTCTCCACTCAAATGACTGATATCCATGCAGCTTCCATAGTAAGCATGTGGTTAAACATCCAGTAAGAAGTTGGTATGGGACATGCTTTACATTTGATGGTCACATATACGTGTAAGCTCTAAAAGGCTATTGCTTCCTGGTACGAACCTCAAGCAGCATCTTCAATCATCTTTCTGGCTTAAATGGGTTGGCCCATTTCACACATTGCTGGTATATCCCTATTACTGTGATGGCTAACCTCTGGCACTCCAGCTGTGGTAAAACTACAACTCCCAAAATGCACACTTCCTTGGCTGTTGGCTCAGAACTCCATAGAAATGAATGGAGCATGCTGGGAGTCGTAGTTTCACCACAGCTGGAGTGCCAGAGGTTAGCCATATGCCACAGATAGGTGCAGGTCCCATACACATCTCTAGCATGAGGCCCCAAAATCAAAGGAGAGAGCACCACGCATGTGCTGTGTGCTCTCCATTCACTTCTATGGGAGTTACAAAAAGAGCCAAGCAAGTGCACTCGGCTGTTTCTGGAAGTCCCATAGATGTGAACGCAGAGCACACCGCACAAGAATGGCCACATCTCCATTCACCTCTATGGCAGATCTGGAAATAGCCAAGCCGGTGCTAATGATTCTGAAGGGCCACGCTCTTTTTATACAGGATTTGTGCACATCCAATTTTAAAGGGAACTTGTCATGTTGAACATGCTATATGAGCTGCAGGCAGTGTGTTATAGGAGGTGGACACAGACTGCAAAGGGCCCCTGTGGAAGAAAAGTATGTGGGTCCTTTTATATAACATCTAGTTTAAGGGTGAAGCGCTCACAGGGGTGCACCGAGCCTTTCTGATGCCTCAGGTGAAAATTGAAACAGTCACCTCCCCATACCATATTCTCAATCTAACCCCTTCCCCCCTGACATCACATATATCACTATATAACATACAGGGTAATACAGCGCCCCATACCTTTTACATGCAGTGATGTCTCCTCATCTTCTCCATTCACACCAGACCGCCATTATACTGTCCTCATACAGGATAGCATAGTGTGTAATCTGACATCGAGCTATATCTTCAGGCTGTGACACTGTAACCTTCTCCTTTATTAGTAGTAGATAGTGACAGGAAAGGTGAAACTACAGGATAAATAAGAGGAGTATTTCAGAATATATATATATATATATATATATATATATATATATATATATATCAACTGTACAGTGTATAGGACACATAATATGCTATACATACAGTAACATCAGGTAATAATTCAAGCTGACAATGAACAAACATATAATGACACATAGATTGTGCCCTTACCGACTGAACTTAGGGCCAAAAGCAAGACAGAGTGCAGCTCCTCACACTGACACAAGATGGCTGCTGCTACTGACCAGGAACATCCCACAATTCACCAGGAACAGGACCACAATGCATAGAAACTTCAGGCTAGAAGAAATACACTAAACTACCAGTAGATGGTGCTATCACCATACAGAATAGTACAGAGCTAAGGACAGAACAACCATGATAATTTTTCAGCCATTTCTCATCTCTGCAGTTTGACAAAAAGACATCTTAGTTTCCTACTTTTCCATCACCCTACCACCTCCAATATTATACTGCAGAAACTACCCCTGAAAATACTACTACCACACAGATAGTGCCCCCTTCAATAATTATCAGCACTCAGTGTCCTAAATAATTGTGCCAAGCAAATAGTGTACCTGACTAATGTAAACATAACATCCGCCAAAAATGACTGCGCTAAGCTGATACTGTTCCAGGGTGTCCCCACAGTAACTGTGCCATCAAATGTCCCACCAACAGTAAGAATTCTCTGCCAGAGTGCACTTGGTAGTAATAGTGCTCCTACAGGGCCCACAACATGTCCCCACTGTGCCCCAGAAGTAATAATGCTCCCATAGTGCCAATACTAGTAATCATGTTCCCCATAGTCCCCCAGTAGTACTAAAGCCCACCATAATGCCCCCAGTAGTTATAATCATTCTTATAATGTGACAGTAGAAAAATGCTGCCTTAAAGAGGACCTTTCATGGGTCCAGATATTATGAACACTGGTTGCATCTACTGGGGGCACTAGAAAGGGGTATTTTATACTGGCAAATTATGGGGGACACTATGAGGGCATCTACTGGGGGCTCTGTATAGGGCTATTTTATACTGGGACACATTATGGGCGGTACTATGGGAAAGTGGAGCACTACAGGGGGCACTATATAAAGGGCATTGTATACTGGCACACATTATAGGGGACACTGAGGGCATCGGTACAGGGAGGAGGAGACTGCCCTGTTTCTCAATGGGTGTCTCCTTCACCCTAGCTGTAGTGCAGTCCAATCACAGCAGAGAGGATCACAGTCAGGAAGAAAAAAACAGCTCACCTTCTCCCTGGGTGTGACGCTCTCTGCTGCGATTGGATAGCGCTATAGCCAGGGAGAAACAGGCAGTCTCTTCCTTCCTGTACCAATGCTATATAGTGAACAGGGGCACAGCGGGCGAACGGAGCGGAGTCCAGAAAAAATAGTAAGCAATCTTACATCCCTGCACTATGCCCTACATAACCTGCTACTTATTTCATAATGTCTGGACCCATGAAAGGTCCTCTTTAAAATGAGCACCAGTACAAAAAATGCCCCTTATGATGTGCACTAGTACAAAAATGCCCGTTCTGTGTGCCAGTACAAAAAATACCCCCTCTTAGTGCCGCTAGTCGAGCTAATATCCCCATAGTGCCCCCACAATGTGTGCCAGTATAAAATACCCTTATATAGTGTCCCCAGTAGATGCCCCTATAGTGCTTCTCTCCCCCTTCCTCGTAGTGCCTCATAATGTGCCAGTATAAAATGCCCCTATATAGTTCCCCAGTAGATGCCTTCAGTGTCCCCCATAATGTGTGCCAGTATAAAATGCCCCCTATATAGTGCCCCTTGTAGATGCCCCCATAGTGCTCCTCTTTCCCATAGTACCGCCCATAATGTCTCCCAGTATAAAATGGCCCTATACAGAACCCCAGTAGATGCCCTCATAGTGTCCCCCATAATTTGCCAGTATAAATTACCCCTTCTTAGTGCCCCCAGTAGAGGCCCCCATAGTATTCCTCTCCCCCTTCCACATAGTGCCCCCCATAATATGTCACTATAAAATGCCCCTTCTTAGTGCTCCTATATGCTCCCATAGTGATCTTCTCCTGCATTGCGCCAAAAACAAATAAACACATATATACTTACCTCCATGCGTCTGTCAGTGATGCAATGCAGGCCTGTGCCCTGCGTTGTCGGCTTCCCAGCTCAGGTGGCATGATGATAATAACATCATTGTGCTTGCTGTGCCGGCCTCAGATAGGCTTCATGCCTAGTGCCTGTTCAGAGGAACAGGTAAGGGAGACGCCTCTCCCCTGCCCCAACGAAACATCCAACTGTATCACTGTCCTGAGGAAGTAAGTACTTTAATGATGTACACATTTCTCTTATAATCAACCCTAAACAGCTATGACAATAGTTACCCTGACATTAGGAAGCATTGGTGGTTTCTAGATAAGATGGTGGTGGGCCCGATTTCTTCCTGGGCCCTTGTGGCACTGCACATATGGCATGTCCACCCTTAACCTGGCTATTGGTATCAAGGTCAGCTCCAAATGAGATCGTCTTTTGCTAGAGCATAAGGGTCATGTTTTTTAGGGATCCATTATTGTGTCAGGACGTGGGTCCACAAGAGGTTCCTCTGGCTTCACACACAGTTGTTTTTGGAAAAATCCACTGCAGTTTTTGATGCAGTGTTTTGAGCCAAGATCCATCAGGAACAAGAAGTAGAAGTCCTTCCTATTTTTTTTACTCTCCTTTTGAATCAGCTTCTGGCTTTGACCCAAAAAGGTGTTTTTAAAAAAAAAAAAAAAGTGTGAAAGCACCCTAATGCAATCGTCGGTGGCAGGACTGCAGTACTTACTAGTAGGCAGTGCAGGCATCTGTTCATGCATATGATGTCTCTGTACAGGGTCCATTGGAAGTAGAAACAGACCCAAGGTGTCAATAGTGTTAGGCCCCTTTCACACGAGCGAGATTTCCGCACGGGTGCAATGCGTGATGCGAACGCATTGCACCCGCACTGAATCCTGACCCATTCATTTCAATGGGGCTTTTCACATGGGTGAATTTTTTCACACATCAGTTCGCCGTTGCGTGAAAATCGCAGCATGTTCTATATTCTGTGTTTTTCATGCAGCCCTGGCCCCATTGAAGTGAATGGGGCTGTGTGAATAACACATTGCATCCGCACGCAAGTGCGGATGCAATGCGTGATTCACTGATGGTTGCTAAGAGATGTTGTTTGTAAACATTCAGTTTTTTATCACGCGCGTGAAAAACCCATTAACCCCTTCACGCCCTGCGCCGTACATGACGTGACTTAACGCCCAGTGCCGTACGGCGCGCTGATCGGGCGGGTGCAGGAGCTGCGCCCGCCTGATCAGTGGCGGGGGTCCGGCAGTGCCCAGGCACCGGACCCCTGGGGAATGCGCCAGCATCGGTGAAAACACCGATGCCGGCGCATTAACCCTTCATGTGCCGCGGTCAGCGCTGACCGCGGCACATGAGGTGTGCGCATATTCAGGATGGCGAGCGGGGGGGCCATCGGGTCCCCACGCTGCTGTGACGGGGACCCGATGGCTTGGATGGCAGCCCGATGCCTTCCTTAGGCATCGTGGCTGCCATCCCTGCAAGCCTGTGCGATCCAGCCCCCTGGATCGCACAGGAAGCAGGCTGTAAGTGTATTACTGTGAGTAATACACTTACAGCCAATGCATTACAATACAACAGTATTGTAATGCATTGTGCAGGGGATCAGACCCCCAAAAGTTGAAAAAAAGGTGAAAAAAAAGTTAAAAAATAAAGTTAAAAAAAAAATAAAAGTTTCAAGTAAAAAAAAGAAAAACGCCATTTCCCCCCAATAAAGTAAAAAAAAAATGTTAAAAAAAGAAAAAAAAAAGAAAAAGTAGACATATTAGGTATCGCCGCATCCGTATCGACCGGCTCTATAAAAATATCACATAATCCATCCCGCCAGGTGAACACAGTAAAAAATAAAAACAGTGCCAAAACAGCCATTTTTTGGTCACCCTCCCTCACAAAAAGTGTAATACTACGCGATCAAAAAGGCGTATTTACCACAAAATGGTACTAATAAAATCATCATCTCGTCCCGCAAAAAATGATACCCTACCTAAGACAATCGCCCAAAAAATAAAAAAATATGGCTCTTAGAAAATGGCAACACAAAAAAAAACATTTTATTCTGTTCAAAAATAAATCTAATGTGTAAAACTTTCCAAAAATAAAAAAGTTAGACATATTGGGTATTGCCGCGTCCGTATCAACCTGCTCTATAAAAATATTACATGAGATGGCCCCCCAGACGAATGTTGTAAAAAAAATTGTTAAAAAAACTATGCCAAAATAGCCATTTTTTTCCCTCTTGCCTCACAAAAAGTGTAATAGCAGGCGATCAAAAAGGCGTATTTAACCCAAAATGGTACCAATCAAACCGTCATCTTGTCCTGCAAAAATGATACCCTACCTGAGACAATCGCCCGAAAACTGAAAAAAATATGGCTCTCTGAAAATGGCAACACAAAATAAAGATTTTATTCTGTTCAAAAATGCATCTAATGTGTAAAGCTTTCTAAAAATAAAAATGTTAGACATATTGGGTACCGCCGCGTCTGTAACAACCTGCTCTATAAAAATATCACATGATTTGCCCTCTCTGGTGAATGCTATAAAAAAAATTTTTTAAAAACCATGCCAAAACAGCTATTTTTTTTCACCTTGACTCACAAAAAGTGTAATACCAAGCGATCAAAAAGTCTTATGTACCCCAAAATGGTACCAATGAAAACATCAGCTCATCCCGCAAAAAATGAGCCCCCACATAAGACAATAACTCAAAAAAATAAAAATCAATGGCTCCCGCAAACCATTCCATCAAAATCTGTGTTGTAAAATCCATATGGCGCTCCTTCTGTTTTGAGTCCTGCCATGTGCCCCCACATCAGTTTACCACCACATATGGGGTGTTGCCGTATTCAGGAGAAAATGTGTAACAAATTATGGGGTGCTTTTCTCCTGTTACCCCTTATGAAAATACAAAAAATTTGGGGCTAAAGCAACATTTTATTGGAAGAAATTAAATTTTTCATTTTCATAGCCAAGTGTTTCCAAATTCCGTAAAACACTTAGGGGGTCAAAGTGGTCAGTACCCCCCTTAATATATTTGTTGAAGGGTGTAGTTTCCAAAATGGTGTCACTTTTTGAGGGTTTCCACTGTAGGGGTACGTCAGGGTCTCTCAATTACAAAATGGTTCCTAAAAACTATTCTAGCAAAATCTGCCTCCAAAATCCATATGGCGCTCCTTTCCTTCTGACCACTGCCACAAACCCATAGAGACGTTTACCACCACATATGGGGTATTTCTGTAAACTGCAGAATCAGAGCAATGTATATTGAGGTTTAGTTTGCTGGTAACCCTTACTGTGTTGCAAGAAAAAAATTATTAACATGAATAATCTACCAAAAAAGTGAAATTTTGAAATTTCACCTCCCTTTTCCTTTAATTCTTGTGGAACACCTCAAGGGTTAACAAAGTTTGTAACATTCATTTTTTATAATTTGAGGGGTGTAGTTTCTAAAATGGGGTCATTTATGGGGGGTTTCATTATGTAAGCCCCTCAAAATCACTTTATATCTGAATTGGTGCTTAAAAAAATGGTTTTGGAAAATTTGGTGAAAATTTGAAAAATGGCTTCTAAACTTCTAAGCCCTCTAACGTCCTAAAAAAGTAAAATGACATTTATAAAATGATGCCAACATAAAGTAGACATATGGGGAATGTAAAATAATAACTTTTCTTGGAGGTATTACTATGTATTTTGAAAGTAGAGAAATTTGGAAATTTGGAAATTTTTCCAAATTTTTGGTAAATTTGGTATTTTTTTTAAAAATAAAAATGAAATATTTTGCCAAAAATTTACTACTGTCGTGAAGCACAATATGTGACGAGAAAACAATCTCAGAATGGCATGCATAAGTAAAAGCGTTCCAAAGTTATTACCACATAAAGTGACACATGTCAGATTTGCAAAAAATGGCCTGGGCAGAAAGGTGAAAACAGGCCCGGGGTTGAAGGGGTTAAAACGCTTCGCACCCACGCGGAAAAAAACTGAACGAACGTACGCAATCGCAGTCAAAACTGACTGCGATTGCGTGCGGATGCATGCCGATTTTCCGGTACGCATCCGGACCAAATCTGCGACGCTCGTGTGAAAGAGACCTTAAACATGAATAACTTTTTGATACTCAGTATACCTACTATAATAAGTCTTATTGCTGACACATCTCTCATGATACAGAAAGGAAATGTCCGTTGCCTAGAAGAGACCTGTCCACCAATATCCTGCCCTAATCCAATCAGAGAACCCAATAAGTGTTGTCCTGTGTGCAAAGGTAAGGGTTCCTGAGGAAACTCTGTATTTTGTTACATCTGTTCTCTCTTCACCTGCATCTTATCCTTTTGATATTGACCTAAGGTAATGTGATTGATGTTCACATGCAGTCTTTGCTTTTTGTAGTTTGTGTCCAGGACGGAGTGGAGTTCCTCGAGGGGGTGGAATGGGAACCTGAAAGTGATCCATGTAGCACTTGTGCTTGTTTGAATGGTGACACTGTGTGTGGGGTCAGTCAGTGCCCCCCACTGTCCTGTCATCACCCAACCCACAATGAAGGTAAGTACCTCTTTACAGTATACTGCTTTGAGAAGAAATTTTTAAAGGAATACAGTGGTGTAGCTACTGGGAATGCAACGTTAGCAGGCGCTACTCGTGACTCGTCCCTGGTGCCTGGATGGGTCCCTTAAACCCATTCACCTAATAAGAAGAGAAAATTATACACCATTATAAATGCACATGGTAGGCACAGTCCTGTTAAATACTTTTGCATTAGGGCTCTGGAGCTGCTAGTTACGTCTCTGGTGGAATATACATTGCAGTTGACAGATACCTTAGTTGCTCACTAATGTTGATAGAAGTAAGATATTAAATTTGGGGCACCTTATGAAGCATCCTACTAAGCGATGGCTATACAGTAGTGCATGCACAGTACCCCAATGCATTGTAATCGTTGTAAGACTATTCAGACTGTACCTTTTATTTTATATAAGTTATGTAAGTAATAGAAAAAGATTAAAATCAGCAAATACATACAGATTATGTCTGATGTGAATACAGCATGGATGCCTGAAAGGACATCTGTCAGCAGATTTGCATCTATGAGACTGGCTGACCTGTTACATGTGCACTTGGCAGCTGAAGACATCTGTGTTGGTCCCATGTTCATATGTGCCCACATTGCTGAGAAAAATGAAGTTTTATTATATGTAAATGAGCCTCTAGGAGCAACAAGGGTGTTGCTGTTACACCTAGAGGCTCTGCTCTCTCTGCAACAGCTATGCCTTCTGCACTTTGATTGACAGGGCCAGGCAGTGTAAATGTCATCATACTTGGCCCTGTCAATCAAACTAAAGAGGATGCGGCAGTTGCAGAGAGAGCTGAGCCTCTAGGTGTAATGGCAACGCCCCTATTGCTCCTAGAGCCTCATTTGCATATATTAAAACATCATTTTTCGCAACAATGCCGGCACATATAAACATGGGACCAACACAGATGTAACAGGTCAGCCAGTGTCATAGGTACAGATCTGCTGACAGATGCCCTGTAATATAATGTACTTTCTTACAAGGTGAATGCTGTCCTGTGTGTGATACATGCACTTACAACCAGAGAGTGTACAGTAATGGACAGGATTTCACAGACCCAGATAACCCATGCCAGAATTGCCACTGCCAGGTGAGTAAATGGAAGGATATATGCCTTTGTAGTGGGGGTATGAGCCTTGCAGATGAATTGCTAACATGTAGCTTTGTGTTCAGGATGGCACTGTCCAGTGTACCCCTGTTGTCTGTCCCTCTGTGTTATGTTCCAGGCCAGAGAAGAAGCCTGGCCACTGCTGTGCCACATGCCCAGGTGAGAGTCTACTTCAGGTGTGTACATGTGAAATCATGTGTATTTGGTTTCCTTTCTTTCTTAATATGGCATATTGATGCCTGTCAGATTGTAGATATCATGACAATATTTTTCTGGATGGAGAACAATTTTCCAACCCAGACAATCAATGCCAGGAATGCGGATGCCACAATGGACATGTGACCTGTGCCGACCGAGGATGTCCAGGACCTTTGTGTTCATACCCACTGCCGGGAACCTGCTGTAACAATAATTGCAATGGTGAGCTGGCTTTATAGACATAGGCTGGTACACAGAATATTATTACCACCCCTGGCTATAATGTAACTGTGACTCTGCGCCAATCTTTTACAGGCTGCAATTATGCTGGCAAAGAATATCCAAATGGTGCAGACTTTCCCCACCCTACAGACAAATGCAGACAATGTCACTGTATCGTAAGTATTTATTCTGATCCTGCAGTCTTAAAGAGGACCTGTCACCGCTCCAGACATGTCTGGTTTAATAGCTTCATTCATTCCCCACGTAATAACAATTCTGGAACGTCTATTCGTATGTCTCTATGTTATGCCATTCCTTTATTATTTGCACTAGAAGTTATGAATGAATTGCTATTTGTCTTCAGTAAGGGAACAGAGGGGAGGTAACCAGTTGGGGGTGTGTACCTGCACAGTCTGAACATGGCAGCACTGATTGGATAGAGTCAGACTGTGCAGGTACACATCCCCAACTGGTTACCTCCCCCCTGTACCCTTACTGCAGACTGGGGGTGCAGAGGTAGCAGTCAATACCAGGCCCAGGAGCCCCAGGGGGCCCAAAGACCCTTGTGCCGCATAAGAAGACACTGGTATTACAGAAAGTGCATGTAGGTCAAGTTACACCTCTGGCTGGAGGGAAGGGGGTAGGTCAAGAATCTGGCATGGGGGAGGGGGGGGCAGGCCGCAGGAGGGCTATGTGCTTCCCTGCCCCTGGCCACAAAGCACTGAGGGAGGCCCAAGCTGAACTCTTGCACCAGGGCCCATGAGCCTTTAGCTACACCCCTGAGCGGCCATACACATTAGTATAAAGGATGATTTTAACCCCAAAAATC
The DNA here is from genome assembly GCA_900303285.1 of Rhinella marina. Taxonomy (NCBI): domain Eukaryota; kingdom Metazoa; phylum Chordata; class Amphibia; order Anura; family Bufonidae; genus Rhinella; species Rhinella marina. The sequence continues at coordinate 81,613 of ONZH01031000.1, forward strand.
TTCCGAAAAGGACGATTTCTACCAAAATGAAAATTCATTGAAATTTAACAATAAACGATTGTTTTAACCAACCAATTACAAAGCGCAGTTGTTTGAAAAGAAGTCAGCCGTGTTCAATATTTTTGTCCGAAAATTATAGAAAATGTAATTTAAAAATGCCAATTCACACCTATTTAAAAAGTTGTTTAAAGGGTAATTATTTGCTTAAAAGGGTTGTCCTAAGGCTTAAAATTTATCCCAGTCCACAGGATAGCAGATAAGCGTCTGATCCCCACTGATCACATAAATGGGGGTCCTGTTTCCCACATATCGATGGAACAGCAGTTAAACATATGTACTACCACTCCACTCATTTCTACGGGACTGCCGGAGACTGGAAAGTACAGTATCTCCAGCAGTTCAATAGCGAGGAATGGTTACAATGGGAATAGGATAACCTCTTATAGTATTATACTAATAATATATTATATTATTATAGTAATAATGTCACATTTGGTAGGTTAAAAATGGACTCACATAGGTGTGCATGGAAGCTGTAGAAGGTTTCTTAAGACTATGCAGGAGATCTATTATCTCCTTTTGCCAGTCCTCTGGTGGAAAAAAAGTTACAAATCATGTATTTACAACTTTTTAAATGCTATTGTGAGGGTATTTTATCTCGAGTGCCATTTGTACGCTGCCCTTGCCCCATTCTCAAATGGGGGCATGGTGAGGGTGTGGAGTTTTCTGGCATAAATGAAGACAGAAATCTATGGCAGCTCTGAGCTGTCGTAGATTTCTGTTTAGGTACACAATGCCCCTAATATATGATCAGTCCTGTGCCACGCCATAAATTAGGTGCATCCTCTGGCACCGCAAGGGAGATCATACACCAATGTAAAACTCCGGTCTGTGATAAATATCTAAAAAAAAAAACTAATCACAGAGCTACCTAGCCTAACCTGTAGCACATATAGGCATATTTACATGGACTGGAAGCAGTGTGTTGGCTTTTTGAATGTTTCTTCAGCATGTCCACCATGTCTGTTCTAAATCCTTTTTTTATTTGGGTACATTTCCACAGAATGGTAATGTTCAGTGCCTTACTAAACGATGCCCACCCATTGTTTGTGCCGAGCCATTCCAAGTCCCAGGAGAGTGCTGTCCACAGTGTCCAGGTAAGACTAGATATGGAAATAAGTCACAAGCGGAAAAAGCAAACATGTATCTAGATGACCATGTATTCAATATGGAAGAACACTTCCTTCCTTGTGAATATTATATATAATGCAGATTCATTTCCTACAAAACAATTTACCCCAAATTTATTTTTATTAACAAATTTTATGGGCTGTGCATTCACAAAGTGTTTCTATGTCTTTCAATGAATGTTTTTTAAAGGGGTATTCCGGTTACCATAAATATAACTTATGTTTTAGACTAACTCATCATCAATCATTACCTAACATAATGTAAATTTCACATATTTACCGTTCAGTAGTTATAAAAGTAGTTTTCTTCCTCTGCTACCCACTGTGTTTCCTCATAAATTACCATGGCATCGACCTGTAGTTTTGAGCCTTTGTTAGATCGAGCATGCTCAGTGTGTTGCTATCAGTTCTCTAGCTAAATGTTAGTGTGCTGCTGATTTACTGAGTAGAGGGGGCGTGACTGGGCTGTATATCAGGCAGCCAATCAGTAATCATCAACACTCACAGCAGGAAAGCTAGGGATTGTAGTTCTGTGAGGGAAGATCAGGCAACATGATGCTCTCAGTGTGCTGCAGGCTCACGCAGGAGCTAGACAAATGGATTGCAAGGTAAAATGAAGCTCTGGTTATATGTATAGGTATGGGTTCTGATTGGGTCACAGCTTGCAGCCTTAAAGAGGTATACCTATCTTAGACAATGGGGGCATATCGCTAGGATATGCCCCCATTGTCTTATAGGTGCGGGTCCCACCGCTCCCATTCATTTCTATGGAGCCGACGGAAATAGCCGAGCCAGTGCTCGGCTATTTTCGGCGGCCCTATAGAAATGAATGGAGGGCGGCTGCGCATGTGAAGTGCACCCTCCTTCTCTTTTGGGGCTCCGTTCTCATTATACGTGCGTGTCCCAGCACCTATAAGACAATGGGGGCATATCCTAGCGATATGCCCACATTGTCTGAGATGGGATAACCCCTTTAAATACAGTTAAAATTAAATTAAAATTAAATTAAAAATTAAGTTACTTTACCAGAATACCCCTTTAAAGTACAACATACAGAAAATATTTGCATGCCCTGTCTGTGCTTGAGTAGGTTTCCCCCAGGATTCCTCCCATAATCTAAATAGGAAATCCTATGAAATTGGACTTAGTATGTATAGATGCAAGTAACTGAAAGGCAGAGTAGAGTAGGTAGGGCTGGGTTAGGAAAGTGCACCCTTTCTTTCCTTGGGACACACCCTAGCATTGGGGGTCTTTCTTGGGGGTAGTTGGGTGCCCTTTTTGGAAGGGTGCAAGGCAGGAATGTGGATACATGTGCAATGGCCGGCAAAAGTTGAAGAAGTTACTGCCCATGCCAGCTGGTGCTAATAAACAGATCTCTCATACTAAAGTACAGAACAGCAGTAGTGGTACATCCAACAGTATCATGGCACAGTTCCAACAGGAGTTCACAGAGCAATTCAGTCTCAATAGTAATGTATGGATGAATAGCAGCAATGAGGTGGGCTGTGGTACTCCTTCCTTCTGTCTGCAGGACCTTAGACATGCAACTGAGGTTATTAGTATATATTTCTATAATTCCAAGGGTGATGGGTACCTTGCTGACTAACTACTGATTCTTGACCTTTCTTCTTTTGGATGAATTAGCTTAAGATGTAGATGTCTCAGAGATGAGGATTCTCTGAGCTCAGGCCTAGGCACATGTGGGCCCCTTCTCTTTCTCTGCTCAGCACAGACTCACCACTAACTAGGGGGCAGACCCAGGTCAATATCCTAGCAACCTCAAAGGGGTTGAGTCAAGATGGTTAACCCTGACTTATCCATACAATACTATTGAGTACACAAATACAATAAATCTCAACATTTCACTTAACAATTCAACATTGGAACAATCAACTTTTTGCAGTGACCCTGTTGTGGGGTACGATAGATGGGCAGATAGATAATCCAAAAAAGACAAAAAGAACAACAGCTGCACAGTGGAGGTGTAGACGGGTGCAAAAGTCCTCAAAGACTCCAGGCCAGGAGTCTTTAGATAAATATCCAACATTTCAAATGATTTGGCAGCACACCTGGCTTGTGCAAAGTTGTGGACCCTTTATTCCATGCGCATGGAATAAAGGGTCCACAACTTTGCACAAGCCAGGTGTGCTGCCTCATCATTTGAAATGATAGATAGATAGATAGACATATATGAGATAGATGGATATGAGATAGATAGATACTGTAGATAGATAGATACTGTAGATAGATGATAGATAGATACTGTAGATAGATGATAGATAGATACTGTAGATAGATGATAGATAGATACTGTAGATAGATGATAGATAGATACTGTAGATAGATGATAGATAGATACTATAGATGATAGATAGATACTATAGATACATAGATAGATACTATAGATACATAGATAGATACTATAGATACATAGATAGATACGATAGATAGATAGATAGATAGATAGATAGATAGATAGATAGATAGATAAAGGAAAAAAGCGGCACCGCTGTAAACAAAGTAAAGATGGAGTGCCAGCGGATGTGGAGGCGATCCAACTTCCAAACGATATATACAAAAAGTAATTCCACGGCACTTCCAGAGTGTGGTCAAAAGCAGTGTAGTTTATTCACCAGAATGCGACGTTTCAGTCCACCTGCTGGGACTTTTTTCAAGCAGTGACATGTCACTGCTTGAAAAAAGTCCCAGCAGGTGGACTGAAACGTCGCATTCTGGTGAATAAACTACACTGCTTTTGACCACACTCTGGAAGTGCCGTGGAATTACTTTTTGTAGATAGATAGATAGATAGATAGATAGATAGATAGATAGATATGAGATAGATAGATAGATAGATAGATAGATACTATAAGATAGATAGATAGATAGATGGATAGATAGATAGATAGATAGATATGAGATAGATAGATACTGTAGATAGATAGATATTAGACCTATAGATATACGATAGATAGATAGATAGATAGATAGATAGATAGATAGATAGATAGATACTGTAGATAGATAGATACTGTAAGATATGTAGATAGATAGATATGAAATAGATAGAAGATAGATAGATAGATAGATAGATAGATAGATAGATATTAATCAAAGAATGGCAGCAGCACTAGATAAGCCATGACACATAAAATGAACATGAAGTAAACATATGAAAAGGTAAAAAAGCATAACTGCTATGTAGTAAAGTGGAAGCTCTTAGCGCATATAAATGAACATAAATATGTCGGGCTCATCCACCAACGATCAAGGTGGCTTCCAATCGGATGAGTCCTACACTAACACTGACCTGCATCCTACACAAACCGGCAGGCCCATATCAGGAGAACACTATACCTGGTCAGAAGCTGCACCAGTGTGAACAGGAGTGCTAAATTCCCAGAGGAGGCCAAACCTCCTCTATATATACATAATTGCAAAGAACGGACAGCACCTCCTACAGGTGAGAGTCAGGTGCAAGCAGTTATGCTTTTTTACCTTTTCATATGTTCACTTCATGTTCATTTTATGTGTCATGGCTTATCTAGTGCTGCTGCCATTCTTTGATTAATATTTACTAGCCAGTAGGTAGCTTGCACCTGACTCTCACCTGTAGGAGGTGCTGTCCGTTCTTTGCAATTATAGATAGATAGATAGATAGATAGATAGATAGATAGATAGATAGATAGATAGATGAGTGCATTCCCTGTAGAGTACAGTACAATATGCTGCTTTATGATTACTAAGTAATAAAGACTAATTACTACTTTGGTTTGGGTGAAATAAATAATCCTTATATCTGGGGAAAAACAAGTAATAATAATAATAATTATTATAATTATTATTATTATTATTATTTAAGTGCATATGGTCATTATAGAGGGGGGGGCTTGCAGCTTCCCCAGCAATAAATAACTTATTGTCCAGATAGTCTTGTCCAGATGGGACCTTGTGCTTTGAAGCTGTGCTGAGGGTTACGTGTTATTTTACATATGTAATGTAATGTAATGTGTTGCATTCTTCAATGTAACTGGTAAATTCCTCTGTTCCCACAGCACCCCCGGCTGACTGTCCTTATTCTGGAATCACTTACAGACACATGCAGCGATTCTATGATCCATCAGACAAATGTCGTGACTGTATATGTAACAATGGCACAATTACCTGTCAACGCAAGCCCTGCGCACCTATAGCCTGCACCCACCCTCTTAAAGGAGACTGCTGTCGATCCTGTGACGGTAACTTTACATCCAGATGACAATATTCAATGTTTAAGACATTTATTAGAATGTATATTTCCTGAGCCAACCTTTCATATGTGAATAATACGTACAACTAATCAACTTCCCTGAGAATAAAGAAACGTGAAGATATTCCCATGCTGCTGTCCCTAATATTAGGGTTGAGGATATCAAAGTATCTTAAGTGGACTTCGATCCAAATTTCAGGGAAAATTTGATTCACTGCGAAGCCGAATCTCCTCATTTAAAAACAAAAACAAAACATACTTACCTCATCCTTTTGAGCATGAAGAGGCCACTGCTGCCATCTTGATTGAAGATCCTGCACAAAATCTCGCGTGCGGTGACGCATGACGGCACCATGCCGGACAGCGTGATGATGTCATCACAAACCATGCGAGATTTAAATCTTGATCTTCAATCAAGATGGCTGTGGTGGCCTCTTCATGCTGAAATGGTGAGTATTTTTTTAACTCATTAATCCCTAAAAGCCCTCATTTTTAATCTTAGATCCTTCGATCAGTGATGAACGCGGTATCTGAGGGGTTCAATGACGGGGTGCGGTGCAGTCGCCATTCCCCAGCCATTGCGCCCCCTACTTACAAAGAAATGTGCTTCATGACAAAGTAATTAGTCACAAAGTGAATTTCTTTGTGAACTTTGACAACCAACCAAATGTAATTTTTGTAAACTTCGCTCAATATGTACAGGAGATATACAACATCAAAAAGTAAATACGTCAGGACAAAATAAATATTAAAGTAAAGAAAGCATGAATGGAAATAACAAGAGCAAGAAGTGACAAAGACTACAACTAAATGACATCTCTAGAAACCTGGCGATAATTGGGAAGGGATTGCTTTTGACTGTCTAACATATAGTATCACAGCCCTAAAGAAATACAAATATTGCACATATTTGACAGTAAAGACAATAAAGAGTAATAAGCAACAAAGCCTTACATAGTCACAAGTTAAAACACCCAATACTAGTCCTAGAATTGCTATATTTTTGGCTTGAAATTAATATATTTTAGGAATATGACTGTATACTTTTCAGAATTCTCCTTCTCTTGTTTATTTTCAGGATGTCTGCTGTCCGGAAAAGAGCTCGCTAATGGGGAACAGTTCACACAATCGTCAGATCCTTGCTCAGTGTGTGTTTGCTGGGAAGGCAGTGTGAACTGCCAGCCTAAAACATGCCCTGTACTTAACTGCCCCTATCCAGCCCCTGGACCATGCTGCAAGGAATGTCAAGGTGAATAATTCAAATATTCCAGCATAAGTATTCTCTGCCCTGACATGGGTCATGTAAGTAGAATCTGCTTCCTAGATGTCTGGTATGGTACCTAATAATAAAATGAATGTGTTCAATCTATACATTAAAGCTTCCCCGCCTTAAAGGAAATGTGTCACCAACATTTTGTTCTGCCAGGTAAAACCAGATAGAGACACATATCATATCATTTTATTCTAATCTGTTTTTACTTTTCTGATTGCAAATTTTTTATTCGGTTTTCTGAACATGATTATGGGGGCGGCCATCTTGCCTGAACTGTTGCTTAAACAGCATTTTGAAAACTGCTTTACGGCAGCCCCATGGTCCATAGACACAATGGTCAGGAGGGGCCTCATTGCCTTCTATGGGAGAGTTTTCTAGGCATGCTCTGTGACCTGTGCAGAGATCAGTGTACAGGGAAGGAATAAATAAGCTTTGACAATCACCTATTGTGAACGGTGGATCCTGTGTTATCTATATATAGGTGATATCTGTCATTCTAATCTTGCCTGTAATGATAACAAGATGACTGCTGAAAAGGGACCTGTACACAGCAAGACACGGTACCTAATCATTTATTATTAGGCTTAGTTGCTAATGCAAAACTACAGGTTTTTATGGGTTTTTTCAATATACATGTTAAAAATAACCATCAAAAATTCTTTAAAAATATGTTTAACTTAAAAACGTGATTTAAACACTATTCTGACAACACATTCCTTTTAAGTTTAGATGTGATATCTGTCCAGGGGCGTAGCTAAAGGCTCATAGGCCCTGGGGCAAGAGCTCAGCTTGGGCCCCACTTCCCTCAGTACTTTGTGTGTCTTCTTATGTGGCACAAGGATCTTTGGGCCCCCTCAGGCTCCTGGGCCCGGTACCGACTGCTACCTCTACACCCCCAATAGCTACGCCCCTGTATCTGTCCCTAGTATGTATCCTATGATCTCACGCCCAGTCCATTGTCATTAGTTCACCATCAACAGCGTTTGTTGAACCCTCTATTTACTTTGTTTCATTTCCTTGTGTCAAGTCTGACCAACTCTCTTTGGTTTTCACGGGTTTTGTTGGTTCTCCATTTTTTCTTCCATGTGTGTCCACCCCTTTGTTTTTATTTCATATATCTCACCTTTTTTTTTTATAGCAAGCAATATAGCTTTATCCAGCTGTCGAAAAAATGCAACGCCTTCCATAAGCATGTCTTCCACTAATAACTAATATCTTTATGGTGCAGGATATTCAGAGAGACTTATTATGTGACGTATGAAGTAATTAACCTGTCATTAACGATATACCTAGGTGACTTCATATATGCCCAACATTTTTTTAAATTGTTTTTGTATGCTTCACGTGTACTGAAAATGGCACATTTCAGACGAACTGACATATACGGTACATTATTGAACTATGTGTATACATTACAGGAATTGTTCAACGTGTTATGCATTGTTCCACAGATTGCCAGTATCTGGGGGAGGTGTATCTGAACGGTCAGGAGTTTTCGTCACCACAGGATTCTTGCAGTCGGTGTGTCTGTGCTGATGGGTTTGTCACATGCAATAAAAAGCCTTGCTATAAAGCTGGCTGCACTCACCCTAGCACCCCACCTGGAAAATGCTGTCCTGTTTGTGATGGTTGGTAACAAGTTTGATTCTTTTACTGTATTCTTGGCTTCCAAGTTCCACTATTTGTTATATATGTTTGCCACTTTCTTTGACTTGTAGCTGTGTGCATATAATATCACTCTAAACCCAATGGCGCCTATGTTGTATCACATGATAATGTATTTCATTTATTATATTGCAGTGGAGAGCAACTGGTATGCCACTCTATGCTGCACAGAGAGGTTATATACATGGGACAGCAGAGTTTGTATACTGCCTGATCATTAAAGGGGTCAGAGCTGAACCCGGACATATCACCTTCTTCCACCACTCAGCCCCTCTGACATGAGCATCAGAACTTTTCATGCGTCGATGCTCCCCTTTGCCCTGTCCTGTATCGCGCAGGGCAAGGGCTTCTTTGTTTATGTTTTTACACTGCTAGACAGAGACTTCCGCCCAGCCGTGTATTTGGTGACGCCACCGGCTGTAATGGGTGGGCTTTTTGCGTTGCCCTAGCCATTTTACAGGTTAGGGCAGCGCTAAAGCTGCCCATTAGTGCCGGTGACATCACCGGGCTCTCTGCTGGGCGGAAGCCTCCACTTAGCAGTCCCAATGGAGAGCCTGGTACATCACCGGATCGCCAGAAAAATCCTTTGTCCTGCATCAATCAGTGCATGGTATTACTTTCATATTAACTTCACAATGACTGGGGAAGGTTTCTCAAGCAATCATTCATGTGATCGCCTGCCGCCCCCTCCTGTCATACACTGTACATGTCGGCAGCACATTCTCTGATCAGCCAACAACTAATCAGGGTTTTTCATAGTTTTAACAGGATCCCAGCAGGTTAGATCTATAATGTAACCCCTTTAAGCTCTGTTCACATTATGTCTAGTGTTACATGACCAAGATAGCGCATCAGTTGTGCGATCAACTTACTAGTCACTTCCAAGATGACACAAAACAGTGACTTCTCACTTTGCTCTGCATTGCACTAACTGCAGTTCTTCTTTGGTAAAACCCCCAAAATGTATTTTTTCTCTGCTCCAGAAAATGAGGTTCAGTTAACAGAGCATAATAATCTCTTACTTGACTACTTTCTATTTTGTTCTCTAACTAATAGTTTGTTGTCCTTTTGTCTTCTCCATAACAGGATGTTCATATAATGGTGTGGAACTGATTAACGGTCAAACTATCCCAGACCCTTCAAGTTCAGCGTGCTCGGAATGTACTTGTAGGGTGAGTATCGAGGTCAACACAGCAGAAGGAATGTCCATTGCCTCATTGCATCATAGAAAGCAGATGCAAGCTTACTCTGCCTGGATACCTTCCTGCCTAGATCCCTTTTTTACTTCATTGTGATAATAATTTGTTTTTAGTTTGACAATAGTTTTCAAGCCAGAGGGAAATTCTTAACAGCAGTTACAAAAGGTATGGACGTCAACCCAAGCATCTGAATTAATAAAACAAGAGTGAAAACAAAGTTAAGGACCTTCGAAGAAATCTGCAAGTCTTAAAAATATTCCAGCAAAGCAGTCTTTAATCTGCACCCCATCCACTGCTGAAAAGATAGAGAAGCATTTTCCTTTGGAATCCTTCAAGCCTAACAATTTTTTGCTGACAGTTTCCATGATATGAGCATCCCTGGAATGAATCACACTGGCACCTGCCTAGTTTTACTCATTACTATGGAGCATCACTAAGGCTAGGTTCACATAGAGCAATAAGGGCTGTTGCGATTGTATGTCAGTAAATGGGTATGGGCCTGATGGGCAATGCATGACACAGGGTTTTTCTCATCAATGTTCTTTAAATTCCCCTATCATATACTGCTCCCAGGGCAGGATTAAATTTGGTGGAGGACCATACGAACCTAGACAAAATTGAAATATTTTACATTTCTAATTGACCCAGATTTCCAAATGTGTCTGCGCCTAAAATCTGTGTAAAAAGTGGTGCAAGGTGCCTGCCAGGGCAAGATTAAAGTTGGTGGAGGCCCATACGAACCTAGACAACCCAACACCCTATAGTAGCCACATATGACACTGGTGGTCAGTCACCCACGCAAGTGGCCATCTCCACTGAAGTCTACAGGAGTTATGGAGAAAGCCAAGCCAGGGACTGCCTTACAAATTAATGGAGAGAGCCATGTGCATACACCTCAACGTCTCCATGGCTTCATAGGTCTCTTTAAAAGTCACTGGGGGATATGAGGTTCTCAAAGTTGAACACTGTACACAGTACCTGATGTTACACCCACACGTCAATGTATTTCTAATTTTCTAGAAGGCATAACAGTGGAGTGGCACATTGCATAGTTTTGAGAAAGCTCAATAATTGTTATACCATGGGGAAAGCAAATAGTTATTAAAATCAACATGTTACAAGAGTTAACAGCTTTTAAATACTGACTGCCATGGCTGCATGGTTCAATGAGAGGTAGAACCTGCCTGGGCAGAAAGGTGGTGGAGGCCTGAGGAATTTGCCCTTGTTCTCTCCCTAAAGTCTGGCATTGGCTGCCCCCCTCAGACATTCCTTCCAAGACTGACCATCAGTCTATTATACATGGTGTAGTAAAGAAAACACTTTCTGTATGAGGGAGTGTTATAATTAAATGTTTTTATTTTATTACACTGACCCAAATTTTACAAAATAATGCCTTATGGTTTTCTTATACAATATTACATTGCTAAAAATCAATAAAAGATATTATGAAATGACTGTATAAAGTAGCTGTATGACGTATTCTTAACACACAGAGCAATGAGTGCAATGTCTTCTGATTTATTCAGGCCGGATCCATTCAGTGTACACGCAAGCTTTGTGCTCCGGCTACCTGCCCACATCCAGTGACTGGACCTTGTGACTGTCCTCTGTGCCAGGGTGAGGTTCTGAATGTAATGCATGGCCCTACATTTACCGGGACTTTGCTGTAAATATGAAATAAATAGAAGCCAACAATATAAGACAGTAAATATCCTTTCTTTACTATAGGAAAGATACTTTTTGGATTTAGTATATTGATAGCAATATTTAGTACTGTATGTTTCAGACTATAAGACACACCTTGGGTCGTTGATCCAGGGAGTAATTCTGATTGCCTGATTGGAGTCAGGAAGGACTTTTTTCCCCTAAAGTGAGGAAAATTGGCTTCTACCTCACAGGGGTTTTTTGCCTTCCTCTGGATCAACTTGTAGGAAAACAGGCTGAACTGGATGGACAGATGTCTTTTTTCGGCTTTATAAACTATGTTACTATGTTATCTAGCATTTGGAGGAGGAAAATAAGAAAAAAATATTTTCCATCAGACCTCAGAGTAGACCCCCAAATCAGACACCAATTCTTCATCAGACCTCCGATCAGACCCCCAAATCAGACCCCCATTCTTCATTAGACCCCAATATCAGACCCCCAAGCTCCATCAGCCTCAGTCAGAAAAATACAGTATATTGATTAAATTGATATTCGTCAGCATGGTGGCTAAGTGGTTAGCACTGGTGCCCATGGACAACATCTGCATAGAGTTTGTATGTTCTCCTCGTGTTTGGTGGGTTTCCTCTGGGTACGCTGGTTTCTTCCCACACTCCACAGACATACCTATAGGTATTTAGATTGTGAGCGCCATTGGGGACAGCAAGTGATGATAATGTCTGTAAGGGGCTGCGGAATATGTCAGCGCTATGTATGTAAGTGAGTAAAATAAATAAATTAAAGAGGAGCTGCCATCGATCTGGACATCCATGTTTAGGCTATTGCTGGATTCCCCATGAAATACTAAAACTAGGAGTGGGTCCACTATTTCCACTATATTTTCTCCCTATAGGCCCCATTCCTAGTTTTGGTGTACAAGTACTGATCCAAAATGCAGAACTAAATACTGTGAATCAGACCTAAGGCAGATTATAGTAGATCTACATTTTCCTTTTTTTAAATAACTTTTTGTTCTTCCTGTTTTTAGGATGCCATTTTCAAGGTCATAATTACATTGATGGCGAGTCTTTCAATTCACCACAAAATGAATGTGAGCAATGCCGCTGTATGGTAAGTGAATGAGCACATGGGCCTCAATGTCCCTTATAGATGGACAGACACAACAACTTTAAATGCTGTCAGTGCTTTATCTGAATTTTCTAATTAACATGATTATGATTTTGCTTCTCAGAGAGGCCGCGTCACCTGTGGCCCTCGGCCATGTGACACAGCCACCTGCCCTCATCCAGGTGAGGATCCCTGCATGTGCCCTGTATGTGATGGCTGCAATTATAACGGCCGGGACTGTGTCAATGGAGAGAGCTTTCCTGACCCTGACGATGACTGCAGTCGCTGCACATGCAAGGTTAGCAAATCCCATTCTGATTAATGAACACCTAGAAAACAAAACAAAAACTTGTGTACTTTTGTAAAAAAAAAAAAAAAACTTATTACATAAAGTTTTTATGTCCTTTTTTCTTTTAAAGAGGACCTTTCACCACTTCTGACAGGTCTGTTTTAGTAACTACTTGCATTTCCCATGTAATAACAATTCTGGAACATCTATTCTTATTTCTCTATGTTGTGCCATTCCTTTATTATTTGCACTAGAAGTTATGAATGAATTGCTAGCAGTCTGCAGTAAGGGTACAGAGGGGAGGTAACCAGTTGGGGGTGTGTACCTGCACAGTCTGACTCTATCCAATAAATGGTGTCATGTTCAGACTGTGCAGGGACATCCCCCCAACTAGTTACCTCCCCTCTGTACCTTTACTGCAGACTGCTAGCAATTCATCCATAACGTCTAGTAGAAATAATAAAGGAATGACACAACATAGAGACATAAGAATAGATGTTCCAGAATAGTTATTACATGGGGAATGCATGAAGCTATTAAACAGGCATGTCAGGAGTGGTAAAAGGTCCTCTTTAAACCAAAGTTTAAAAAAATCTCACCCAAAGCAAAATAAGAACACATTCTGTCTGTTTTAATCCCTGTTTCAGTGGTTAAAATAATATAATGTCTGGATTCAGTTTTTTACTGCGTAGTTTATGCTGTGTTGCTATGGTATATGCAGATTATGTTCTGTACGGTGTGTACATGATTCCACACCCCAAAGCAAATTGCCATCAGAAATATCAAATCAATCAACGGCAATGTAATCAAAACTCCAATAATACAATGCTTTCTAAAAATGTAAATATTTTAAATCTGTAATTGACCCAGATTTCCAAATGTATCTGCACCTAAAATCTGTGTAAAAGGTGGCACAATTTGGTGCAACTAGGGCTTCTACACATTTCTCTATTATGCTTACCAAGAGGTGGGGCAGAGCTTCAGTGGAAGGGGCATATTCTAAAATGTACTATTTGGAGCCTAAATTAAGCCACAGTTGTGGCCTAAGATACTGTCTCAAAGTAGGCCAACCGATAGTTGGTATAGAGTCAGAGAACAGTGTCTAACCCTGCACCACATGTATGATCCAGCCTGAGCCCCTGTGATAAATCTGGTGCAGGTCTAGACAGCACCATTTGTAGGTTTAGTAGATCTGGTCCAACGTGTGTAGTTTACATTGGAAATAACTGACTAATGTACTGATTTGCACTTTAAGCAATGCCAGTGTGTGTGTTCTTCATGTTTTGCAGAATGGAGAAGTGACCTGTGTGTCTGTTTCTTGTCCACGAGTGTCCTGTTTGCACCCAGTGACTCCACCGGGGGAATGTTGCCCGCGCTGCACAGGAATATGTAAGCACAATGGACGGGTGTTTCAGAATGGTGAAAATTTCAAGCTACCTGGAGATATTTGTACCCAGTGCTCCTGTAGGGTGAGTTTATGGTATAAAATGTGACTGCTGATGAGCATTTTACAGAGAAAAGCGTTTCTAGTAAGTGTCAGTTATAAAAGCTCAATGCAAACAGATAAAGCTGGAACGGCACTCCTTAACTTGACAAAGGTGCTCAATGATCGGGCTAATACCCAATATATATGAAAGGTAAAATCACGGCACTCCAAAACTTGTAAACTTATGAACATCGGAACGCTTTATTTAGGTTAGGTTACCACATATAGAAACATAAGGCCAACGTTTCGGTCCTCCCGGACCTTGATCACGGCCTAAAAATTACATACATACAAGACATATGTTAATACACAAATAACAAAAGAATTAATACATATACGACAAATATTAGTACGTAATAAACAAATATCAGTACCTGGATTTAAGTTCTTATCACTTCTATAGTGTAACGCACTCAGATCCACGTAAGAGATAATATAAAACAATTGCATGTCATAGCAAGGCTCCTCATGCTTTCTAGTAGTTGACATAGATAAATACAACGAGGCTAGGTCGTAGCTATAACATGTATAACTAGAATATAATATACAATAGGGGCCTCAAAAAAAGGAAGCCACCCATCTAGTGCACTTAAGAAATAAAGAGCACCATAATAACAAAAACGAAGAACCTTTATGTCATAGCCAGGTTGTATAGAGGCCGCACTGTTCTATGGACAGACAAAGTAAAATTATAATACCTATAGTGCTGTCAGACACCATCAGTGTCTAACAGCCTAAACTGGTAACAAAGACGGCAATAGTAAGATCCATGACAACAGGACAACAAGATCAATAGACATTAGTAATACTGTGGTACATACCGTTGGTGTAAGTGGGAGCAGAGGATTAAGCGTCCGTGCTAGACTGAGGCACGGACGCTATATTTATACAGGATTTCGCGCGCGTCTAACCAGTGACGTCACTGGTCAGCTGGCCGAGCGTCAAAAGCGTGCGCATGCGCACTGCAGAAGAGGGCAAAGAACTAACGTTTGCCCACAATATATCGCTACCATGAATCAAAAATCACTTGGATTACTATGCTACATGTTAGTAACAAAGCAGAACTAGTACTTAGAAGGTATATATGTATATAGAACAAAGATACATGTCATCAAAACTACATGTAGATGTTAGAAAGAGTAATCTACAGGATGTATTCACAAGGACACAGTATGTTAATTACACACATGGAACCAATTACCTTTGTTTATTCTAGTCTCAGTTGTCACAATGGTGTCATCTAGAATATAATAGTATAAAACTTGAGAATAAGAGAAAGAAAAAGGGAAAAAACAAGAAAAAAGAAAAAATTTTTTTATCTAACAAGAATCTGAAATCAGAAAGGGAATCAATACCACTCGACTACAATAACATACCCAAATAGTCAAAAATGAAACTCAAAGTCCCGATTCAAGCCTGCAGGGTGAAGGGTCCTAAGCTCATAGATCCAATATGCCTCCCTCTTGAGGAGTAGCAATTTGCGATTGCCTCCTCTACGTAATGGGGGGATATGATCAATTACTTGAAACCTAAGTTGGCTAATATTATGTTTAGCTGCAACAAAATGATGAGGGATGGGCAGATCAATTTTATTGCATCTAATATCGGACTTGTGTTTACAAATGCGGTCCCGCACACACTGGGAAGTTTCCCCAATGTATGCGAGACCGCATGGACACTTAATAAGATAGATGACAAATGTGGTAGTGCAGGTAAAGAAGCCATTGATATTATAGATTTTCCCGGAATGTGGATGCGTAAATGTATTACCCTTAGTAACATGTGTACATTGTAAGCAATTGAGACAGGGGAATGTGCCTTTTTTGGGAGAAGAAAATGTCAATTGCCTAGAAGAAGATTTAAGTGGGCCTACATCTGCTTTAACAAGTGTGTCACGGATATTTTTTGGCCGTTTATAACATACACGTAATGGCGCAGTAAATTCCGGTATGTCAGGATATAGGCGATGTAATATAGTCCAATTTTTATTTATGGCTTGTTGTATTCTCGGTACAATTGGATGGTATGTCACTACAAAAGGGATACGAGGACTTGGGTCCCTATGACTTTTGGAATATGGTTTATGTTCAAAACGATTCAATTCCTTCTCCAGAAGTGTACAGGGATATCCACGTCCCGAGAATTTTTGTGACATCTCAGTCATCCGTTTTTGTTTGGTGACAGGGTCACTCACAATACGGTTCACTCTAGAAAACTGTGATCGTGGTAAAGAGGTCTTGGTATATCTAGGATGACAACTAGAAAACAATAAAAGGGCATTGCGGTCTGTAGATTTAGAAAAAATATCTGTACTTAAAGTACCTGTATTGTCCTTCACTACCATGGTATCTAGAAAACTAACTGCTTGAAAATCAGTGTGAGCAGTAAATTGAAGATCAGGATCAATACCATTTAAATCTGAATAGAATGAATAAAATGAATCTGTATCTCCAGACCAAATACAAAATACGTCGTCGATATAGCGACGCCATACCAATGCATATTGTTGGAATAATGGGTGAGTATATACATAATCGTCCTCGTATTTGGCCATGTACAGATTTGCATAAGGGGGGGCCATATTCGCCGTCCCCCGTTTCTGTACATAATAATTGTCTCCGAACATGAAAAAATTATTGTGTAGAACCAATTCAAGTAATTCAAGACAGAACGACTGTTCTGTTATTGTCAAAGAAGATGTAGATAAAAATGATTGAACCGCAAGGATCCCCTGTGTGTGGGATATGGAAGTATATAAACTATTTACGTCCAGGGTAATGAGAAGAGAATGTGGGGGAATGCACTGAAAAGACCTAATTAATTGCAGGAAATCTGAAGTATCAAGCAGAAAAGACTTGGTAAGCTTAACAATAGGGGTAAGTATTTTTTCTAAGAATATGGACAAAGGTGCTAGGATAGAGTCCGTGGATGCCACAATAGGGCGTCCTGGAGGTTTATTAAGGTTTTTATGGATTTTCGGTAAAATATAAAAAACAGGAGTAATGGGGTATTCATTACGTAAAAAAGTGGAAGTGTGATGATCGATAGTGCCCAATGCAAGATGTCTGTCTAAGAGATCAGTGATGCACTCCTTAATCCTAAAAGTGGGATTGGTTTGCACAAGAGAATAAGTCGAGGTATCAGATAGTTGTCTGTGTGCCTCATGTAGATAGTAGGAAGTGTCCATAATGACTATAGCTCCTCCTTTGTCCGCTTGTTTTATAGTTATTGTTTTATCTGTTTGTAAACTGCGGATAGCTTGTCGTTCAACATTGGTAAGATTCGATGTAGAGGGGAAAACACCTTTCTTATAGTCATCTAGGACAGAATGAATATCCCTGTCTACAGTATTAATAAATGCTTCAATACCATGGTAAGACTTAGGAGGCATAAAAGAACTACGGTTTCTAAGGCCCAAATTGCTAATACACAATGTAGATGAGGCCGTACCCTGCGATTGCATAACACTATCGCTTTGGGCAAAATGTACTTTAAGTCGTAAAGAGCGATAGAAACGCTGTAGTTCTTGTTCAAATGAAAAACATTGAAAATAATTATTTGGACAAAATGACAATCCTTTACATAGAACGGTATGTTCGACAGGTGATAAAGAACGTGAGGAAATATTTATTACCAAGTCCGGGACTGCGATCGGGTCTGAATCCCGCTGAGGTGTAATATGGGTGGAGCCTCTTCCCCGGCGGGTCCTGGTTGGCGTCGTCGGTTGCGTTGGCCTCTCCGCTGAAAAAAACGGTTTGGGCGTCGTTGTGTAGAACGGTCGCTGCCCGATGAGGAAGAGGCATAATCCATATATGAAGAAAATGGAGCGGAGGAATTGGAATCCTGCCATTGCCATCTATACACCTTTTTAAGATCTCGTGAAAAGATTAACGCTATTGAAACACAACTTCAAGCGACCACATCTAGTGAAGACTGGACAGAACTCAAGAAAAAAACGGAGAAAACGATTGAAGAATTTAAAAAGTATACAGAGCAGACCAAGAGATCCAAGTACCTTCGAGACTCTGAAGATTACCATCTTAAAAAGGTGTATAGATGGCAATGGCAGGATTCCAATTCCTCCGCTCCATTTTCTTCATATATGGATTATGCCTCTTCCTCATCGGGCAGCGACCGTTCTACACAACGACGCCCAAACCGTTTTTTTCAGCGGAGAGGCCAACGCAACCGACGACGCCAACCAGGACCCGCCGGGGAAGAGGCTCCACCCATATTACACCTCAGCGGGATTCAGACCCGATCGCAGTCCCGGACTTGGTAATAAATATTTCCTCACGTTCTTTATCACCTGTCGAACATACCGTTCTATGTAAAGGATTGTCATTTTGTCCAAATAATTATTTTCAATGTTTTTCATTTGAACAAGAACTACAGCGTTTCTATCGCTCTTTACGACTTAAAGTACATTTTGCCCAAAGCGATAGTGTTATGCAATCGCAGGGTACGGCCTCATCTACATTGTGTATTAGCAATTTGGGCCTTAGAAACCGTAGTTCTTTTATGCCTCCTAAGTCTTACCATGGTATTGAAGCATTTATTAATACTGTAGACAGGGATATTCATTCTGTCCTAGATGACTATAAGAAAGGTGTTTTCCCCTCTACATCGAATCTTACCAATGTTGAACGACAAGCTATCCGCAGTTTACAAACAGATAAAACAATAACTATAAAACAAGCGGACAAAGGAGGAGCTATAGTCATTATGGACACTTCCTACTATCTACATGAGGCACACAGACAACTATCTGATACCTCGACTTATTCTCTTGTGCAAACCAATCCCACTTTTAGGATTAAGGAGTGCATCACTGATCTCTTAGACAGACATCTTGCATTGGGCACTATCGATCATCACACTTCCACTTTTTTACGTAATGAATACCCCATTACTCCTGTTTTTTATATTTTACCGAAAATCCATAAAAACCTTAATAAACCTCCAGGACGCCCTATTGTGGCATCCACGGACTCTATCCTAGCACCTTTGTCCATATTCTTAGAAAAAATACTTACCCCTATTGTTAAGCTTACCAAGTCTTTTCTGCTTGATACTTCAGATTTCCTGCAATTAATTAGGTCTTTTCAGTGCATTCCCCCACATTCTCTTCTCATTACCCTGGACGTAAATAGTTTATATACTTCCATATCCCACACACAGGGGATCCTTGCGGTTCAATCATTTTTATCTACATCTTCTTTGACAATAACAGAACAGTCGTTCTGTCTTGAATTACTTGAATTGGTTCTACACAATAATTTTTTCATGTTCGGAGACAATTATTATGTACAGAAACGGGGGACGGCCATGGGGGCGAATATGGCCCCCCCTTATGCAAATCTGTACATGGCCAAATACGAGGACGATTATGTATATACTCACCCATTATTCCAACAATATGCATTGGTATGGCGTCGCTATATCGACGACGTATTTTGTATTTGGTCTGGAGATACAGATTCATTTTATTCATTCTATTCAGATTTAAATGGTATTGATCCTGATCTTCAATTTACTGCTCACACTGATTTTCAAGCAGTTAGTTTTCTAGATACCATGGTAGTGAAGGACAATACAGGTACTTTAAGTACAGATATTTTTTCTAAATCTACAGACCGCAATGCCCTTTTATTGTTTTCTAGTTGTCATCCTAGATATACCAAGACCTCTTTACCACGATCACAGTTTTCTAGAGTGAACCGTATTGTGAGTGACCCTGTCACCAAACAAAAACGGATGACTGAGATGTCACAAAAATTCTCGGGACGTGGATATCCCTGTACACTTCTGGAGAAGGAATTGAATCGTTTTGAACATAAACCATATTCCAAAAGTCATAGGGACCCAAGTCCTCGTATCCCTTTTGTAGTGACATACCATCCAATTGTACCGAGAATACAACAAGCCATAAATAAAAATTGGACTATATTACATCGCCTATATCCTGACATACCGGAATTTACTGCGCCATTACGTGTATGTTATAAACGGCCAAAAAATATCCGTGACACACTTGTTAAAGCAGATGTAGGCCCACTTAAATCTTCTTCTAGGCAATTGACATTTTCTTCTCCCAAAAAAGGCACATTCCCCTGTCTCAATTGCTTACAATGTACACATGTTACTAAGGGTAATACATTTACGCATCCACATTCCGGGAAAATCTATAATATCAATGGCTTCTTTACCTGCACTACCACATTTGTCATCTATCTTATTAAGTGTCCATGCGGTCTCGCATACATTGGGGAAACTTCCCAGTGTGTGCGGGACCGCATTTGTAAACACAAGTCCGATATTAGATGCAATAAAATTGATCTGCCCATCCCTCATCATTTTGTTGCAGCTAAACATAATATTAGCCAACTTAGGTTTCAAGTAATTGATCATATCCCCCCATTACGTAGAGGAGGCAATCGCAAATTGCTACTCCTCAAGAGGGAGGCATATTGGATCTATGAGCTTAGGACCCTTCACCCTGCAGGCTTGAATCGGGACTTTGAGTTTCATTTTTGACTATTTGGGTATGTTATTGTAGTCGAGTGGTATTGATTCCCTTTCTGATTTCAGATTCTTGTTAGATAAAAATTTTTTTTCTTTTTTCTTGTTTTTTCCCTTTTTCTTTCTCTTATTCTCAAGTTTTATACTATTATATTCTAGATGACACCATTGTGACAACTGAGACTAGAATAAACAAAGGTAATTGGTTCCATGTGTGTAATTAACATACTGTGTCCTTGTGAATACATCCTGTAGATTACTCTTTCTAACATCTACATGTAGTTTTGATGACATGTATCTTTGTTCTATATACATATATACCTTCTAAGTACTAGTTCTGCTTTGTTACTAACATGTAGCATAGTAATCCAAGTGATTTTTGATTCATGGTAGCGATATATTGTGGGCAAACGTTAGTTCTTTGCCCTCTTCTGCAGTGCGCATGCGCACGCTTTTGACGCTCGGCCAGCTGACCAGTGACGTCACTGGTTAGACGCGCGCGAAATCCTGTATAAATATAGCGTCCGTGCCTCAGTCTAGCACGGACGCTTAATCCTCTGCTCCCACTTACACCAACGGTATGTACCACAGTATTACTAATGTCTATTGATCTTGTTGTCCTGTTGTCATGGATCTTACTATTGCCGTCTTTGTTACCAGTTTAGGCTGTTAGACACTGATGGTGTCTGACAGCACTATAGGTATTATAATTTTACTTTGTCTGTCCATAGAACAGTGCGGCCTCTATACAACCTGGCTATGACATAAAGGTTCTTCGTTTTTGTTATTATGGTGCTCTTTATTTCTTAAGTGCACTAGATGGGTGGCTTCCTTTTTTTGAGGCCCCTATTGTATATTATATTCTAGTTATACATGTTATAGCTACGACCTAGCCTCGTTGTATTTATCTATGTCAACTACTAGAAAGCATGAGGAGCCTTGCTATGACATGCAATTGTTTTATATTATCTCTTACGTGGATCTGAGTGCGTTACACTATAGAAGTGATAAGAACTTAAATCCAGGTACTGATATTTGTTTATTACGTACTAATATTTGTCGTATATGTATTAATTCTTTTGTTATTTGTGTATTAACATATGTCTTGTATGTATGTAATTTTTAGGCCGTGATCAAGGTCCGGGAGGACCGAAACGTTGGCCTTATGTTTCTATATGTGGTAACCTAACCTAAATAAAGCGTTCCGATGTTCATAAGTTTACAAGTTTTGGAGTGCCGTGATTTTACCTTTCAGTTATAAAAGCTCAACATGTGCAGGTTCTTCTTGACATTGAACTATACAATTTTACTATAACACAGGGTTAAGACGTGTGAAGATCATGTCACTGCATAATGCTGGGAGGGAGGACAACACTCTCTCTCTCTCTCTCTCTCTATATATATATATATATATATATATATATATATATATATATATATATTAGAGATGAGCGAATCTATTCATTCATTCTTGGAAATTTTAAGCTGTGAAGCGAATCCGAATATTAGGTGATTCGCTTCGGCTTTGTACGCATTCGCTACGTAGTTTGTCTTATAAATTATACGCTATTGCTACGTATAAGTTACTCTATACGCTGGTGCGTACAAATTCAATTCATTAGCGAAATTTTACTGTTAGTTCATTTATCGTGTGCAAAAGCCTGGGAAGAAAGCGGTCATCTGACCTAGTGGTCAGGGCTTGCTCTGATTGGCTCAGGCTCAGTAAGCCAGTGACGCATCACTTCTGCTGCGACTGCAGAGACGAGCAGAAGCACTGTGTGTGAAGTTCTGAGACCTGTTTTGTGAAAATTGGGGTGTAATTGCTCTGGGAATCCATATTACACATCAGGGATACTGCAGGGCAAGTGCAGGGTCAGTGCAGGGCTAGTAATTAATCAGGCAGGGAGAGAGACAGGGAGAAATAGGGAGAGACAGGGATAAAGACCAGCTGCAGGGCCACAGTGAAGTGAAAAATGTCTGGAATGGATAAGCAAAAGGGGTCCAGTTCCAGCCAGACCTCGAGCTCTAAAAAAAAAAAAAGGTGGCACAGGGCAGAAGTGCCAAAGGACCTGTAGCCGGAGCATCTTCTAGTAGTATTCGCAATACTTGGCACACCTACTTGTTCCACTGGGCTAACCCACCAAGGCTCAAAATTGTAGTGGAGGAGAAAGTGGATGAGGTAGTGGAATGGATGGCACGCTCATCTCAGTCTCAGCCGGATGATCTGCTGTCATCAGCAGATACAGTATCCATATGAAGCCAGGGGTCAGACTCAGAGCATTCCTCCTGCTCCACCATTCCTCTACAGCAAAGCCCGTACGCAATTTGTACGCTTATGCGTACGTGTTCAAAGAGGTTGCGTAATTTAGGATTTGCATTTTCTACCACAGTTACATTGTATGCCAGCTGTGAATTTATATTTTGCCTTGGTTTAAATACTATTATATTGTGTTAATAGTAAATAAAATCTTAAAAAAAGATGCCTGAAACAATTTCTAGAAAATTGCATTATTTGTTCTTCATTTAGAACGAGATGGTGACATGCCAACGTCTTCCGTGTGAAAAGGACTGCAGCCACCCAGTGCCCTCTCTCTCATCTCCTTGTTGTCCTGTATGTGATCGCTGTCTCTATGAGGGCAAAGAATACTCCAACCATCAGACATTCTCCTCTGTGTCGGACCCATGCCTCCGTTGTGTGTGTTTGGAAGGCAGTGTCACCTGCACCCATGTGGTGTGTCCTCAAGTCTACTGTGTAAACCCCATCAGAAAGCCTACTCAGTGCTGCATGGAGTGCCCAGGTATAGTTGTGCTGGAGAATAGTGAAGAAAAGTAGCATTGTGCTCAAATTTTTAGTTTTTTTGTTCTTGTTAATGAATATCTTTTAATGATATGTCAAAAATCAAATGGACATGTTTACAACCCTCAAAAGATATTTTATCCCTAACAAGAGCCCTCAGCGCAACTCCGCGCTAGGAAGCTTTCAGCAAGAAGGTACAGTAGCATACGCCTAATAGAATAGACCGCAGTTCGAAACTGCGTGTAGAGGTTGCTGATTCACTTACACTTTGATGACCTCCTTCTCTAAACTTACAACCTATTTTTCTTCTCCAAATGTGCAACTTATTACTGACTCCAAAGAGTTGTTCCTGGGACATGCAGATGCTAAATGACTGTACTTTTTGCACACATTTGGCAGGTTTGCATTATTTTATGCAGTACTGACAATTGCTGTGTAGGTTTATTGTGAGGTCCTATGCTCAGACAAGTCACAATGGTTCAAATTTACCATCGTAACTGAGCCCAAATCTATTCTTAAAATTAACCAAATTTTGGAACAATTAGATGCATGTCTTAGACATATTTATAAATAAAATGTGGCCAAAAATACAAATCAGCTGCACCTAGTTTGCCAAGGGGACAAGAATTAGCAGGCAAAGGAACATAGCTGAATGAGAAAGGGTCAAAGATGGGACAATTTGCACCAAAACTGTGCCACAATTTTGCCACAAAATTCTTTTGCAAAGTACGTCATCCAATAGGCAATTTAAATTTGGAGAGCACAAAACTTATCATCCAGCATGAGCCATTGTAATAAATCAGGACCTCTTTAGAATGGCTCCTAAGTTTAAACTGTGTACATTTTAGACAGTTTTTGTAAATCTGCCCCAATGTTGTTTTTGACTTGTGTGTTAAAGGGGTTTTGCAGCTCTATTAAATTGATGATCTATCCTCTGTCAGACCCCCGCCGATCACCTGTTTGAGAAGGCAGCGGTTTACTGCAGGCCAGTGACGTCACGACTAGTATCATTGGCCTGGGCGGGGCTAAGCTCCCGTTCTCAAACAGGTGATCGGCGGGGGTCCCAGGTATCGGATCCAGAGGATAGATCATCAGTTTAATAGAACTGCAGAAACCCTTTAATTTAAACCCATTTATTGTGTTTTTAGTGGGTCTGCAGTCTGTGCTATCCGTTTCACAAAAAGGTAGAACATGTCCGCAAAATGCTTGTCTGCAAAATGCAGGACCCATTGAAGTCAATAGGACCGCAAAAAATGCGGATGCAACACGGAACGCATCTTTATTTTGCAGATCCGAGATTTGAGGACAGCAAAATGGATGCAGACGTTTGTATGAGACCTTATGCATATTTATAATGAAGAACAACACACAACTGAACTGTGATACAAGATCACTCAGGGAAATTTATACCTTTACACTTGTAATTTGTTTTTAGTGTGCCACTATGAAGGAAAAGAGTATAGTGAGGGTGCACGCTGGGTGCCCTTCTCGAATCCATGTCTGCAGTGTACATGCACAGTAAGTACCAGATAGTTGTTTCTATACCTAGTTAATATCCATATGCAGCTTCAACAAATCCAACTGAATTACTCATGAGTGGACAGTGGCAGGTTTGTTTTATAAGAACTAAAAAGGATATAGTGTATTGCTAGAAAATATTCTGGTACAGAATTGTATTCTGAATCTTGGTGGAGTATTGTACTTGACTATAATAATATGGAAAGGAGCCACATGGCCACTGTGTGCTGCAGCACAGGATGTGTGGGATGCTATTCCACTCGGAATGTTCTCTACTTCCATATATTCAGAGTCAAGTGAAAATTTACAATAGTACTTGAAGGCCATATGTAGCATGTCTGCAAATGTTTTGTTGTTTGATGTTTTGTAATGTTATGCCATGTATTGTACCCGGTATAGCATGGTATAGGTGGCACAGCCAGGGTTAACAATCATGGCTCAGCCCTTGTAGGAGGTGATATATGGGTTGACCCTACCACTAGCCTTAGGAGAGTCTAGACTGGAGTTTGGAGGGAGGAGGAAGTTTTACAAGATCTTGATGATTTATTGTGACCACTGCTCAGGGGTGCACCACCAATGAGGCCAGGTGAGGCGATCGCCTCAGGCAGCACCAGGAAGGGGGAAGAGGGGGGCAGCGGATGGGCCATGGGCAATGAGCGATTTCATTATGGCAAAGGGGTTAGGTTAAGAAATTGTCATGGGGGCGCCATTTTAGTTTTTGCCTCGGGCAGCAGAAAGGCTAGGTGCACCCCTGCCACTGCTAGATGTACCATGCTGCAAATCTGAGAAACTTTTATAAACAATGCAGCAATAAGACTTAGGAGAACATGACTAGGTATAGACTCTGTGGAAGGTAAAATTTGAATTATTTGGAATGTTGCCCTGAATGAATAGCTTGTTATCTGATGTTTCCTTACAGGCAGGAAATGTACAGTGTGATCCTCCTATGTGTCCTCCTCTACCTTGCACCCAGCAGGTGACAGACCCAGGAGCATGCTGTCCTCGCTGCAGAGGTGAGTTTCATGCTGACCCCTTTACAGTTATATGCTCTGCATGATGAGACAAGAACCATTTTCACAGCTAAACTCTAAGGGATGTATTACACCAACAGATTATCTGACCCATTTTTGTACAATCAGACCAATACTTGGTATGTATAACAAAAGATCTGTGTAAACGGCCATCTGATCAATGATTAGTCAAAAAATCTGTCACATAATCTGTTGGTGTAATACAGCCCTTAAGGTGGGTTTACATGCTCCAAACTAACAGCCGATTCTCAGGAAGGAAGTGTTCCTTCCCGACAGTCGGCTGCTGATTCAGGGAAGGAGACTTCAGCATTTACATACAGGGATCTCCTTCACAGTATGAGGATGGGGGATCGCTATTGCTATCACTTGTTCTCATACAGCTGCACTGTTTCTGAAAAGATAATTGATGTCCCTGCACGAACAACAGGATCACCCGATGAATAAGCGTTTCGCTCGTTCATCGGGTGATTGGGGCACATATAGATGGGCAGATTGTCGGGAACGTCATTCCTTCCCAATAATCTAACCAAATATCAGGCCGTTTAAATCCACTTTTAGTTTTCATGTAATGCAAGCAGGGTTTAGCTTGCTCTAGAGATTGTGGGAGTCTCAGCACTCAGACCCCCAGCAATCTAAACTTTTTGATATGTTCCTAGAACAAATCAAAAGTGTAATGAAAGTAGTGCCACTATAAAATAGCCCATGAAGGAGTGTACAGTATGCTTTACCATGTAATCTCTACTGTCCATTGTCTGTTTAAAGGGAACCTACCACCATAAAAATGCAATATGTACCTGGTAAATGAACAGTTACAAGCAGTGTTATGATGCCTGGTGTCCTTTAATGATTGCTTTTAGGGATTTGCTTAAGGTTTAATGTTGGCATTATTCATCTCAAAACCCCTGCTGCTGTATTTGCCCACTTACTTTTTTTGAGCTGAGGATCTATGTATTTTGCAGGGTGTATATATAATGGTCGGGAATACAAAGACAACAGTAACTGGCTATCCACTGTGGATCGTTGCATGTCCTGCATGTGTGTTGACGGTGTTACCACCTGTTCCAAAGTGCAGTGCATCACGTCCTGCACTAACAAGATAACGCTTCCCGGAGAATGCTGTCCGCTATGTGCAGGTTGGAATGTAGACACATTTGCAATTTAATTGTGTTAGAAAAGTATCCACCTGTAGAGTTATATTTGTCTGATGCCTTTTCCTGCCTGATGAGGATCTTTTCTGTTGCATCTATCAACAAATTTTCTGCATACATGTCAGTAACCATGTGGTGTATAGAGTACATGTAGTAACCACAGTAGCTGTGGCCACCACTGCTAGGATCTTGCCACCAAAATACAGATAGGAAGTCAGAAGGTAATCACTGATCTTGGCTTAAACAAGAACTCCCGCAAGACCTGTTAGAAAGGCACATGATATAATCTGTAGTGAATGTCATCTTCTTATCAGAGAATGTAATTGTGAGTAATAACCTCTCTTCTAATTGTAGCTGTGTCATGTGACCAACACCCTGACCTCTAACTGACCCAGGACAGGAAGCCAGTCACTGCTCTATTCATTCCTATGAGACTGAGAGTGAGGCTCCCATAGGAATGCATAGAGAATTAGACTTCCTGTCCACACATAAGTCTATGTGTGAGTTGGTGGGTCTAATTCCTAGTCACATGACACAGATAAGAAACTTCAGGATTATATAAGTCAAAAATTCAGACACTGGTAAGAAAATGACATTCACTACAGATTACATCATGTACATTTCTAGCAGGACATAGAATAAAATTTTGTGCGGGAGTTCTTCTTTAAGGTGGTAGAACATGCAAGCACCAAGAAAGGATCAAATATAATGCTCCCTCTAAGACTCTGTAGGTAGTGAGTGGTACAGTTATATATGGAAACTGATATGGAAGTGATATGGAAACTGTTTCTTATAAAGTGGACAGATTAACACAGGATATAACTGTTAGTATAGAGCTGCTTCATGGAGCTACTGGTTCTCCTTAAAGGGGTATTCCCATCTTAGACAATGGGGGCATATCACTAGGATATGCCCCCATTGTCTTATAGGCGCGGGTCCCACTGCTGGGACCTGCACCTATATTGAGCTGCCCCCCCGCTGCGCTAATAGAAACGAATGTGAGCGCGGTAGCGCAGCGGGGGGGCAGCGCCTGGCGGTGGTCGGACGCCAGGATCACAGCTCCCCCGCTTCGTTCTCAATATAGGTGCGGGTCCCAGCAGTGGGACCCGCACCTATAAGACAATGGGGGCATATCCTAGCAATATGCCCCCATTGTCTAAGATGGGAATACCCCTTTAAGGAGACCAGTTATATATGGAAAATTAATGGCAATGCTGCATGGGAAAAGAAAATAACATGCATCTCCCAGAGATGGTAGGTCATCAATATCAAAATCTCTGAGAACCTCTTCAAATGCAGATTTTGGGGTGGATTGTGTTGCTTATTTGCCACAGACTTCACCCTGTGCATTGCAAAGACTGAAATCTGCAATGAAACTCTGCAGGAAGAATTGACAAACTGCAAATCTAAAACCATACCCAATGTCAATTGACATGTGGAAATTTTCTGCAGTGTGTTGATAAGATTTTTAAAATGCCATCCAGTTTGCAGTAACTGTATCCCAGTGCAGATTTTACACTTGTAGATCCACAAACTGAAAATCCACAGCTTGTGAACTTATACTTATACCCATATTTTATCTCCCAGGTGGTCTATGGGGGTAAATGATTGCTACAAATGAACAC
Source organism: Rhinella marina (assembly GCA_900303285.1). NCBI lineage: Eukaryota > Metazoa > Chordata > Amphibia > Anura > Bufonidae > Rhinella > Rhinella marina. The sequence continues at coordinate 110,377 of ONZH01031000.1, forward strand.
CTGGTGGGCTAGGGAATTTATGTTGGTTTGGGCAATATCTTTAAAAATAGTTAAAGAGGTTTTCAGGGATTTTAGCATTGATGACCTATGCACAGGATTGGTCATTAGTATCAGATTGGCGGGGGTCCAGCCTCCCCTTCATTGTTGACCTGCTTGTTGTCAAAATCATTTTTATACACTTGAATAGGAACAAGCCGTCCCATTGAAATGAACTTGTAGTTTGTAGTTACACCGCCTCACCGCAGTCCTGTTGACAGCGAGCAGATTAACAATAAAGGGAAGGCTGCTCTCGCACAGAGTGCGGCCTTCCCTTCAAACAGCTGATCGCGGGGGTGCCGGACCCCTGCTGATCCGATATTCATGAGGATAGGTCATCAATATTAAAATCAAGGAAAAAATCCCCTTTAAGGGCTTCATACCAACTTCCTTAGTGGCATAGGTCAGTGGCAGCATTCCTGGTGGTCTCAGGCAGTGAAGCGGTCAATGACAATGAGCAGTGGGAATTTCATGACCACTGTGAACTGTGAGTGGTTGGACTTTTTCTATTTACGTCTGTCACTTCATATGTTTTATTCTTTTTTGTGCTCGAAACCTAATCTTTGTGTTTTTTAGACTGTATATCGAGCAAAAAAGTGTATTCTCCAGGGGACAGTTTTCACCCATCAGATGACCCCTGTGAAATCTGCACATGTGAGGTGAGAGGTGGACATATGATATCTCTGGCTTTTACAATAACTGCACTGTGGACTGTTTGCTTATCTATATAATGGCTCCATTGTATGAAATGTTGTGTTTAGCGTTTACCAGATGGCCGTCAGTACAGACGTTGTACAAAAAAACAGTGTCCCAGCCTGGTGGATTGTCCTCAACATCAGATTCTTCCTCCTGCTTTTGGCCAGTGCTGTGCTAGCTGTGCACGTAAGTCTGAATTCCAACCAACAATTTATGTTACTTGATGATTAATGTCACAATTTCAGTTTTTAACAATTATTTTCTATTTTGCAGAGGCTTTAAGTAATTGTACAGACTTACTGGTGGGCAGTGAGATCCAGGCAGTGAATGACCCTTGTTACATGTGCCAGTGTAAGGTATGGAAATAACATTCCAGATGAGAGTATATGCATAGTATTGACATTCTGGGGTCCAGGGGCATAAAACACATACAAAGTATGCAATACAAAGAGGTAAAAACAAGGTGGAAGTGGGACTTTGTAATAAACCGGAGGACTTGTGATTGTCTGCAACTTTAAAGGAGAACTCCCACAAAAAATTTGATTCCATGTCCTGCTAGAAATGTACATGGTGTAATCTGTAGTGAATGTCATTTTCTTACCAGTGTCTGTATTTTTGACTTATATCATCCTGAAGTTTCTTATCTGTGTCATGTGACTAGGAATTAGACCCACCAACTCACACAGCACCTTATGTGTGGACAGGAAGTCTAATTCTCTATGCATTCCTATGGGAGCCTCACTTTCAGTCTCATAGGAATGAATAGAGCAGTGACTGGCTTTCTGTCCTGGGTCAGTTGGAGGTCAGGGAGTTGGTCACATGACCCAGCTACAATAAGAAGAGAGGTTATTACTCACAATTACATTCTCTGATAAGAAGATGACATTCACTATAGATTATATCATGCACCTTTCTAACAGGTCAGAGAATGAAAATTTTTGCGGGAGTTCTTCTTTAAGGCACTTTAATGGGGAGAATATTAATGAGAGAAGAGCTGAAGAAATAAACTGAGCGCCATGAAACGAGTTGTAAGGGATGTGCACGGAGACAAACAGAACCTACAGTATTTAGCCATAGGATACATGCTGCGCCATAGGATACCTCTGTGTTACACTCAATTACAAAGTAGAAATTGAGTGGAAATCTCCAGAAATGATGCAGTACAATCTCTGTAATATAACATCTGCTGGAGCATGCATTTCAAGGCATACAGAGGCACAATATAGAAATGTAGTTATATAGTCTATAAGGCTGAAAAAAGACATCTGTCCATCCAGTTCGGCCTGTTATCCTGCAAGTTCATCCAGAGGAAGGCAAAAAAGCCCTGTGAGGAAGAAGCCAATTTTCCTCATTTTAGGGGAAAAAAATTCCTTCCCAACTCCAATCAGGCAATCAGAATTACTCCCTGGATCAACGACCCCTCTCTAGTAACTATAACCTGTAATATTATTACCCTCCAGAAATACATCCAGGCCCCTCGTGAACTCTTTTAATGAACAATGGAGCCCTATAGATTTCTGTTCAACTGATGTTATGTATTATATTTATTTAACTCATTTATGTGTTTTTACCTCAGGATTTAACATGGATATGTGAGCACAAACCATGCCCTCTTCTCAGTTGTCCCCGTTCAGAGCAAATCACCCCACCAAGATCATGCTGCCCTGTGTGCAAAGGTAAATACTACTGTAGATAGGGCACTGTTTTTGGGTACCTCCATTATTGCACACTTATTTTTTTGCTGTTTTATTGATTTGGACTATTAAAAGGGTTATCACTATTAGCATATGCCATTGAAAAAGTAAATTGAAAGTTTATTTCCATTGTTTGCTAAAAGGGAATCTCTCAAGCTGATTTTATGCCATTATCTACAGTAATACACTGCAGATACAGAGTCCAGATGACTATTTGTTATTTTCCTACTGCCCCCTGTTCCCCTGCTATCAGCGCTCAGAGCTGCACTGAAATACATTGTCAGGACTGCCATGTATGCACACATGAGTCCTCTGCATTATGTTAGAACAGAACAGCTGTCCTGACAATGTATTTTTTAGTGCAGCTTTGAATGCTGACAGCAGTGGAACCAATGGCAGTAGGAAAATAAAAAAATAGTGATCTGGACTCCTTACCTGCAGTACTATTCATATATTACTGTAGATAATAGTCCACAATCAGGGTAACATACTCCCTTTAATGCATTAAGCATCAAGATAAGGATCGCTACATCTGTAAGTGCCGTATTCCCTAGACAGAACCTACTAAAATTACTCAAACTACTTCTTTTCTTTTTTTACAGAATGTATAGTTGAAATTGAAGGAAGACGCGTACCGGATGGAGAGACATGGACAGACAGGCAGGATCCATGTATCACCTGTACATGTACTGTGAGTAGTAACATATGTGGACAGGCATACATGCTTAGAAAATGGGATTCTATGGTTGGGAGTAAAGATTTAGGCCCCTTGCAGACGAGCGAGTGTCATGCACGGAATCCGCATCGCAACCCCTGGGCTGAACTCCCAGCATTGACAAGGTCATATAGCATTACACTGATTTATGATGCTATGTAACCCTTACAGTTCTGGAATGTGTTGGATAACACTGACATAATGCTGTTAGTGTTATCCAATACATTCCAGAACTGTAAGGGTTACATAGCATCATAAATCAGCAAAATACTATGTGACCCTCTCAGTGCTGGGAGTGGAGGCCAGGCGCTGTGACGTGGATTCCATGCGTGACACTCGCTCGTCTGCAAGGGGCCTTATGCTGCAGCTCTTAGCATTGATGCCTAATGAACAAAATTATTTTTGCAATTCCAAAATCTGTGACTACTGTGTGTAACAATCTTCTCTGAGGGCCCTTTCTTATAATTCTTACATCATCACTTTTGAGAACACTTAGGCCCCTTTCACACGAGCGAGTTTTCCGCATGGGTGCAATGCGTCATGTGAACGCATAGCACCCGCACTGAATCCTGACCCATTCATTTCAATGGGTCTGTGTACATGAGCGTTTTTTTTCACACGTCAGTTCTGCGTTGTTCATATTGTGTGTTTTTTATTCTGTTGTATATTAAGTGTTTTTCACGCAGAAATGGCCCCATAGAAGTGAATGGGGCTTCAGTGAAAAACGCGTTGCATCCGGATCTGCAAGCAAGTGCGGATACAATGCATTTTTCATTGATGGTTGCTAAGAGATGTTGTTTGTAAACCTTCAGTTTTTTATCACGCGCATGAAAAACGCATCAAAACGCATTGCACCCGCGTGGAAAAAACTGAACAACTGTACGCAATCTCAGTCAAAAGTGACTAAACTTGCTTGCAAAATGGTGCGAGTTTCCCTGAACGCACCCGGACCTAATCCGTCACACTTGTGTGAAAGAGGCCTTAGTGTTATAATGTCGTGTAATTCAATTACATTCATTGTCTGTGGATAATGTGGCCATTTTGTTTTCACAGTTGGGGCATGTTGACTGTCAGATACAGGAATGTCCCCCAGTTCAGTGCCAGCAAGGGGAGCTGAAAGTCAGAACGCCAGGCACATGCTGTCATGTTTGTCAAGGTGAGAACTGTTATATCCCATGGCTTTATTGTCTGACTTTTCTTGTCCCATCAGGACAATCCATATATACATGCCCCATTAAGGCACATGGACGTCAGAGCTGAGGGCTGCCAGTTGCATGGTCACCATGTAATACCACATGTCTCCTGTAGTGGTCAACTTTGATGGACGTGTCATAGCCACTACATAACATCCTAACCAGGAAATGCATGTGCATTCTGGGGTGTTATATAATAGAGACATGACATCTGACAGATGGATAGTAAAATACAGCATATTGATAGTTTTGTGAGTTCCACAGTGAGGAGAAGGAAATAATAGGCTTACAATTCATTGATAAGGAGATAGATTTTAGAGAGAGATAGGAGTAAGACTCAGTGTGTCATTTTCTTGCTTAGGCTCAAGCTTTGCTGTAGTTAAATATATACAAGTCAATTTCTTAAGGTCCCTTTACACTGACAGACCATTCGCCAGATAATGGCTAACAAGTATTCATACGGACACTCATTAGTGATTATCTGCTGGAGTAAAGGTGCCGCTGATTACCTAATGAATGAGTGAAACGCTTGTTCATCGGATAAGGCTACTTTCACACTAGCGTTTCTTTATTCCGGTATTGAGCTCCGTCATAGGGGCTCAATACCGGAATAGAACGCTTCAGTTTTGTCCCCATTCATTGTCAATGGGGGCAGAACTGAACTGAAGACAACTGAATGATCCTGAAAGCATTCCGTTCTGTCTTTAGACCGGAGAGCAAAATGCAGCATGCTGCGGTTTGCTCTCCGGTCCAGGCATCCGCACCAAGACGGGTCCGTCTTGACCCCCAATGAAAGTCAATGGGGACGGATCCGTTTGGTCTGACACAATGGTAAACAGATCCGTCCTTCATTGACTTTCAATGGAGTTCATGACGGATCCGTCACCTGCACACATACACACATACAGACATACACATAAACATAAACATACACAGACATACATACTTACATGCACCCCGGCAGGTCTCCAGAGCGCAGGAGGAACAGGACGGCGCGCACAGATGACGATTCCACCAGGCGCCCAGCAGAGGGCGCTGGGGGGAATTGTCATCTGTGCACGCCGTCCTGCTCCTCCGGTGCTCTGGAGACCTGCCGGGAGCATGTAAGTATGTATGTGTATTTGTCTGTATATGTGTGTGTGTCTGTGTGTATGTATGTACTGTGTGACATGTGTGGGGCCGGAGCGCGGTTTTGGCTCCACACATGTCCCTGCGGCAGTCCGGATCCGGCAGCACCCTTCATCTGCCGGATCCGGACTGCCGCTATTGTGAAAGTAGCCTAATATGATCATTTGTGCAGTAACCAAAATCATTGTTTGCTGGCAGCAAATCGTGGTGTCTAAACAGCCTCTGCCTCCGGCAAACAGTGATTCCGTATGGGCACGAGTGATGGCATTAGCGATCACTCCTCCCTATACTGTGGAATGAACCCTTCCTTCCAGACAATCGTCTGCTAAATTGTTCAGTGTAAAGGGACCTTTATTAATGTCAAATGCCCCAATTTTCAGCACATCATACCCAATTACAAATCTTAGTCTATGGCCATTGAGTGTACTTTACAGAAAATAGACAACAATAAATGGATTTACAATTAATATATAGAGAGATTTTGTAGAGAGACTGTCAGGATGTCATTGTATTACTTAAGCCACATTTACATGACCCGGCCTGCCAAGCCAAATATTTGGAACAATCGGCCTATGTAAAGGTGCTGCATATCACCCAATAAACGAGCTAAACAATCTGAGGTGCAGACACAAACCTTCTACAATAATATACTAATCCTGCTGCTGATCCAGTGTGCCTGATGTACCGTATTATTCTGTCACAGTTATAAAGCAGTTACACTGAACTATATCCAAGTGACCATTCTTTCTTCAAACTATTTTTTAAATGTGGTTAAATAAATTCTGTTAATCAGAGTGTGCCTGACTTATTGTTCTGCGTCACAGTTATACAGCAATTATACTGCACTCTGTCCAATAATATAGTGCAATTTTGGTGGATATACTGTGTAACTTCTCATTGTTTTTAATGTAAGACGAACAACCTGTGCCATGCCATTCACCAGTAAGAATGTGGGTGGCTGTAGCCGCAGCAAAACTGTAGGTGCCACTATAAAAAGTCCAGTAGTGCAGTGTGTTTAGAAATAGGCTTTTTGTAACTACGGACTACCATCTGTTTACCCATAGCCATATAATGTTATATTGATGTTACTTTGACGTTATGCAGTGGCCTGGGCAGGAGGTGAGAGGACAGGAGTGGTATTAGAAGCCTGATGGTGGAATTAGTAGTCATGGTGACTATGGTCGGGGGCTTCCTGGGCCTAACACAATGAAGGGAGATCTGCACCCTTTGTTCCCCTCGTGGAACACTCTGGTTTGGGGTACCCTGCCTGGTGATAAATGGGGTGCTGTTGGTGTCAGTAGAGTTTGAGGTGCAAGGCAGTACTCCCTCAAGGTGCTGCAGAGGAGCAATGAGGTGGCAGTGCAGGTAGACAATGCCAGACAATGATGAGGCCGGTTTTGGTGCATCAAGTCCTCAGTACTTTACAGATGCAACTCAGCAGATGGCATACACAAGCAATTGAAAAATCGGGCTCAGTTTTTACAGGTTGCATGCTGCAGTTTTTGTCCAGCCACTTCTCGGCATGTTTGCCGTCCTCATTATAGTGAATGGGGCCGGAGTGGGTTAGAGTTAGTACGGATCCGGCTTCCCCTGCCGGACCCTGCCAACACTAATGTGAAAGTAGCCTTACTTGGACTGGATCAAACCTTACATTAGAATTGATAGAATCATACCCATAAGGAATTTCAGGAAATTTGATGATCTCTAATGAGCAGCAATCTGCTGACTACTATTTAGAGGAGGGGTTATGCTGATAGTTAACTCTTTTAATAGATGAAAACTCATACTTTTAATATTAACATATTCTCATCTTCTGACAGCTCCTGCTGTAGCCTGTTGGTATCAAGGCCAGAGATACCTTTCTAATGAGCATTGGCAGGTGGATGAATGTACCGCCTGTACCTGTGTTTCTGGGGAGGTGCACTGCCATAGTGAGAGGTGTCCACAAGTGTCCTGTACTGCTGTAAGTACCAACACATGATCTTATTAACATGAAAGTCTTCTTTGGCTGAAAGAAATACATCCACAGCTCATAAAAGTATCAGATGTAGCGTGCCTTTCCTTTACAACCAAGGTCAAAATCTATCTACTGTAGATATACCAGGCTGTATTCAGTGTTAGAAGACATACTCATTTTGAAGACTAATACTCACACAGTACGTCATGTTTATCTTGTCCCTTCATAGTCATGTCATCCAAGAAGCATGAATTAATACTTTACTGGGAATTTTTAGAAAAAAGGTTACATCTTTGCATTGTTATATTCTATTGTGCAAATTGACAGTTGACAAGTGAGATCGACATTTTCTGGATATTTAACCTGGTTCTTTCAGGATGAGACTCCAGCCTTGATACCTGGCATGTGTTGTCCCCACTGCATACCTCGGCCTGCCACATGTATTGCCTTTGGAGACCCACATTACAGAACTTTTGATGGCAAGATGTACCACTTCCAAGGTAGCTGTACCTATGTCTTGAGTGAAGACTGTGAAGGAGGAGACTTCAGGTTAGTCAAAGTTTCCATTGCATCAGGTTGAGATTAGCATGGCCTATGATGTAGCGTCATTCTGCCTGAATGACAGGTAGTATGAAATACCAAAAATCTTCCTGGTTACAAACAAAAAATGAGCCAAGACATGTGAAGAACAAGGGGATAGTTCCCCATCCCATTTTGATTGACAGGTCTCTCACCATATGCAAGTAGGAAGCACAAGCTCAGACTGGCCAGAAGGAGTTGGTTGGGGCTAGACATCCCCCAAACTCCCTCCCCGCCCCTGTATGCGGCTTATTTTTAAATGGAGTCATTTCAGAATGACAATTATGGTGTGAACAGAGTCTTTGGCCAGTGTAGCGCTGCACAGATCCTTCCCCAGACCTCAGGTATAGATTATCTTTAAGAAAAATAGGGTAATCCATCGCCCAATGAATAAAACGTAACTTAACCTAATAAATCTCCATTGCATTCCACTGCTACGTTTTGCATATGTAATGCTTACTCATAGCTCCATGAAGCTCCTGACAGGTTCCTTTAAAGGGCTAAATATCTTCCATATCAATGTATTATATGTCCTATTAGTGTCAAGAGTTTTTATCTGTATGCCAACATGTAATTTTGTGCTGAAGTCATAACCGAATTGCTTATACATACTGTACAGTTTTAATGAAGTGGATGATTCTGTGATTCTCCTGATATCTTCATAGTATCCATGTGACAAATGATGACCGTGGACAGCGTGGTGTGTCATGGACAAAGGAAGTAACTGTGTTGATTGGTGATGCAGTAGTGCAGCTCCTTCAGGACTGGGTAGTGATGGTAAGCTGTGAGAGTTAGAGCATTTAAAGTGAAAAGGAATATCAATACAAAGTGTATACTGCCAATGTGCCATATTTCCTTATGCCACCTATACTGCACACCCCCATGAGGCTGTTTCTCATGCATTGAGTGCCTACAATAGCGCATATTAACCTAATACTATTAAATATGTAATGTATTTACTATACCCCTTGATTGTCTAATTACTCTTGTGACTCTTTTATTTACTACCTGTTTGTGCCCACAGGTTGACTATCAGACTGTTGAGCTGCCATTCCTAAAAGAACCATACATTTACATTGAGAGGAAAACAAACACCATTCTGCTAAATAGTAACATTGGAGTGAAGGTACTGAATGAATATATAGCACATAATCAATATAGACCATTATCTCTTAACCTTTTCATTCCAAGTATCCCCTCAAGTGCCCCCCTCATAATAATAATGACCCCCTATAATGAACCTATGTTGCCTCTTCTGGCCTGTGCCATGAGCTGCTTACAGCCTGTTTTAGATAGTCACGATGACGATGAAGCCATTGCACTGCCTGTGCCATCCTCTGATAGGCTTCAGGCCTGGTAGCCAATAAAAGTGAACTGCAGTGCAAGGAGATATCAACTCCCATACCCAACTGCAGTTTTCAACTGTATCACCGTCCTGAGGTTGTGGAGAAGCCCTAGTGACCAGCAATGAAACACTGATGGATGCTAGGGCTGTCCCACATATCCCCTCACCCTGAGGCACCTCCCTTCCCTGGGTGTACACATACCGCGGGTTGAGAAACAGTGGTGTTGACCACAAATTGGTTCTGACATTAATGAGGTTGACTAATGTTATTCTTTGGGTTCACATCTACTAGGTGCAGTGGAATGGGCGTTCTCACCTAGAGGTCAGTGTTCCAGGAACATATCGTGATCATCTCTGTGGACTGTGTGGAAATTTCAACAACTATCCTCAGGATGATATGCGTGATCGGAGGGGGCAGATCCTTCTATCCGAGGCTGCCTTTGGGAACAGCTGGAGGGTAAGGTTATTTAAACTGATCACAATAAGCTCCTGGAAAGTTAGATTTTTCTTGGTATCACCAACAGTATTGTATGTCGTGTCCAGGTACAAGGTAATGACTCTGCCACTGATTGCTGGGATGGACAGGATGTGGATCCCTGTAAACAGGCTGGATATCGTGCCAGAAAAGAAGCCAATAGCCGCTGTAAATTGCTGAAGTCCAGTGTGTTTGAGCCATGTCATAGAGTTGTCCCACCAGAGATGTTCTTCGCCTCATGTGTTTATGACTTGTGTGCTTGTGGAGCTGGAGATGAGTGCCTTTGTGACGCTTTGGAAGCCTATGCCTCAGAGTGCCGAGAAGCCGGTGTCATCCTACAATGGAGATCTCCAGCGCTGTGTGGTAATCACATTTTATCTTTCTTTTTTTTTTTTTTTTTTTTACAAAATCACTTCCCTAAAATTGACTCATTATAGCATAATATTTACTTTAGCTCGTTCCCGATAATCTGCCAGTGTGAAAGGTGTCAGCAATCACCCAATGAATGAGCAAACTTTCGTTCCTTGAGTGATCATATCGTTCAGCTGGCACCGAAAGGCATTGTTCCTGTGCAGCAGATTGTTCTTTTAAAACAACGATTGCTGCACTGGAATATTGATTCTCCATGGGGACAAGTGACCTCTATATCGATGGCTTGTCCTCCTACAGCAGAGGTGATTGCTGGATGTAACTGCAGCCCTTATCTCCACTGATGATCTGACAGTTATCAGGAGCATCTGCTTCGTTCCAGATAATCTGCCAGATCATCTGTACGTGTTAAAGGACCCTTACTTTTGATATGTCCTATGTGTCTGGGTGCTTTCAGCCTGACCACTGATTTGACAGATGTAGTCTTGATGGTAAAAAGCTGCTTTGACTTTCATCTTCCTTTTTGCTTAGCTTGGAATAGGGTGGCTCAGAAACCCAATGTTTTAAGTAGTGGTCTGGTCATGCACTTGAGAGCTACATAATTAGAGTGATATCCCATGAAACATATTGGCTGTCCTTGTGAAGATACTGTTAAAGGTGGCAATTTTTTTAAAGAGAACCTCTCACACAAGGACGGACTGGGAACTTAAAGTGGCCCTGGAAAAATTACTAAAAGTGGCCCCATTTTGTAGTTGGATCCAAATTGATGGAAGGCAGGGCTACCAATACTATATTTTGGCACATTATACAACCCCACAGAGCCAAATACCACAGTCCATCACAAAATGCTGCCAGCAGCACAAAATTAAATTCCCAAAAAACCTCCACTAGATGGCCATGAGGAGGGTCCAGGTGGCCCCCTGGGCATCGGCCCACCGGGAAATTTCCCTGTAAGATCTATGGCCAATCCGCCCCTGCTCTCACATCTTCAGAATAATATAACTGGCTGCATATCTTCGCACCACATCATCACTGTTTCCTGCACTGCTTCTTCTGGCCTTCCCCATTTGGCCGCTCTCAGTGATGTTAGTTTTGGCACCTGATAGCATTGAGTTGTTGGGTGGTCCTCAGCTCTCAGTGTAAATGCCTGAGGTGACATGTCTAGGGGTCAGCAATGATGAACAACTGCAAATGTCAGGTGCTGTTTAAGGCAATGCAAAATAATGTTCCTTCAGGTGGAAGGAAACGTTCTCCAATACCACATATTGGTGGACAAAATCTCATAAATCACTGGTGGAACTATCACTTTAATAATTTATGGGCAAAAGCATGACTTTTGTTGGTCAGACATAGACTTTCCACTAACACGTCCACAGACTTTAGCTTCTCTCGGTATTAGACTGTATATGGAGTATATTTCTGAAAATAATAGTCTTTACTAGAAAGTATTGAGGTTTGTACTCTTAATGATACTTATCATATTAACCATATCATTTCTTTTAATTTCTTTTCCCATAAAGCTGTAGGCTGTCCCTACGATAGAGGTTATGTCTTTGACGAATGCGGTCCTCCTTGTCCTAAGACTTGCTTTAATAAAGATGTTCCTCTTGGCGTGTTGGAGTCCCACTGCTTTAAACCATGCGTTCCTGGCTGTCAGTGCCCAGCAGGTCTAGTAGAACATGAGTCCCACTGCATCCCTCCAGAATCATGTCCGAAGATCATTCATGGCGGCCTGTGAGATCAAGTGAACCAAATGACAGAAGTCAATGTAAACCAGTATACTTGTTTATCTGTGGAATACAATCTGTTTCAGACTGTTGACCATGTACACGCTAAACAGAGTTATGAGACTGAGTCGAATAAATCTCCATCACATGATAACAGCATTAGGTTCCTATAGCCTTCCAGATATCACCTTCTGTTTTGTGCTTTTCCTTGTTCTTCAGTTGCTTCTTTTACAATACCAGCAATAATAAGAATTCCAGATGAAATGGAAGAAATCCCTACATAAGGACAAATATATAAATCTATTCTGTAACAATGTGACAGATTTGTCTAGTATTCTTTTATTTGCCCAGTGGATGTTGCAGGAGCCATCCTTTGCGGAGGAATTACTACCAGAAGACATTTTGTAAGAAGGGGCAAACATATACCGGTACATGTTTCAATGAAGATGAAGTCATGTTGGAACTGCAGATGATAACGTATTGCATTTTGAGCATAGTTTGACTATATGGAAGACAAAAGTGAACCTTTGTGGAATTTGAGATATTACTGTATTTTTAGCCTCTATGGTGCACAAAATGATAAGCAGCCAGGTATAGATGGAGGAAGGGGGGAAAAGGCTGCTGTGTCATACAGACTGTTAAATGTGGGGACAGTTCTTAGCTAAAATGTGCAATTATAGTGAGAAATATACTCTCCAGCTTTCACCGTGATGCAACCTTTACTGTGCTGACAAAAGCTTGTCAAACATGAGACCATTATCAGCTGACAATAAGATAACCTTCCCAATTAAACGAAATATACCGTAATAAAGGGAACAAAGTAAATGCTTTGATTTTTCCATTTGGATTGAATGAATCCATTATAAACCCACTGATCACTGCAGGCATTCCTAGTAAGTCATATGTGCTTGACACCTTAAAGATGTTGTCCAAGCTAAATCCAAACTCCTGGCAGCTGCTGTAAATGGTCTAAAATAGCAAAAAAAAGAGAGGTACTTACCCTTTCCCCCCCAACCGCTTTCTGTGCTGCGTTCCAGTCCTCCACTGTTTGCTTTGCTGGCTGCAGCAGTGATGTTCTGTGCTCACCACATTGCCGCTGCAGCCAATCACTGACCCCAGCAGTCATGTCCTGTATACTGATGAGGTCAGTGATTGGCTGCACAGTGACCTGTGTGCACAGAAGATCGCTGCTGCAGCCAGGAAGATGATGTCAGTGGTGCAGAACCAGATAGCAATGCTGGAAGCAGCAAAAGGCTGTAACCTCTAGCAGTGCATTGCTTTTTGTTTTTTTTAAGTAAATCATTCCAACTTGCAGAACTGTTCAGGGTCAATAAGTTAAATTATCTATCCTATACTGAGGACGGGTCATCAATATCAGGAGCCTGGAAAACCCCTTTAATTATTAACTACTGCCTTGGAGATTGAGAGAATATTGGCATCACCTGTAATGACACTGGCATCAGGGCCATCATATTAGTCCTGTTATAGGAACATAGGCTGGATCCTGCTGCTCACGGTTGATGTGAACCACTGTTTTTTTACATATAGATTTCTATATTTATATATTCACTTTTTATTACTGTATTCTGAGGAGTACGCCATGTCTGATATATTTATTGTTCTGTATGCTATAAATAATAAAGATCGTTTTTAGTTCTGTTTTTATCACGTTGTCATTTCTTTTTTACCTGCTTAGAATAGGTAAAGCCTCCCTCCAGACTCACCCGTTACTATACCTGGCCATACAATTGATGCACTTTTCTGACAGACAGCTACTGAACTTGCCTAGTTCTTTATTCTCTTGACATCTGTCGGTGTGTTCGCCCAACAATAATCTTGGGGGGCTTAAAGGGTTTCTCCAGGAATTGATAAAATAAAATTACTGAAAATATTTGGGAAAATATTTATAAACAAATAATATTTAGGTATTTTTAGTAATTGTATTTTATTAATTCCTGGAGAACCCCTTTAAGGCTCATTTGTCTTAGTATACCATATGTGAATCACTTCTGAGCTCGTGGCTGGACAGTAATAAGAAATGGAAGACTTAGGTTATTTTCAAAAGATACAATTTTAAACCAGGAAAATACAGAGTTGACATAATGCATTCCAGCATTTTCAGCTACATACTAACCACCTGTAAAATGCATACATATGCAAACATACGTATTAGGGCAAAATCAGGGTCTAAAACGCTTTAGGTAACATAGCACTTCTTGTAGATTACTTGAAAACAGCACTAAAAATATACACACCCATGTGAGCTATGGTGCATACGTCCCCTTGAAAACAATGGAAACTGTTTTCAAGCATTTTTTGAAGTATATTACGCCATTTTACTACCCAAAATACACTGCATATTATGCTGTGTGATCATGGTGGCAAAAGTACCAATACTATTGGACATATTGTTGAATTATATTGAATAAAATGGGCATAAATGAGTGTGAATTTGGTACAAATACTCTGCATTGGTATACACAACCCATAATCAATCAATAGACATCACAATGTGTGGCAGTAACATTAAAAGCTTTCATCTCAGTATATTAGAAAGTATGACAACTGTTTTTGAACTTAATTAATAACACATAATCAGATAAATCCAAGTATTATATTAAAGGGTAACCTTTTAACCAAGTTTATTAAAATCTGTTCTAAAAGCCCTATAATTCAGTGTTGTAATATACTTTATTTTTTTACCATTTTACTGACAAAATAAGTACCCAAAGTCCAGGGTGTCTATAGCACTTTAGAATTCGTACACCCGTACAAAGCTGACATGTATGCAGTTTACGGGTGTTCGGATTTCACAGTATCGCAGGCATAAGGGACGCATTGAGCGTTGTACTGGCAGGAGCAACCCTAAGATCAAGGAGTACAGTACAAAGAGGTAATGACCTGCATGCAGGGGCGTAGCTATAGGGGAAGCGGCTGCTTTAGGGCCCACCCTCAGAAGGGGCCCACCCAGGAGGAGGACTAAAGGATTTTATTGTCAGGGCCCCCTGAACAGTATTATACAATGACATTATATACAGTGACAGTAAACTGAATAAAGTCACATATATTTTATACGTGCAGGAAACAAATAGAGGGGCTGTCTGGCCTGGTCCGAGAGAGCGATCTAGTCACAGGAGCAGGGGTTGCACGGAAGTAGGGGGCGGGGGCATTAAAATGTTTGCTGTGGGGCCCAGACATTACGAGTTACACCACTGCCTGCATGAATGTGAATTTAGCACTTGGGCTGACAAAGAAACTGTTTTTGCCGTCTCTTTGGCTGTTTGTGTCTCTTCTGTCTTTGGGTTACCTTCTTCATAGACTTGTTTTGACATGTATAATCTAATCCTTCAGTGAGCTAGTCAGTCCTGGACAACTTTAAGAGAAATTTCAAAGAGAAAAATATTTCACAAGTGAAGGGGGGTGAGGGAGTAAACAGCTGATGACATGACATGAGTTCTAAACATTTCTCTCTGATACGATATATTACAAAATTTCCCAGGGTCACCCATACTGTTTTATGCAAAGTTGTGTGAAAAGTTAACATTAAAGGGAGTCTGTCACCTCATTTTCACCTACATAACTGCCCCGCAGAAGCTTGCCGACACATCCCAGACATACCTGTGTGCACTGTGTGTCTGTATTACATGTCATATCCCAGACATACCTGTGTGCACTGTGTGTCTGTATTACATGTCACATCCCAGACATACCTGTGTGCACTGTGTGTCTGTATTACATGTCACATCCCAGACATACCTGTGTGCACTGTGTGTCTGTATTACATGTCACATCCCAGACATACCTGTGTGCACTGTGTGTCTGTATTATATGTCACATCCCAGACATACCTGTGTGCACTGTGTGTGTGTGTGTATTACATGTCACATCCCAGACATACCTGTGTGCACTGTGTGTCTGTAATATATGTCACATCCCAGACATACCTGTGTGCACTGTGTGTCTGTATTACATGTCACATCCCAGACATACCTGTGTGCACTGTGTGTCTGTATTACATGTCACATCCCAGACATACCTGTGTGCACTGTGTGTCTGTATTACATGTCACATCCCAAACATACCTGTGTGCGCTGTGTGTCTGTATTACATTCACATCCCAGATATATCTGTGTGCACTGTGTGTCTGTATTACATGTCACATCCCAGACATACCTGTGTGCACTGTGTGTCTGTATTACATGTCACATCCCAGACATACCTGTGTGCACTGTGTGTCTGTATTACATGTCACATCCCAGACATACCTGTGTGCACTGTGTGTCTGTATTACATGTCACATCCCAGACATACCTGTGTGCACTGTGTGTCTGTATTACATGTCACATCCCAGACATACCTGTGTGCACTGTGTGTCTGTATTACATGTCACATCCCAGACATACCTGTGTGCACTGTGTGTCAGTATTACATGTCACATCCCAGACATACCTGTGTGCACTGTGTGTCTGTATTACATGTCACATCCCAGACATACCTGTGTGCACTGTGTGTCTGTATTACATTCACATCCCAGACATACCTGTGTGCACTGTGTGTCTGTATTACATGTCACATCCCAGACATACCTGTGTGCACTGTGTGTCTGTATTACATGTCACATCCCAGACATACCTGTGTGCACTGTGTGTCTGTATTACATGTCACATCCCAGACATACCTGTGGGCACTGTGTGTCTGTATTACATTCACATCCCAGACATACCTGTGTGCACTGTGTGTCTGTATTACATGTTACATCCCAGACATACCTGTGTGCACTGTGTGTCTGTATTACATGTCACATCCCAGACATACCTGTGTGCACTTTGTGTCTGTATTACATGTCACATCCCAGACATACCTGTGTGCACTGTGTGTCTGTATTACATGTCACATCCCAGACATACCTGTGTGCACTGTGTGTCTGTATTACATGTCACAACCAGACATACCTGTGTGCACTGTGTGTCTGTATTACATGTCACATCCCAGACATACCTGTGGGCACTGTGTGTCTGTATTAAATGTCACATCCCAGACATATCTGTGTGCACTGTGTGTCTGTATTACATGTCACATCCCAGACATACCTGTGTGCACTGTGTGTCTGTATTACATGTCACATCCAGACATACCTGTGTGCAATGTGTGTCTGTATTACATACACATCCCAGATATACCTGTGTGCACTGTGTGTCTGTATTACATGTCACATCCCAGACATACCTGTGTGCACTGTGTGTCTGTATTACATGTCACATCCCAGACATACCTGTGTGCACTGTGTGTCTGTATTACATGTCACATCCCAGACATACCTGTGTGCACTGTGTGTCTGTATTCCATGTCACATCCCAGACATACCTGTGGGCACTGTGTGTCTGTATTACATGTCACATCCCAGACATACCTATGTGCACTGTGTGTCTGTATTACATGTCACATCCCAGACATATATGTGTGCACTGTGTGTCTGTATTACATTTCACATCCCAGACATACCTGTGTGCACTGTGTGTCTGTATTACATGTCATATCCCAGACATACCTGTGTGCACTGTGTGTCTGTATTACATGTCACATCCCAGACATACCTGTGTGCACTGTGTGTCTGTATTACATTCACATCCCAGACATACCTGTGTGCACTGTGTGTCTGTATTACATGTTACATCCCAGACATACCTGTGTGCACTGTGTGTCTGTATTACATGTCACATCCCAGACATACCTGTGTGCACTGTGTGTCTGTATTACATGTCACATCCCAGACATACCTGTGTGCACTTTGTGTCTGTATTACATGTCACATCCCAGACATACCTGTGTGCACTGTGTGTCTGTATTACATGTCACATCCCAGACATACCTGTGTGCACTGTGTGTCTGTATTACATGTCACATCCCAGACATACCTGTGTGCACTGTGTGTCTGTATTACATGTCACATCACAGACATACCTGTGGGCACTGTGTGTCTGTATTACATGTCACATCCCAGACATATCTGTGTGCACTGTGTGTCTGTATTACATGTCACATCCCAGACATACCTGTGTGCACTGTGTGTCTGTATTACATGTCACATCCCAGACATACCTGTGTGCAATGTGTGTCTGTATTACATACACATCCCAGATATACCTGTGTGCACTGTGTGTATTACATGTCACATCCCAGACATACCTGTGTGCACTGTGTGTCTGTATTACATGTCACATCCCATACATACCTGCGTGCACTGTGTGTCTGTATTACATGTCACATCCCAGACATACATGCGTGCACTGTGTGTCTGTATTCCATGTCACATCCCAGACATACCTGTGTGCACTGTGTGTCTGTATTACATGTCACATCCCAGACATACCTGTGTGCACTGTGTGTCTGTATTACATGTCACATCCCAGACATACCTGTGTGCACTGTGTGTCTGTATTACATGTCACATCCCAGACATACCTGTGGGCTCTGTGTGTCTGTATTACATGTCACATTCCAGACATACCTATGTGCACTGTGTGTCTGTATTACATGTCACATCCCAGACATATCTGTGTGCACTGTGTGTCTGTATTACATTTCACATCCCAGACATACCTGTGTGCACTGTGTGTCTGTATTACATGTCACATCCCAGACATACCTGTGGGCTCTGTGTGTCTGTATTACATGTCACATTCCAGACATACCTATGTGCACTGTGTGTCTGTATTACATGTCACATCCCAGACATATCTGTGTGCACTGTGTGTCTGTATTACATTTCACATCCCAGACATACCTGTGTGCACTGTGTGTCTGTATTACATGTCACATCCCAGACATACCTGTGGGCTCTGTGTGTCTGTATTACATGTCACATTCCAGACATGCCTATGTGCACTGTGTGTCTGTATTACATGTCACATCCCAGACATATCTGTGTGCACTGTGTGTCTGTATTACATGTCACATCCCAGACATACCTGTGTGCACTGTGTGTCTGTATTACATGTCACATCCCAGACATACCTGTGTGCACTGTGTGTCTGTACTACATACACATCCCAGACATACCTGTGTGCACTGTGTGTCTGTATTACATTCACATCCCAGACATACCTGTGTGCACTGTGTGTCTGTATTACATGTTACATCCCAGACATACCTGTGTGCACTGTGTGTCTGTATTACATGTCACATCCCAGACATACCTGTGTGCACGGTGTGTCTGTATTACATGTCACATCCCAGACATCCCTGTGTGCACTGTGTGTCTGTATTACATGTCACATTCCAGACATCCCTGTGTGCACTGTGTGTCTGTATTACATGTCACATCCCAGACATACCTGTGTGCACTGTGTGTCTGTATTACATATCACATCCCAGACATACCTGTGTGCACTGTGTGTCTGTATTACATGTCACATCCCAGACATACCTGTGTGCACTGTGTGTCTGTATTACATATCACATCCCAGACATACCTGTGTGCACTCTGTGTCTGTATTAGATGTCACATCCCAGACATACCTGTGTGCACTGTGTGTCTGTATTACATGTCACATCCCAGACATACCTGTGTGCACTGTGTGTCTGTATTACATGTCACATCCCAGACATACCTGTGTGCACTGTGTGTCTGTATTACATGTCACATCCCAGACATACCTGTGGGCACTGTGTGTCTGTATTACATGTCACATTCCAGACATACCTATGTGCACTGTGTGTCTGTATTACATCCCAGACATACCTGTGGGCACTGTGTGTCTGTATTACATGTCACATCCCAGACATACCTGTGTGCACTGTGTGTCTGTATTACATGTGACATCCCAGACATACCTGTGTGCACTGTGTGTCTGTATTACATTTCACATCCCAGACATACCTGTGTGCACTCTGTGTCTGTATTACATGTCACATCCCAGACATACCTGTGTGCACTGTGTGTCTGTACTACATACACATCCCAGACATACCTGTGTGCACTGTGTGTCTGTATTACATTCACATCCCAGACATACCTGTGTGCACTGTGTGTCTGTATTACATGTTACATCCCAGACATACCTGTGTGCACTGTGTGTCTGTATTACATGTCACATCCCAGACATACCTGTGTGCACTGTGTGTCTGTATTACATGTCACATCCCAGACATCCCTGTGTGCACTGTGTGTCTGTATTACATGTCACATCCCAGACATACCTGTGTGCACTGTGTGTCTGTATTACATATCACATCCCAGACATACCTGTGTGCACTGTGTGTCTGTATTACATGTCACATCCCAGACATACATGCGTGCACTGTGTGTCTGTATTACATGTCACATCCCATACATACCTGTGTGCACTGTGTGTCTGTATTACATATCACATCCCAGACATACCTGTGTGCACTGTGTGTCTGTATTACATGTCACATCCCAGACATACCTGTGTGCACTGTGTGTCTGTATTACATATCACATCCCAGACATACCTGTGTGCACTTTGTGTCTGTATTAGATGTCACATCCCAGACATACCTGTGTGCACTGTGTGTCTGTATTACATGTCACATCCCAGACATACCTGTGTGCACTGTGTGTCTGTATTACATGTCACATCCCAGACATCCCTGTGTGCACTGTGTGTCTGTATTACATACACATCCCAGACATACGTGTGTGCACTTTGTGTCTGTATTACATTTCCAGGAAAAGCACTTTTATTCTGCAGGAAAACAGCTCCCAAGTGCCCAGCTCTGCTGCTGCAAGTGCCCAAAGCAAACCAGACTGAAGAGGGGAGGGCTGCTTTAGCTGCTTATATTTTGGGATTGGTAGCAAAAATGATTCTGACCTCCTTTGAAAGCTGACATTCCAAGCTTTAAAATGATACCAAAATCACAGCGTTATATCCAGTATATCAGAAGATATAGCTGTTAGAAATCGAGTCGAGAGAGAAAGCTTTTTTTATTTTCACTTTCAGCCGGGCACTTGGGAGCTGTTTTCCTGCAGAATAAAAGTGCTTTTCCTGGACATGTAATACAGACACACAGTGCACACAGGTATGTCTGGGATGTGACATGTAATACAGACACACAGTGCACACAGGTATGTCTGAGATGTGACATGTAATACAGACACACAGTGCACACAGGTATGTCTGGGATGTGACATGTAATACAGACACACAGTGCACACAGGTTTGTCTAGGATGTGACATGTAATACAGACACACAGTGCACACAGGTATGTCTGGGATGTGACATGTAATACAGACACACAGTGCACACAGGTATGTCTGGGATGTGACATGTAATACAGACACAAAGTGCACACAGGGATGTCTGGGATGTGACATGTAATACACAAACAGTGTACACAGGGATGTCTGGGATGTGACATGAAATACAGACACACAGTGCACACAGGTATGTCTGGGATGTGACATGTAATACAGACACACAGTGCACACAGGTATGTCTGGGATGTGACATGTAATACATACACACAGTGCACACAGGTATGTCTGGGATATGACATGTAATACACACAGTGCACACAGGTATGTCTGGGATGTGACATGTAATACAGACACACAGTGCACACAGGGATGTCTGGGATGTGACATGTAATACAGACACACAGTGCTAACAGGTATGTCTGTGATGTGACATGTAATACAGACACACAGTGCACACAGGTATGTCTGGGATGTGACATGGAATACAGACACACAGTGCACACAGGTATGTCTGGGATGTGTATGTAATACAGACACACAGTGCACACAGGTATGTCTGGGATGTGACATGTAATACAGACACACAGTGCACACAGGTATGTCAGGGATGTGACATGTAATACAGACACACAGTGCACACAGGTATGTCTGGGATGTGACATGTAATACAGACACACAGTGCACACAGGTATGTCTGGGATGTGACATGTAATACAGACACACAGTGCACACAGGTATGTCTGGGATGTGACATGTAATACAGACACGCAGTGCACACAGGTATGTCTGGGATGTGACATGTAATACAGACACACAGTGCACACAGGTATGTCTGGGATGTGACATGTAATACAGACACAGTGCACACAGGTATGTCTGGGACGTGACATGTAATACAGACACACAGTGCACATAGGTATGCCTGGGATGTGTATGTAATACAGACACACAGTGCACACAGGTATGTCTGGGATGTGACATGTAATACAGACACACAGTGCACACAGGTATGTCTGGGATGTAACATGTAATACAGACACACAGTGCACACAGGTATGTCTGGGATGTGAATGTAATACAGACACACAGTGCACACAGGTATGTCTGGGATGTGTATGTAGTACAGACACACAGTGCACACAGGTATGTCTGGGATGTGACATGTAATACAGACACAGAGTGCACACAGGTATGTCTGGGATGTGAAATGTAATACAGACACACAGTGCACACAGATATGTCTGGGATGTGACATGTAATACAGACACACAGTGCCCACAGGTATGTCTGGGATGTAATACAGACACACAGTGCACATAGGTATGTCTGGAATGTGACATGTAATACAGACACACAGTGCCCACAGGTATGTCTGGGATGTGACATGTAATACAGACACACAGTGCACACAGGTATGTCTGGGATGTGACATGTAATACAGACACACAGTGCACACAGGTATGTCTGGGATGTGACATGGAATACAGACACACAGTGCACACAGGTATGTCTGGGATGTGACATGTAATACAGACACGCAGTGCACACAGGTATGTCTGGGATGTGACATGTAATACAGACACACAGTGCACACAGGTATGTCTGGGATGTGACATGTAATACAGACACAGTGCACACAGGTATGTCTGGGACGTGACATGTAATACAGACACACAGTGCACATAGGTATGCCTGGGATGTGTATGTAATACAGACACACAGTGCACACAGGTATGTCTGGGACGTGACATGTAATACAGACACACAGTGCACATAGGTATGTCTGGGATGTGACATGTAATACAGACACAGTGCACACAGGTATGTCTGGGATGTGACATGTAATACAGACACACAGTGCACATAGGTATGTCTGGGATGTGACATATAATACACACACACAGTGCACACAGGTATGTTTGGGATGTGACATGTAATACACACACAGTGCACACAGGTATGTCTGGGATGTGACATAATACAGACACACAGTGCACACAGGTATGTCTGGGATGTGTATGCAATCTTCTGTGGGGCACTGCCGTTAGTTATATAGGTGAAAATGAGGTGACAGACTCCCTTTAATGTTTGAACAACAACCCTTTAGATGCGCAGAGTATTGTGAAAACATTTGCGTTTGTAATTGTGTAATAGATTGTTTCTCAGGCAAACAGTTGCATTTACACTAAATGATAATTGACTGTGTGGTTGGTGTCCATCCACCCACTGTGGAATCACCTGTGCTGTTTGCATTTGTAGAATTTTTGACGACGAATGATGACTAAAGGGCCCTTTGCACAGGCTGAGAATCACTTGTTCATAAAAACGCTTGTTAACGATTATCTGGCGGTGTAAATGTACTGCCAGTTACCCGATGAACAAGCAAAACACTCATTCATGGGGTAATAGACTATTAGGTGTCTACATCACAATAACAACAAACTAAACACTTATTGCTTGTTGTTCAATCAATCAGTGCTTTTACACTACTCGATTACTTATCATTTTCTCTCGCTTTCACAATTTTTTTAAACGATTATCTACTCATGTAAAGGGGCCTTCAGTTACCATTTAAATAAAATATGCTATGTATATAAATGGAGAAACTGACTTTCAAAAGTGGAATTCCACTTTAAACCAAGAGCGTTTTGATGAATTTCCATTCCACTAGAACAGGGACCAGCAACGTTCGGCACTCCAGATGCTGTGAATCTACAACTCCCAGCATGCAAACTTACTCAGCTGCTCTTGTAACTCCCACAGAAGTGAAAGGAACATTCTGGAAGTTGTAGTTTCAGAACAGCTGGAGTGTCAAAGGTTGCTGATCCCTGCACTAGAAGATGGCCCACGTGATGAAATGGTATCACACCAGATGTGATACAAGTTATTAAGTTTGCATGTACCAGAGGCATACAGTGGGCAGATGAGTTAAACCCCTAATGTAATGCCTCAGTGTATACTGACACGTAGAGCAGCACCTTATTGCACTGCTCCTCTAGAACATTCTGGCTCATGAAGTGGAGAAATACTTACGTTAATTAAAAGACTGAAACAGTAATGCTCCTATAGTGAGAGTATCAATGAGATAAAAAGGATTCCGTTTCTCAGCTCAGAGATACCACTGAATTATTCAGCAGCACAATAGGGAAACAGCTAGGAAGAATGCTTCGATACAGGTAGAAAGACAGCTGAAAGGAGAAAGTAAGCCAGAAGGAAAGCTGCAAAGGGACAAAAGAGGCAAATACATAGCAAAATGTCTTCTGGGAGCATAAATGTATCTGGGAAGAGCATGTGAAGAAAGAGGCACAGAGAACAAACTGCTACCGATGACAGGTGAGTGTAGGATCATACAGCGTGACTATGTATCTTGGGCTATGTCTACATCCCTAGTATCGATCTCTGTTGTTCTGCTCCTACGAACATCAAAAAATGGCAAAAAGTGCCGGATCCAGCACAAAACTGAAACCAACGGCACCTGACAGACCACATTGACTGTAATAGAGTCTCTCATGGAACCCAGCACTTTACTGAATAGAATAGGTGCGCTATTGTGTCTTGCTTTTTGATGGAATCTGCTAATGTAGCCTCAGATGCACTACATTGTTATTATAATATGTGCTGTCACCACAAAGTTAACATCTCTGATTATAAGAACAAAAATAAATTCTACTTTAAAATACGTTTTTAATTGGTTTATTCTGTGTAAGGCAAAATTCATCTTACACTATTCCTCTACATTTAGCATACATCGCAAAGGGGGTCCTTTATCATACTATATTAGGCGTATTTCTAGCGCAGATAACGGCGCAATGGTTAGTAAGCACCCCTATCTGTGACTTCACCCCGCTCACACCAGGTCTAAAATTGTGGTTGTGGTGCGGGTGGGAAAGGGGATCATCTCATTTACCATTTTCTATACCTGTTTCAGGCGTAGAAAACGTTCTAAATGTAAGACAGCTCGGAAGCTGTCATACATTTAGAACTGGTGGATCCGCCGAAGTTATGGAGAGGCCGGCGACACTTCTTAACTTAAAGGCTACGTACACCATTAGAGGCAATTTTTGTTTATGATTGCATTTTACTCATTTTGACTAAATATCATATTTTCAATTGGCCTTTATTAAAAAAAAATTGAGCCATTCTGTCCCAAACGGTTAACTGTTTTTCTAACTGTGTGACTGGTACTTTCACTTTGTGCTGGTCATCTAATAAACCTTATCTCTAAACTACTGAGAGGTCATAAACACTTATTTAAGGCTACTTTCACACTAGCGGCAGCCCGGATCCGGCGCTCCGGCCCCACACATGTCACACAGTACATACATACACACATACACACAAATACACATTCATACTTACATGCTCCCGGCAGATCTCCAGAGCTCTGGAGGAGCAGGACGGCGCACACAGATGACGATTCCCCACAACGCCCTCTGCTGGGCGCCTGGTGAAATCGTCATCTGTGCGCGCCGTCCTGTTTCTCATGCGCTGTGGAGACCTGCCGGGGAGCATGTAAGTATGTATGTGTATTTGTATGTGTATATGTCTGTTTATGTTTATGTGTATGTCTGTATGTGTGTATGTGTAGCCGGATCCGTCATGAACTCCATTGAAAGTCAATGGAGGACGGATCCGTTCACCATTGTGTCACACTAAACGGATGCGTCCCCATTGACTTTCATTGGGGGTCATGACGGATCCGTCTTGGTGCGGATGCCTGGACCGGAGAGCAAACCGCAGCATGTTGCGGTTTGCTGTCCGGTCTGAAGATGGAACTAAATGCTTTCAGGAGCATTCAGTTGTCTTCAGTTCAGTTTTGCCCCCATTGACAATGAATGGGGACAAAACTGAAGTGTTTTATTCCGGTATTGAGCCCCTATGACGGAGCTCAATACCAGAATTCCATAACGATAGTGTGAAAGTAGCCTAAGTCACATTCTTATCAGTAAGATAAGAACTGAACTATAATGAGTGTTTATAATGTCAGAGAGAAGAGATAAGGAGCCTGTCAGCTCCCCAGATGACAGAAAATCCGCAGGCAGCTGGTAGAGCATGTCAGCTCTGTGCAGAAAAAAGGAAGCCATATTTTTTAATAAAGACTAGAGATGAGCGAACGTGCTCGTTACGAGCACTGTATCGCTCAGCTCCCGTGCGAACAAATGCCCGCAGGCATTGCGGATCTGTCCTCAGCTGCATGTAAGTCAATGAGGACGGATCGTTTGGTATGACACTCATACCAAACGGTTCCGTCCCCACTGACTTTCAGTCGGGTGAGGAGGACGGAACCGTTTGAGTGTCATACCAAACGATCCGTCCTCATTGACTTACATGCAGCTGAGGACGGATCCGCAATGCCTGCGGGCATTTCACATGGGAGCCGAGCGATACAGTGCTCGTAACGAGCACGTTCGCTCATCTCTAATAAAGACCAATTTAAAAAAATGATTTTTGTCTCAAAATGAGTAAAATGCACTAATAAAAAAAATTGCCCCCAAAGGTTTACATAGCCTTTAAGCAGATCCATGACAGCTTAGGGCTTTATTAAGACAAGCTTCTAAAATGTCGGTCTTAATAAATGTGCCCCAAAAACGTACAGT
The DNA here is from genome assembly GCA_900303285.1 of Rhinella marina. Taxonomy (NCBI): domain Eukaryota; kingdom Metazoa; phylum Chordata; class Amphibia; order Anura; family Bufonidae; genus Rhinella; species Rhinella marina. The sequence goes on from ONZH01031000.1 coordinate 137,109, forward strand.
ATTTGTCTAATGTGCACATAAACGTTCATTAGTCAGGTGTATTCTTTAGACATACACTGAATGCTATATGTGAGTATATCTTTGCCTCAGCTATATTAACCAGCATAGTCAGCCATGCTTTCACACAGTATACTGTCTTATGGGAGTCAAAGACAGACGTAAGTAATTGTATAGGTTTTATTTTGAGGTTGCAAAACTGGAATTTATTATGGACTTCGATATGTACACGTGTAGTGCATGTAATAAATATATCCTATATATCGTGTTTTGTAGCTTTTTTAAATCATCATGGATCCACACTCAAAACCTCCTTGTTGCCGAGTCTCATTGGCAGAGATCTCCTCGCTATACCAGAAACTTTTCCAGACCCCGGCAGACATGAGATCTGTACAGGCTGCTGTGGACAAGGTGGGATGAGTGAAAATTACATATGATTAGTAGACATATAATATGCCTGTGTAGGGCATTGGCATCTAGTCGGTTTACAACATATGTCTCATCATTTACATGCTGGGCCTGGGCATTGCAGAATATTGTGGATGCTGGAATATTATCACTCTGCGTCATATGCTCTTTATACGTTTGCTTCATAGAACATGGTACATAGCTTTGCACAAACTCTGCCCTGGCCCTGACCTCAGCCCCTTTGCTAACTACTAGTTTTGCCTGATGCCTCAATGTTTTCCACTGGTGTCTCTGACCCCCATCAGCAGCCAACCACAACAGGACTATTTCAAGGTAGCGCCCCGGTGCCTCCTCTACAGAGAAAACGATAAGCCTGTATAGAGGTTAAGACCCCTTTCACACGGGCGTGTCCGGATTTGGTCCGGATGCTTTCAGGAAAATCCGCACGCATCCGCACCAAATCCGCACGCAATCGCAGTCAGTTTTGACTGCGATTGCGTATGTTCTTTCAGTTTTTTCCACGTGGGTGCGAAGCGTTTTGATGCGTTTATCACGCGCGTGCGAAAAAACTGAATGTTTACAAACAACATCTCTTAGCAACCATGCGTTAAAACCGCATTGCACCCGCACTTGTGTGCGGATGCAATGCGATTTTCACGCAGACTCATTCACTTCAAAAGGCCAGTTCTGCGTGAAAAACGCAGAATATAGAACATGCTGCGTTTTTCACGCAACGCAGAAGTGATGCGTGAAAAAAAACGCTCATGTGAAAAGCCCCATTAAAATGAATGGGTCAGGATTCAGTGCGGGTGCAATGCGTTCGCATCACGCATTGCACCCGCGCGGAAATCTCACCCGGGTGAAAGGGGCCTAAAGGATGAAAACCAGGAGACTGCCAGAATAACACCCTCAGGACTAGCCCAAAGTCAAACTGGTTGGTTTGCACAGTGGGTCTACACCCACTGTCCGTAACACACACAGTATGTCTTGCTGACTTGTAAGTTTGCTCTTTATCCTATCTGGCCTAAGTTCATGTGTCTCAGTAGGTGTGCGGAACAAGGCCCCACAGTAGTTTCTGCTGTTCCTCTAAGTTACTTGACGTGCTGGTGGAAGTAGAGAGACAGCGATGGGTGAAGGAACAGGTGAGAGATATAAATGAAAACACAGACGTCTGCTCCTAAATGTAACCATTTTTTGTAAAGATTGGAATTACTTTACGGTCTATTAGGGAAAAATGATTGGTTTTTGGTAAGGAAAGGAAACATACTTTATTGCTAGGAGCATTTATAGTTAAAGGGGTTGTCTCACTTCAGCAAATGTCATTTATCATGTAGGTAAAGTTACTACAAGACACTTACTAATGTATTGTATTATCCATATTATCCTTTACCGGCTGGATATATTATTATATTATATATGACATTATACACTGCTCGTTTCCATGGTTACGAGCAACCTGAAATCCAGCAGTGGTGCTTGCATATTATACAAAAAGTACTGGCCTCTTTATTGACTAGGACTGCAGGATCGCACATAGGCAGATGGTTTTTCGTATAGTGAGCAAACACGGCCACCATTGCTGGATTGTAGGGTGGTCGTAACATTTTTATCAAATGTCGCATGTTGTTTAATTAAATTTGTTTCATCCTAAAACCTAACACTTTTGTCTAGAAATGCTTCTCCAGTATTCCTGCTCCACCCTCCTACTGGAGTGAGATTGCGACTTTTTTTGCAACTTTTTTTAAAAAGTGTGAATGATAAGTATGGAATTAAACTCATTAACATAGATAACCACACCCACATTTTAAAACTGAAGTGAGTGGTACAAGGTGCAACATTTTTGCGTAAGTGAATGCAAAATGTCACAAAAGGAATATTTTGCGACTTTTTGAAGCCAGAATTCTGGAGTGAAGGCATGATAAATAGGGGCCTTTATGTTTATGGACAGACTAAGTGACATGTTTTGCAGTGTATTTAATGCATTACATGTCAAGTTAATTTTTGTGACATCTGTAATTGATATCAATATGCTGCAAATAATGAAAATAGACTAAGCAGTTTTACACTTATGCAATATATATAGTTCTGTGAATGTTTATGATAACATTTTGCTCACGCTCTGTAACTTGTTACTTTAGATCTACTGGGATTTCCAGCTTTTGGACTTCAACAGGGATTCCTCACTTAGCTTGAGTGATGTCAAGATTCTTCTACAGAAAGCTCAGGAATCTCAAGTTACTTCTATGTCTTGGGTGGATTTCCTGAGCCAGCGCCAACAAACCTCCAACAGAGTCACCTGGGCTGAACTAGAGGTAAAATGCCAAATTGTAACAGAACACGACAAATTTATTACAATCCCAATTTCTTTTTATAATTTTCTATCAGTTGTTTCAATCTGATAATACTTTCCATTTTTATTATACTCAATGATTTATTACACAAGCCGATTGAGCAACCACCTGCTAGCTAGTGGAGGAGACCGCTGCCATTACATGCAGCCATCTCTGCCGCACCATAGGAAGAAGCGATCATTATGCCATCGCTCGTCCCTATGTGGTTTGCCGGTGGCAGGTCATAATTAGACAGCACAATCTGTATCCGTCAAATGATGATTTTTAAGCATAGTTAAAAATCCCAATTGCGCAATGAATAAGCGTTTCCTCGTTCATGGGGAATTCGGTGGCAGCATTACACTGCAAGATGATCACTATCGAGCATTTTTCTGCCAAAAAATTGTCATGTGTAATACAGCCATTAATTGACAGAAAAATATTATAGACTATTAGGCTAGGACTTCACGGGCTACATGGCGACAACTATTCCCGCTGGGTAGCGGGAATCTCATAGAAATGAATGGGATAGCCGCGGCAGTCGCAAGAAGTCCAGCCATGTTGGATTTCTTGACACTGCGATTCCATTCATTTCTATGGCCACGATAGGTGTCACAAGGCCACTGTCGCCGAGTAGCCCTAGTCTAATAGTCTCCATGGAGTAAAGTTGCCTTCTTCAGTGATCAGAGAGGCTGTATAATGAGGCTTATCTGTGTGTACTGTATTGTGCTTTTATCCTACTTATCTAGCATAGATCTCCAGTAGTACAATAGACCTGTCATGATATGCCCTCAAAACAGTATGTATCCTCAGATACCTTGGAAATACACAGGTAAATAATAACGAGGTTCACCAATGATGCTGACTTCATATGGTTCATATAGATGGTGCTCTATACAGTACAGAAGGAAAGTTGTTGTGCCAGCTCCACCACAATAAAGTTCCAGATCAAGATGATCTCTCGGGACTCATCATAATCCTTTACTGAATCCTTGTCAAAAACGTTCAAACAGTAGAAAATGACACTTATGCTTTTTCGATGAAACCATGCTATAAGTAAGGATGACTGGTTTCATCCGAAACATGTCAGCATTAGAGATGAGCGAGCAGTGCTCGTTACGAGCACTGTAACGCTCGGGTCCCGTGTGAAATGCCCGCAGGCATTGCGGATCCGTCCTCATCTGCATGTAAGTCAATGAGGACGGATCGTTTGGTATGACACTCATACCAAACGGTTCTGTCCTCACCCATCTTAAAGTCAGTGGGGATCTCTAATCAGCATCTTTTTCTACTGTTTGCATGTGTTTTTTTTAATTTTACAATGATTCAATGAAGGATTGTTTTCATTGATGAACAATTATCTTGAATTGGAATGATATGCCCTAACCCCTAAGTTTAAGAGCTGACTCTTCTGGCGCTGACCCAGTCTACATAGAAAAGCTGCAGAAAGCATCAGACTATTGTGCGTGTTCCAGTAGCTAGTGTGAAAATGTTTCAGGATTCTTTATCTGGATAGTGACCTAAAAATATTTAATAAATAATGTCATAATATGTCATTTTCTGATGTAACCAGTTACAAAAATGACCCCAGAGAAGATCAAGATAGGGTAACTCCTATCCTAACTAACCTAACATATTTGTTCTCTTTAGGCATGGCTCTTTGACACATCCATGAAACGTGAGACTCTAGAAGCATCAACTTCTTCATTTCATGAGGTTTGTGCATCCTGTGCAAAGGAACCATTTTCGGGGCAACCAGTTTCCCATATTTACCAGAACGAAGCACATTCCAGTTAGTTGGCCATATACATCAGTAAAAATAACAGCGCAAAGTTTTATACTTTTGTTCGGAAGATATGAACCTACTGGATTATTATCAAAGTAGCCAACGTCTAGTGGAAAAAACAGGAACACCAGAATTTAAAGGGGTTATCCCACGCATAATGTAAAAATGAAAATCGGACATCATATAGTCCATGAAAATACCTTTCTAACAAAGCTAGAACCAGCCCTGTACCTCACATAGATCCAGAGATCTCCACATTCATTACTCTGATAGATTTATATCAAGCTGACAGCTCAAGGGGAGTGTCTTTTGTGCTGCAGCTCAGCGGGTGTGACCATGCTCTACCTATCACAGCTCAAGAGGCGTGTCCATGATCTACCTATCACAGCTCAGGGGACAGTTGAAGGATGAAACCTGAGTATGTGCGGCCTTCTCAGTGAGCAGGTCAAAGAAATAAGAAATTAAGTGGCACTATTAAGATACATTTTATTGATGTCATTAGTAGCTATACAGAATTTGTAATTACATGCAATTACAAAAGTATTCAGATCCAGGTGCTGGTTTGAAAACTGTAGAATATTTTTCATGGGACAACCCCTTTAAGGCACTACAAGGGCTTGCAACAAGGGCATCTATAAGATAACAAAAGGATATTTTGGAGGAGCTTTGGGAGCTACTCTCTGTCAGACAGAGCATCTGCATTGCTGGAAGTTTCCTGATTGCCTGTAAGTGGCTGAGTAACAGAAAGCAGCCTCAAATTACTCCTCACACTGCCGAGGTCAGCGCTGACCGCAGCACGTGCGGTATCCTGAAGGGTTAAAGAGGACCTTTCATGGGTCCTGACACTGTAAACTAAGAACAAGCTTATGAAGTGCATGTATGGTGGAGGTCAGGGCACTTACTATTTTTTGCGGGTGCCGCTCCGTTCGCACGCTGTGCCCATGTAAAATTGAAGCGCGCGCTATGCTAATGCATAGCATCGGAACTGGGAGGAGGAGACGCCAGGGATTCTCAATGGGCGTCTCCTTCTCCCTGGCTGTAGCGCTGTCCAATCGCAGCGGAGAGTGTCACAGCCAGGGAGAAACCTGGCTGTGATGAAATTATGGGGTGCTTTTCTCCTGTTACCCCTTGTGAAAATGAGAAATTTGGGGCTAAAGCAACATTTTATTGGAAGAAATTAAACTTTTCATTTGCACAGCCAAGTGTTTCCAAATTCCGTAAAACGCTTAGGGGGTCAAAGTGGTCAGTAGTCAGTATTCTTTAAGGGGTGTAGTTTCCAAAATGGGGTCACTTTTTGAGGGTTTCCACTGAAGGGGTACATCAGGGTCTCTCAATTACAAAATGGTGCCTAAAAACCATTCTAGCAAAATCTGCCTCCAAAAACTATATGGCGCTCCTTTCCTTCTGACCACTGCCACAAACCCATAGAGACGTTTACCACCACGTATGGGGTATTTATGTAAACTTCAGAATCAGAGCAATGTATATTGAGGTTTAGTTTGCTGTTAACCTTTGCTGTGTTGCAAGAAAAAAAATATTAACATGAATAATTTACCAAAAAATTGAAATTTTGAAATTTCACCTCCATTTTCCTTTAATTCTTGTGGAACACCTCAAGGGTTAACAAAGTTTGTAACATCAGTTTTTTATAATTTGAGGGGTGTAGTTTCTAAAATGTGGTCATTTATGGGTGGTTTCTATTAGGTAAGCCCCTCAAAATCACTTCATATCTGAATTGGTGCTTAAAAAAATGGTTTTCTAAACTTCTAAGCCCTCTAACTTCCTAAAAAAAATAAAATGACATTTACAAAATGATGCCAACATAAAGTAGACATATGGGGAATGTTAAGTAATACATATTTTATGAGGTATCACTTTCTGTTTTAAAAGCAGAGAAATTGAAATTTTGAAAATTGAAAATTTTTCAAAATTTCCGGTAAATTTGGGATTTTTTCATAAATAAAGGTGAAATATATTGACTCAAATTTATGAATGTCCTGAAGTACAATATGTGACGAGAAAACAATCTCAGAATGGCCTGGATAAGTAAAAGCGTTCTAAAGTTATTACCACATAAAGTGACACATGTGGCCTGGGGTTTAAGGTGAAAAGTGGCTCGGTACTGAATGGTTAAAACTCAACACCATTCAAGACCAGTGCGTTGACAGTATGCAATGTGAGCTAAACAATTAGTTAACTTATTGTATCATTTCCTACAGAAGAACCAGCTTCAGTATCAGGGAGAGATGATGGATGAAAGCAAGAGACTGAAAAATCAGTAAGTGCTAATTAAGGTTTCATTCATAATAAATAAAAAATAATAATATTTATAAAAACTAAAGATTATTTGCACATCCCAAACAATTAAAATATAAAAGTATTATATCCTGTATGATGAACACTGTAACAGAAAAAAAAATTCAAAATGGCTGATTTGCCATTTCTTTCATCACTTCACCTCCCCAAAAATGAATATAAAATTGATCAAAAAGTCATACACACTTCAAAATGGTATCAATAAAAACTACAAATTGTCCTGAAAATAAAGAGCCCTCAATTAGCTCTGTAGATGTAACTATAAAAAAGTTATGGTGGTCACAATACGGCAATGCAAAGAAAAAAAAGTTTTTCTTTTATTTAAAGGGGTTGTCCGAGTTATGAAAAAAAATATATAGCACTGTAAATCTGATGGGCAGCAATATATAACTAAGTTAAGCAAGTTTTAGGCAAAAAAATCCATATTTCCTCATTTCCCTGGTTCTCTTCTGGTCTTTGTTTACATGCAATAACAACAATCTCAGCCCCTCCCCCTTCTCCCCCCCTCTCTGCAAAGGGAATGAATACAAGTGCTGAGTGACATGTCTGCCTGCTGGAATACTCAGCAGCATGTTGTATGTGTAGGACTACAAGTCCCAGCTGTACAATGACAATGCTGATACACACAGGAAATTCTTCCTACCTGTTCTTGTACAATTCCTCTATAGCTCCTTGCTCAGCATTTGTCTCCTCTCACTGCTGCAGCTACTGTTTGTTGTAAAGCCTTGAGCCCTCAGTGTGTTCTGGCTGAAGGGGTTAATGTTTTATCTGAAGGAAACCAGGGAGATACAGACACAGATAGCAGGAGCCCGGCAAAGAAAGGGGGCGTGGCCAGTGAAGTCTCCTGTACAGGCTGTTATCTGAACTCTTAGGCTTGTACACAAAACATCACAGACCAGGGAGATAAGGTGACATCACAGGTCATGTGACCCTCAGTCAATTCTGAGAAACCAGCAGCTTTAGAAACACAAAGTATATGGGAAAGTTGTTATACCTGACAAGTTAGAAACATATAAAGAACAAAAAAATAACTCGGACAACCCCTTTAAGTATTAAAACACAAGAAAAATCATATAAATATGGTATTGCTGTAATCATACTGGCCTGGAGAATGAAGGTAAAAGGTTACTTTTACTGTATGAGGAACACCATAAAAACTAAATCCATAAAATTGTGGCCGAATTGACTCACCCCTCCCCAATTCTACCTCATTTGGAATTTGCTTTCAGCTTCCCACTACATTGTATGCACTATTAAATGGTGCCTTTAGAAAGTACAACTTGTCACACAAAAATCAAACTCTCATATTTTATGTAAACAAAAAAATAAAAAAGTTATGGCATCGGGAAGGCAGAGAGAGACGGAAAATCACAAGGTCCTGAAAGGGTTAAATGCGGATAGCCGGCACATTTCCACAGGCCAGTCATTTCAAACAAGCGTTGATATGAACATTTGTTCCCAATAATTGTCCTGATCATGTACCTGTGTGAACGGGCCCATATAGAGTGGCTTCGTTCTGGCTCATAGAGTGACGTCTCCAGTGGAGAACCTTCTCTCTATCACATCCATATGTGGCTTATTTCCTAAAATGATATATGGACCGGGATTGTCTTCATGACATAGCCCACTTAACTTCAGCCCTTTGTTCTTTTCTAGATGGGATGTTGGGGGTCTTGAAGTCGTAGTCAGAGCTACAGATGAAACAACGCATGGAAGAGGTTACCACCTCATTAACGAAAGGGACCTGAATGAGGCCTTAGATCAGAAATATGCAGCACTAAACGAGAAGCTATTCTATGATATGTTACAGGCTCACTATGGTATGTACACAGACTAGTACTGCCCGGAAATTACAGGGACTCATCACTCTAGATGTTGTTACTGGTCATCTATATAAGATATGCTATCAATGGCAGGACCACCGGTCTGGGCTTCCATGACTGATGCACAGAAAGAGCAGAATATGAACGACCTGAAGATGCTGGTGGAGTTTGGTCTGGAGAGGGGAAGTGAGCTAGTACTGTCACAACTCCCAGGGGCAGCACATAATTTCAGGTGAGTGGAATCAATCAAAAATGTGAAATTAAAGGGTACCCTTAGGATACTTATTGATGACGGTCCACAATACACCTCTGGGCCTCAACATGAGCGGAGATCAAATGTCAACAACTTCTGTGCTATGCAGCAGATCAGACACATACCTAACTAGCAGCATGCCTAAAATATTATTCATTGGGAACCTGAAGAGCCCCACAATTTATAACAATGGGAAACTCCATTTTCCTATTCATTTAAAAACAGTAGACTTCACTTTTTACAACCTTGTATGGTATGATATGTGGGGCTCATTGTTTGTGGGACGATCTGTAGTTTTTGACAATACAATTTTGGGGTATGACATTTAGATCATGTTGTATTCAATTTTTTGGGAGATAAAGTGATAACAATGGGAAATTTAGATTTTTCTCCATTAGGCCATTCACTGTATGGGCTAACGTTTAAAAAAAAAAATTTATTTGGTTATTTTTATTTTGGGGAAAGGGGGGTGATTTGAATTTTTACATTTTTTTATATTCTTGAAAACATTTTTTTTAAACTTTTTGTTTGGTCACCAAGTTGACCACAACTTGCATTCATCAGCTTGCAACTTACACCGAATAATAGAAATTGCTCCATTATTCTGTATAGAAATCACTATATCATATTTCATTGATGACACCCAGTGACCTGAATCTTATGGGATATACTAATAATCTGGGATCTCCACCACGGGAAAGTGCACCATCTGAACCGGACGCACACACTTCCAGTTCTTAACACTGCAAGATGCCGTAGTCACATTTGACCATGGCATATTAGTGGTTAAGTGTCTGCAGTCGGCATTACTGCCAATCACAGACATTAGCCGCTGGTGCCTGCCATATAAAACAGCAGGCACCTGGAGGCTATGGCGCTCGCTTTGCTCGAGAGCAGGTGCCATCTTTAAACACCTAACATGTGCTGCACATGTACAGCGGATGTCAGGAAGAGGTTAATAGACCAAAACTATCATTGGAATCTGTATAATTAACTAATGGTCTATTTTGTTGCAGTTTATTTTTGATGTAGTGTAGGGACAGGAATGTTAAACATTTTGTTATCTCTTAATAATATAAAAATGAGTTTCTGTCTGTCTGTCTGTTCTCTATGCGCGACCAAACTACTGGACCGATTTTCACCAAATTCGGCACACAGGTACATCAGGTGTCCGGGAAGGTTTTAGACCAGGTCTCATCTCTCTAGGACGTACCGTTCCTGAGATATTCCCAAAATATGATCTCCATTAGCCAACATTACAACTGGGAACTTTGGTTTTAAACTCCAACTGCCATTTTCTGCAAAGCCACACAGGGAGGGCAGGTTTCCATAACAACCAGGTAATTATCAGCAGCTGAGGATCTCATCCATTTCTATTTACTGACACTGTTAAAGGTATTGCGGTTACCATAAATATAACTTATGTTTTTTTCTATTACTACAGTTCAGTAGTAATAAAATATGTTTTCCTCCACTGCTGCCTATTGCGTGGGCTCATAAATAAGCATGGTATTGACCTTTAATTCAGGCCACCCTAAAAGAAGTACTTAAAACCCCCGTCCCAGGTCTCACTAAGCCTCACCCCCAACTCTGTCAGGCCACACCCCCTTTCACTCCGCAGCCAACAGAGATTGAAAAAATAAAGGTAAAAATCAACTTCTGTCAGCTGCAGGGATGGGTGGGAGGTTGACTTTCTTTCTGCAACAACACACACAAACATTAAATAAAATAGATTAAATACACCCAAGCGAAGCGTCTTGCTAATCCACGCCCCCGACTCTGTCAGGTTACGCCCCCTCCCACTCCGCAGCCAATGGGAATTAAAAAAAATGAAGGTAAAAATAAACTTCTATTTGCTGCAGGGGTGGGAGGGTGAATTTCTCTCTGCAACGACACACAAAAATTTTAGATGAAATAGACTAATTATAGACTACAACCGTTCGAAGCCTTTTGCTAAGCCACGCCCTGTCTCTGTCAGGCCACGCCCCCTCTCACTCCGCAGCCATTCTGCAACGACACACAGAAACATTAAATGAAATAGATTAAATGCACCTATGCGAAGCGCTTTGCTAAGCCACGCCCCGACTCTGTAAGGCCACGCCCCCTCCCACTCCGCAGCCAACAGGGATTGAAAAAATAAAGGTAAAAATCAACTTCTGTCAGCTGCAGGGATGGGTGGGAGGTTGACTTTCTTTCTGCAACAACACACACAAACATTAAATGAAATAGATTAAATACACCCATGTGAAGCGTCTTGCTAATCCACGCCGCCGACTCTGTCAGGTTACGCCCCCTCCCACTCCGCAGCCAACGGGGATTGAAAAAATGAAGGTAAAAATAAACTTCTGTTTGCTGCAGGGGTGGGAGGGTGAATTTCTCTCTGCAACGACACACAAAAATTTTAGATAAAATAGACTAATTATAGACTACAACTGTTCAAATCGTCTTGCTAAGTCACGCCAACCAACTCTGCCAGACCACGCCCCCTCTCACTCTGCAGCCATTCTGCAACGACACACAGAAACATTAAATGAAATAGATTAAATCACCTATGCAAAGCGCTTTGCTAAGCCACACCCCCAACTCTGTCAGGTCACGCCCCCTCCCACTCCGCAGCCAACAGGGATTGAAAGAATGAAGGGAAAAATAAACTTCTGTCAGCTGCAGGGGTGGGAGGGTGACACACAAAATTTTAGATGAAATAGACTAATTTCAGACTACAACCGTTCGAAGCATCTTGATAATCCACACCCCCAACTCTGCCAGGCCACGCCCCCTCCCACTCCGCAGGCAACAGTGATTGAAAAAAATCAGCTGCAGGGGTGGGAGGGTGAATTTCTCTCTGCAACGACACACAAAAATCGTAGATGAAATTGACTAATTTTAGATTACGACCATTCAGTACTAATAAAAGATGTTTTTTTCCACTGCTACCCATTGCGGGTCCCCATCAATTACCATGTCATCGACCTGTAGTTCATGCCACTCTGACCCCCGCCCCAGATTTCGCGAAACCACGCTCCGACAGGCGACCACGCCCCCTCCCACTCTGCAGCCAACGGGGATTGAAAAAATGAAGGTAAAAATCAACTTCTGTCAGCTGCAGGGGCGGGAGAGAGGTTGGATTTCTTTCTGCAACAACATACAGAAACATTAAATGAAATAGATTAAATATACCCGTGCAAAGCAATGTTTTCTTCCACTGTTACCCATGGCATGTCCTCATAAATTACCATGGCATCGACCTGTAATTCTGGCCACCATCAAAAGAAGGACTTAAAACCCCGCCCCAGGTCTTGCAACGTCACGCCCCCGACTCAGTCAGGCCATGACCCCTCCCACTCCGCAGCCAATGGAGATTGAACAATTGAAGGTAAAAATCAACATCTGTCAGCTGCAGGGATGGGAGGGAGGATGACTTTCTCTCTGCAACGACACACAGAAACATTAAATGAAATAGATTAAATATACCCGTGCAAACAAATGTTTTCTTCCACTGCTACCCATTGTGTTTCCTCAAATTACCATGGCATTAACCTATAATTCAGGCCACCCTGAAATGAAGGACTTCCCCCCCCCCCCCCCCCCGTGTCCCCACACCCCCTCCCACTCCGCAGCCAATGGGGATTGAAAAAATGAAGGTAAAAATCAATTTCTGTCAGCTGCATTGATTTTCTCTCTGCAATGACACACAGAAACATTAAATAAATAGATGAAATATACCCAGGCGAAGCCAGGTCTTTCTGCTAGTGTACTATAAAAAACTGTGTAAAGTCTTCTTAAGAAAGCTGTAACTAAGGAGAGTCTGTCTTCAGTTCTACTGATCCCTGAAGACGTCTGTGTGTAACATACAGGGGCTTCCAGCCCATCTCTTGTTACTGCCCTAGTCCCTGACTATGTACATGTACCATAACTATCACTGCTCATCACCATGCCTGCCTTGTTTCACACAGGTGTCTTCAGCACCCAGTACAAAGCTAAAGACTGAAGACAGACTCTCCTTTAGCAATGCTCAGTTAGAGCTTTGCTAAAAAGACTCTTTATACTCTGTTTGCTACTACCAAGAAATATGTTTCCCTAATAAAGTATATTATAAAAGTATAGTATATGTTTATATTATAAATATCATCTGTCCCTACACAATAAATAAAAATAAACCAAAATGACAGTTACACTTTAAGGACCAGACCATTTTAATTTTTTCCTCCCACATTCCAACAGCCATAACTTTTTAGATTTCCTATTCACCTAGCCCTATGAGAGCTTATTTTTTGGGCAACAAGTTGTATTTTTTAATGGCATAATTTAATTTGCCATATCTTGTATTGGAAAACAAGAAAAAAATTCTTTGTGGGTGAAACTGAAAAAAACACTACTGCGCCAAAGTTTTTTTTGTTTTCATATTATGTCATTCCCTGTGCATTAAACTTGACATAATGTCCTTATTCTAAGGTTCAGTATGATTACAGCAATACCAAATTTGTATAGTTCGTTTTATTACTTTAAAAAAATAAAAACCTTTGAAAAAATAAAATTTTTCTCTGCATTGCCAATTTCTAATGCTTTTTTGTATTCTCATCTACAGAGCTGTATGAGGGCTTGTGTTAAGTGGGACAAGCTATAGTTTTTATTGTTACCATTTTGGGCTGTGTATTTGCTCACTTTTTAGTTAATTGCTTTGGGGCAGATAAGTTGACCAAAAAATTACGAATCATGGCATTTACAAGTCAGGAAAAATATTTTTATATTTTAATAGTAGTTTTATTTTTATGTTTAAAATTGGGAAAGGGGGTTGATTTTAATTTTTGTACTTAGGGCTCATTCCCAAAACAGTGAAAAACAGCCATGTTTTTGTAATGGCTATCACGTGGCTGTTTTCAGAAGCAATTAACACAATATATTACAGAGTTTTGTAATTTTTGGCTGCACTATTGATCTATGCAAAGCTAGGTAAAATTACAGAGCCTATTTAAGTATGCAGAAACACAGTACAGTTCCACATAATGTATTACTGGACATGTGTGATGCACGGAAGGCAAATACAGACAGATTTAAAGTCAGAGAAAAGCCCTAAACCACAAAGGCAGCAGAATCGTAAAATACTAAACAAAGGTGGCAGTAACAGCTCTAATCCACCAGAGGGCAGTAGGGAACTGATGTATACTGTAGGTACTCTGCAGAAAAAAAGTGTGGATGACAATTGTAGTCCACCAGGAGGCAACATCTATAGGTACAGTGACTGTTATAGTACACTAGAGGGCATATACATTCACTGGTATGGTCCACAGTGGTAGAAGTAATAATTACAATGTATTATATGGCAGTAGCATTCAGATAAATTGGAAAAATCTACAGGGAAACAGAAACTATATCTAATCAGAGTCAGAATGCAATAGGATCTTCAAGGAGTTAATTCTCTCCCCCTGTACTGTAGGATTGGTAGGTTCATCAGACACCTTTAAGGCAGTCAGATCCCCTTATGTAATGCAGGTGTCACCCACAATCTCTCCTCTGGCCAGTTTAAGAATTTAGGCCCCTTTCACATGAGCATCACGGATTCAATCTGGATGCGTTCAGGGTGCTTTCCGGAAAATCCGCACACATCCGCACCAAATCGCAGTCAGTTTTGACTGCGATTGCGTACGTTCATTCAATTTTTTCCGCGCGGGTGCGATGCGTTTTGATGAGTTTTTCACGCGCGTGATAAAAAAAACTGAATGTTTACAAACAACGTCTCTTAGCAACCATCAGTGAATCACGCATTGCATCCGCACTTGCATGCGGATGCAATGCGTGATTCAGGCAGACCCAATCACTTCAATGAGGCCAGGGCTGCGTGAAAAACACAGAATATAGAACATGCTGCGATTTTCACGCAACGGCGAACTGATGCGTGAAAAACATCGCTCATGTGAAAAGCCCCATTGAAATGAATGAGTCCGGATTCAGTGCGGGTGCAATGCGTTCGCATCATGTATTGCACCCGTGCGGAAATCTCGCCCGTGTGAAAGGGACCTTAAATGTCCAAGATGGGAGTAAAGTACATATTACGTAACACATACCAGTGACAAGATGGCGATGATGTGCCCCCTCAACACGCGTTTCACGCATTGCTTTCTCAGGAGGAAGCAATACACAAAACGTGCGTCAAGGGGGCACATTATTGACATCTTGTCACTGGTATGTGTTACGTAATATGTACTTTTTAGGAGGTTAGTTGCATAATTGGACAGCTAGAAGGTTTTCCACTGTAGATAGTTGGACAATGTGGGATGTTAGAGAGGGTATAATTCGGTTAGGATTATTTCCCATCCATAGAGAATTGGGATCATGTATGTTTCCTAACAAGGACAAAGTGCAATTTTGTTATATCTTCATTGGTGCTAAAGATAATATTCCAGAGAGGAATAAATGGCTGATGGTGCTTCATATTCGATTCTACCACTATTATGAAATTAAAATCATGTAATTTGTAATGGATTATAATAAACTTTGTCAATGTTTTAAAAGGAACTGTATCACACTCTATAGTTCTTTGGAGTATATAGGATTAATGGAGTGGTTCCGTTAGTATATGGTGTTATGTTGTAGTGGATGCAAATCAGTATTATTACCGTAAATATAATCTTTGCCCTGTTTCAATAAAATGACCATCTATGAACACTGTTTTTTAATAGAATCCTATATCTTCCGGACTGCTTTATCAGGCTGATCTGCCAGATTATTAGATGTTATTAATAATAATAATTAATTAAATACTAATTTAATGGAGTATCATCAATGCAGATATCAGATGAAATATTGTATTGTATAATGTATTCTTCTACAGCTCTTGATGGTCATGCTATTAACACCCTGATTCCTGACCATCCCATTGGTTAGTAAATTGAGTACACACAGTTAAGTTGGCGATAAAAGTGATGCTTATTATGTCCCATTACCAGAACAGAACAATCTTTTTCATATCATTTGCAGGGGTGAAGAGAGCAGCTGTTCCTGTCAAGAGGCAAAAAAGAAATGGATAGCAATTCAAGGGTTGAAGGAACTGCAAAGACGGCTACAACTGGAGAGGAGCAATTTGACCAGTTATAATGAGGGACAAAGGTAACTTTCTGTAATTATGTCTACTGCATGAAGGTATTCAAAAAATTGCCAGTGAAGGTAGTAATAACTGTAAAGCGAATCTGCTTATAATAGTAAAGAATTCGGATTGTGCTTCGTGAGGTTCATTGTCAACCAGCAATATCATAGAGTGGTAATATGGATGCTAAAAGGGTTGTCTGCTTTGGTCAATCTGTTCTTATTAGCAAGGACCCCATTGATAAGCTAATTGTAGGGTACCCATACCCACAGTATGCAATTCCCCAGGGGGAATGAAGTGATACACAGTTCCCATGGAAGTCAATGGGCTTTCCACATAACACATGGACATGGTAAGTCTTCTAACATAAGAGACACTCTTCCTAACCCCTGTATTCCTCAGATAAGAAATGCAGATCCTGAATGAGGATTCCTTCATTAATTATACACTATTTAAAAAGGGGTTATTTGTGCAATAAATTCAATACATTTTGTGGCCAGTGCACGGCTTCATGAAGCTGTTTTTGTGTCATTTCTGAATATTTAGAATTATAATTTTTTGCCTTCTCAGTGACTCAATTTGCCACATTCAACAGTATCTACTGCTGTTTGCCCAGAAAATCAAAGTGAAAATGGAATGCAATTTCAGTGCCGCTCTGCTGGTGGTTGAACCATACTGGAAACAGAGGTGCATTATATTTCTCTGTATATTTCTTTATATCCGAATTGCACAGTGTTGGCTGTTAAGCCTGAATCCACACAGTCTTAGACTTATCTATTAATAATGTGAAGTCTCCTGCTGTATTAATACATACATGAACAATTTTAAAATATTGCAAGAAAGGGCATATATAACAGGGTTAATAGAATTGGTTTTGATGGGTTGGATATCCACTATCACTTTTCATGTAGATTCTGGGATGAAAACCCTGTTTGTTTGGAAACCTGCTTTGAAGAACTTGCTCATATTCGGCTTACCACAGGCCAAAGGATGAAGCAAAAGTTGGAAAAAGAACATATTGGTTCCAAAAAACTGTCAATGGAGGTAAGATCAAGAACATTGTTTTCTGATCATCTCTAGAAACATATCACACTACGTCATGTAGCTGATTGTCACGTCTAATTTTTTTTTCTTTTTGGATTGCCCATGGAAAACCTCTGTGAATTCTGTAAAATATACAAAGTGAAGGCCAAGCTTTTCACTAATTTTCATGTATTTTTTCTATTGTCTTTAAAATATTATTTGAAATAAAATAACAATTCAGAATGTAAATATGCCATTTGGTTTGCAAATTAATGTTTCCTTTAAAACGATGAATAACGGTGTCCAACATTGACATATATAATATGATCTATAAAAAAAAAACTCCTTCCCTTCTCATCCCCAATGATGCCTGTGAAATTCTCCTACTACATCATCCAATTCTTTTGATTATTATTCATTATTGGCCACTTTCATACACCGGACCTGACTGATTTGGTCCCATATTCTGCCAAAGTCTGTGGCTTTTTGGTGCCATGAGTCCATTATGTAGTAATGGTCAATGTTCATTTCTTTTGGTGACATCTGACTGTACTTGGTGATAAACGTTTGTGATGGTGACCATAAGTACAGTCAATCTGTATGTGGATTACATCTCTATGGAAGGCTTTATTAGCTACTGTACTTTACTTTCCATTTTCTTGCAGGAGGACAAACTGCTTTATTTGCTTAAGAGACAGGAAGAAGCAAGAGACCTCTTATTTCAACTCTTACATAGCTGCAGCCACGAAGAACTACAGGAGCCCATGTCTAGTTTGCTACCTACAACATCAGAAGAAAATATGGAACTTGTAAAGGAGGGTAAGAGCTTATGGAATAACTTTGGTTAGGTATGTGACAGGTTTGGAAAATGTCTTCATTATGAGACACGTGGTGCATTATAGGTGAAGAAAGGTCATACAGGACTCTATAGGTAGATGCTGATGGGAAAGCTGGTAATTGTATCTACAACGTGTGTACTAAATTACTATTACCTGAATAATATTAATATTACAATTACTGTTGTACAGGTCCAGGATGTATCATGGTTTTCTTAAAAATCTATAGGTAATACTTTTTTTGTATATTTATTATTTGTTATGATTTTTGTCTACTTCTCTAGTTTCTGAAATAAAAGTAGAACGAAACCCCCTACGACAACTTTTCCTTCTTGCCATGACCGTGACGAAGACGTGTTTGTTGGACGATCGTGAAATGGTGACTTGGGGTGACTGTGCTGTGAGACTCCTGGTACAAGTGCAGTTGAAACAGGAGTTGGAGTTGAGAGAACTCATCCTGGAGTTATCTAGAGGGGTGAGACATTTTAGTATTTGTATTGCTCATCTTATCGGAGTACATTTTCCTAAAAGCCTGGCCATCAGTTCTCATTTGTATGATTCTTAAAGGAAACCTTCAGTCAAAAAGTGGTCTATAAAATGGTGTTGGTGTTTGTTTAAAGGTTGCATGCACATTACATGTATTCATGACATGGTTTCTGTAGTACTACAGTGTCATGCCATCTAGAAATAATGCTGTTCCTTACAGAGACATTAGTCAAAAGTTGAAGACATTTTTTTACAAGTAGGAAAAATTCAAAAATGTGATAAGAACATTATGTATGATCTATTAAGAGATAGCCTATTCAGCTAATATAGGTCCTTGAAGGAGGATCAGTTTAAGTTGGCCTTATCCCACTATCCAATGACCAGTGTGAATGTGATCAGATTAAATCTCCATAATGTAAGCAAGCAAAAGTGGAGAAACATCCTGAAGATCATGCCACCCTCCTTTCCCACAAGGAATAGTGAGATGATGATGGAGACCATTTACAATTTTGCAATGTGTCTCTCTTTTATGTTTCTGACTACACATAATGCTCATTTTCAATTCTGAAATATGTGTATTTTTTTTTTTACATTATAGGTTGATAATGATGATAAGAGTGGTCAGCTTACAAAAGAAGCAGTCTTAGAAGAAAATGATCCTGTGTCCTACCTCATACACTTACTACAACCTATCACACCCAAAGAGCAGCTTCATTTAGAGGAGTTTAAAGCTGAGGTAAATGGTTGAATTATTCATCATTAAATCGGCATTCTGTACTTTTATACTGATAGCCGATGCTCAGGTCATCGATATCTGATCAGTGGGGGCAGACACAGCCCCACCGCCAATCAACTGGTTTACAGGGGCTCTGGCCCTGGAACTACACAGCTCTGTCCACTATGTAGTGACTGGAGCTGGTGGCTGGCCTATGCTGAGGATAGGTCATCAATATAAAACTCCCTTACAGTGGCTGGCCACTTTCTTGCTACTGTTGACCAATGTGTTTGTAAGAAATCATATGACATTCACAAATATGGCCTTTATAGAAATTCTGTGCCATTTTCTATATTTCATAAGATGTGCCCCCTTTGTTTGAAAAAGTCTTTTGTGCCGACTACACAGAAGTCTTGTCCATAAAATGGCTGCTGATGGAGGGTCATGTGACCAGGCAAATTAATTCCATGTGATTCTCCTCCATTCAATGCACTGCATCTGCCATCTGAGTGTTTGAATGGAGGAGACTAAATGATGTGTCTGGTCACATGACCTTCCATCAGCAGCCATCATATGGACAGGAACTCCATGTGGACCGCACAGAAGATTTGCCTAACAAGGAGACATAACGGTAAAAGGCTATATTAGCAAGTGCCATATAGTCATCTTACATATGCAATCACATTGATTACAAATAGCCAGAAAATGTCCAACCCCTTTAAGCCTAAGTAATAGTTCTTCATGGCAAGTTATGGTTATATGATAATACGAATGCCCTGTATTGTACAGCTTGTTTCTAGTCTAGAATGTACCAAACTACGCGAAGAATTAGACAACAATTTTAAAGAAACATTTGATAATAAAGGAATGATAGTCAGCATTAAAAATCAAGAAGAAACCAAGACACTGCTAAACAACAATTCCACAAATCTCCACGTAACAAGACTAGAAGAATGTTCTGCCAGGGAAAAGCCTCCAGAGAAAATCCACAGAAGACAAATAGTTAGTGTTTCCTCAACGTTAAAAGAATATGAAAAAGATCAAGGACACCAATGGGAAGGCTGTAGCAAAGAAAGGAGCTTACTGACGGACACACCATCCAAGGGTTCAGGAAGGGGAACCAGTGAGGTGGCAGCATCTATGAAGATTAAAGAATGTGAGCAAACAAAGCATGAACAGGTAAACTTGGACTGTGAGTTTCTTATCTTAGTGTATTTGTAGAATAACGAGAACTCATTATGAAGCTACGGCATAAAAATCAATTAGCAATGTAATAAAATGTACTCATCCATGGCCAACATCAGCAACGGGGCACAAAATACAGAACAATGTATGATATTCTTCACTCTGCCACATGTGTTTATTCCAACTTTCCTTTCTTTGACTCTGAGTGATGTAAATGCTATTACTCATTGCCCCCTCCTTCTGCACACTTAGGCTCCATTCACATGTCCTGTTTTTCTTTCCTGATTCGATCCTGATCCTGATCTGGATCCATTCATTTCAATGGGTCCTGAAAAAATCAGGATCAAATCAGGAAAGAAAAACAGGACGTGTGAATGGAGCATTACTTTGTGAGGTTCTTTCCACACTGAACAATAGCCGTCATACCAACTGTGAAGCCTGGAAGCTATGCTTTGTGAGTCATGGCTCTTTAAGTGTTTCTAGATGCCATCTTTCTTCAATATAAATGGCATACAATATAGAGAAATTGCCATCATGCAGTTTGTCCTGATTTAAATACATCACTGCTCCGAAAGACCATCTTTAAAAGAAGACCATGCCTTGGTATAGACCAGATTTCAATTCCATCATATACTATACACTCTAGTCATCTACTATGAGAGTAATTTTGGGTGGTCATCTAAGAGGTTTTACTGTATATATTCGTTTTATGTTACTGTATTTCATTATTTTAGCATTTTATATTGTTATAGTTCAACTGTTAAAGAAGCACTCCCATAAAAAAACTATTTTCTGGTCCATTAGAAAAGTACTAGATGTAAATTGTAGTGAGGGTTATCTTCTTAACAATGTGAGTTAAAGTTATCCACATCCCTTCTGGTCTTCAGCTGTGTCATGTGACATTCTGACTCTCCAACTGACACAGTGGGGCAGATGTATAAAAAATGGGGAAGAACTGGCTTAGTTGCTCGTAGCAACCAATCAGATTTCACCTTTCATTTTTCAAAGCATCTTTTAAAAATGAAATGATCAATCTGATTGGCTGCTATGGGCGACTAAGCCAGTTTTCCTCTTCTTATGTGTGGACACGAAGCCAATGTCTCTATTCAATCCTATAATACTGACATTCCTGTCCATACATAAGATACAATGTCAATTGAAGAGTCAGGGTATGGGTCACATGAAAAAACTGAGGTCCTGTACTCACAACTACAGTCACTGGTAAAAAAGATTACTGTCACTACAATTTACATCTGTCTAATGGGCTAGAGAATAAACGTTTTGTGGGAGTGCTTCTTTAAAGAAGAACTCCCGCAAAAAATTTTATTCTCTGACCTGTTAGAAAGGTGCATAATATAATCTGTAGTGATTGTCATTTTCTTATCAGTGACTGAAATTGAGAGTTTCCACTCTCTTCTTATTGTAGCTGGGTCATGTGACCAACTCCCTGACCTCCAACTGACCCAGGACAGGAAGCCAGTCACTTCTCTATCATTCCTATGAGACTGAAAGTGAGGCTCCCATAGGAATGCATAGCGAATTAGACTTCCTGTCCACACATAAGGTGCTGTGTGAGTTGGTGGGTCTAATTCCTAGTCACATGATACAGATAAGAAACTTCAGGATGATATAACTCAAAAATTCAGCTACTGGTAAGAAAATGACATTCACTACACATTACATCATGTACATTTCTAGCAGGACATGGAATAAAATTTTTTGCGGGAGTTCTTCTTTAAGTCTCAAGATTAAGCTTAGGTCAACATCTCTAGCCATACTGCACATAAAAACTACTATCAGCTGGATGTTAAAGACTTTGGCCCTCAAACAACATTTATCATTTACACACAGGATAAGTGTGTGGCCACCACTGACTACAAGAATGGGGTCACGTGTAGTCTGTTTGAATGCAGTGGTGGTCTGGCTTGCACACTACCTCTCCACTCAATGCCTGTGGAACTCACCAACCCCTTTAATAAAAATGGTATGTGCTGTCATGAATACATGAGAGACACATGTATTATATATCATATTTTTGGGTCTTCTCTTGTAGGTCCCTTCAGATGAACTAGCCTCATCGGTGTTGGAAGCTGCAGAAAGTCTGATAGCAGGTTTAATTACACTTAAAGCAAGAGTGGAAGAAGTCTACATGAAAAGAGGAACAGATCCACATTCACTTCCTAAGCCTGCAGGGAGTGCCCCAGATTCTGTAAGTGTTTAATATTAGGAAGCAATCCAGATTCCATGTTCAAAATAAAGATATGAATGTATATATATAGTTTTGTGCAGTTTTCATAATCTATTTGTCTAGATTTCTTCTATACCTTACTGTATGTAATTACTATCTGGGAAGGAAATCTCAACCTCAATCTCTGAGAAGGGAATCAACCCCCCTCCCCCCGTACCAATATATAGCAAGTGCATCTACATGTCCTGTCTGATACAGGCAACCAAGTGGAAGTCAGGCTGCTGCTTGTACAGAGTTAGCTCTTCCGATCCTTGGCTACACCATGTGCTGTAGTTTACCTTTAGATTACCTGTGCTGTTTGAAATGTAGGGCAGAAGGAATTATTAGAAGATGGTCCCAGTACACAGTGATCCTTATACTGCCACCTTAAGAATAAGCATAAGTTCTACAGTCAATACTATAACCGTGCAGGATTTTAACTGATAATTTGTATTTTAAATGGTTTCTCCTCCGAAGAGTTATGGTAACAATAAGCTGATCTTTATTCTACCACTGCTGGAACCCCTAAAGGTCAATTCTAATCTGTGACCAAAAGGGAATCTGTCACTGTCTTTATGCTGACCTCTCTCATGGCAGCAAATGGTAGTGACAGGCATGGTGATTTCTACATACAGTACCATGAGCTGTATGGCTAGCCCCATCCTGTTGCTGATGGGGAGAAGGCAGTCAATCAGAGCTGGGAAGGCTGCTGGGTGGGGCTAGCCCAGAGTTCATGACTACATGATGGACTCCTTCCTCACAGCATGTTGCCAGTATTGCAACACATATAATAGAGTCAACATTGAAATCAGCATGCTTGTCACCACCTTATACTGTCCACAGAGGCCGGCATAAAGGTCATAACAGATTCCAGAAAATAGGTCATCATGTTAAAACTCCCACTAATCCCTTTTAATTCTCTAAATGAGTCTTCCAAACCAGATAACCCCTTTATACAAACTATATAATAAAGAAAATCTATTCCCATATTAACCACTTTTTGTTGTAAGTGGGAATGTAACTGTACAGAGCAGTCCTAACATAAAAAAGTCCATATTAATAATTCGGAAAGTAGCATCATAGTCAAAGTCTGTTAATTACCTTTATACTGTTTAGTCATATTATCATGATCACAACCTAATATCAAGAGTAACAGACAGCAGCTCAATGGCTCGGAGTGACTCGATAAGGTAATTTTAGGTTGTCACAAGTATCTGGAGCCACAAGTATCTGGAGGGTGCGTGACAGAGGATCCATAGAGTGAACGTGATGATCGAGATTGTCACACAGATGCTCAGTTGGGTTCAAGTCTGAGGAATTAGGGGGCTAGGTTAGAACTTGGTCTGGGTTAAGCTCCTCTAACTAATGTCAGACATTTCTAGTGTGTGACATGTCTCATTGTTTTGCTGGAAGACCCCATCCTCCCCAAGACCAGGGGCGTAGCTAAAGGATCATGGGCCCTGGTGCAAGAGTTCAGCTTGGGCCCCCTTTCCCTCAGTGCTTTGTGTGTCTTCTTATGCGACACAGCCCCCTTAGGCTTCTGGGCCCGGTAGACTGCTACCTCTGCACCCCCTATAGCTACGCCCCTGCCCAAGACAATCAGCATGTATGGGTGTACGTGATCTGCAAGGATGGATTCATAACCACATTGGCTGAGAGAGTGCCTTCCACATGGTTGAGTGGGCCCAAAGAATGCCACAAAAAACAGTCCTCAGATCATAATATTACCACCAGCTTCTGTTCTTCAGGGTGTTTTCTGATGTTTTTTCGTCTGACATGCGGTGGTCCAATTCTGATACTGCAGTGAAAATTGAAGCTTTTTATCCTGGTAAAACTTCATTAGTAGAGGTGCAGTAACTAACCATCTGCTTCAGCACCCCATACACAATGGGGTTCACTGAACTGTTGTTTTATACACACGTCTGGTAGCTCCCTGGCTAAATTTGGCAGTGAACTGCTCCACTATAACATGTTAGTTCGCCCTTGCGCACTTTTGTATCCAGTGTTCACCCATCACATCAATGGCTCGTGGTTATCCAAAGTTTCCACAATGCTTATTTGCAATGCTGCCATTTGTCCACTAACAATACACTTTCACTACAGCAGCACATGAACAGTACACAAACTGCACAGTTTCAGAAATGCTGCCACCCTTGGCCGGGAAGCCAATAATCATCCCTTTTTTGAACTCTGAACATGGTATGTGTGTGCAGACAGCCTATCAACACCTTATATACCCACCAAGCCAGCTCACCACACCTTATACTGTATACTCACCCACCTCACCACACCTTCTATACCCACCAAGCCAGCTCACTACACCTTCTATACACACCAAGCCAGCTCACCACACCTTATACTGTATACTCACCCACCTCACCACACCTTCTATACCCACCAAGCAGCTAACCACACCTTCTATACCCACCAAGCCAGCTCACTACACCTTCTATACACACCAAGCCAGCTCACCACACCTTATACTGTATACTCACCCACCTCACCACACCTTCTATACCCACCAAGCCAGCTAACCACACCTTCTATACCCACCAAGCCAGCTCACTACACCTTCTATACACACCAAGCCAGCTCACCACACCTTCTATACACACCAAGCCAGCTCACCACACCTTCTATACACACCAAGCCAGCTCACCACACCTTATATGCCCACCAAGCCAGCTCACCACACCTTATATGCCCACCAAGCCAGCTCACCACACCTTATATGCCCACCAAGCCAGATCACCACACCTTATATGCCCACCAAGCCAGCTCACCACACGCTATATACCCACCAAGCTAGCTCACCACATCTTCTATACCCACCAAGCTAGCTCATGACACATCACTTCCTTCCGACCTCGAAACTGGGAAGTGGTCATAATAATGTGACTCCACTGTGTACTTACATTAGACATGTTCATATTTAGATGTGGTGAACATTATAGGAAAAATTATAGGAAATTCAGTCATGTTAGCTTTCACTTTTAAATCAGAGTCTCAAAAACTAAAAAAAAAGAATTGTTACTGTGAAACTAAATAAAATATGACAACCAATATGGCTACACTTCCTGTTCTCAGCTTTGTAACAAAAAAGTTATTTAAAAGTTATAGTTAAAAATATTTCAGTAAGAGATACACAAATACCAAACTTTGGCTACTGCTGTAGGCTCTGATTTTCTAATAGATGACCATTTTGTTTTGGGTGCTTTTTATGCATGGAAGTCAATGAGCTTTTATTGTCTTAGGCCTCTTTAACACGAGCGTCACAGATTATGCTTTCAGGAAAACTCGCACCATTTTGCAAGCAAGTTCAGTCAGTTTTGTCTGCGATTGCGTTCAGTTGTTCAGTTTTTTCCGCGCGGGTGCGATGTGTTTTGATGCGTTTTTCACGCGCGTGATAAAAAACTGAAGGTTTACAAACAACATCTCTTAACCATCAGTGAAAAATGCATTGTATCTGCACTTGCTTCAGGATGCAATGTGTTATTCACGCAGCCCCATTCACTTCTATGGAGTCAGGGCTGCGTGAAAAACGCAGAATATAGAACATGCTGCGTTTTTCACGCAACGCAGAACTGATGCGTAAAAAAAAAAACGCTCATGTACACTGACCCATAGAAATGAATGGGTCAGGATTCAGTGTGGGTGCTATGCGTTCACGTCACGCATTGCACCCGCGCGGAAAACTTGCTCGTGTGAAAGGGGCCTTAGGCCCCTTTCATACGGGCGAGATTTCCGCGCGGGTGCAATGCGTGATGCGAACGCATTACACCCGCACTGAATCCTGACCCATTCATTTCAATGGGGCTTTTCACATGAGCAATGTTTTTCACGCATCAGTTCGCCGTTGCGTGAAAATCACAGCATGTTCTATATTCTGCATTTTTCACGCAGCCCAGGCCCAATTAAAGTGAATCGGGCTGCGTGAATAACGCATTGTATCTGCACGCAAGTGTGGATGCAATGTGTGATTCACTGATGGTTGCTTAGAGATGTTGTTTGTAAGCATTCAGTTTTTTATCACGCGCGTGAAAAACGCATTAAAACGCTTCGCACCCGCGCTGAAAAAACTGAACGAACGTACGCAATCGCAGACAAAACTGAGTGCGATTGCGTGCGGATTGGTGCGGATTTTCCACAACGCATCCAGACTGAATCCGTGACGCCCGTGTGAAAGAGGCCTTATACTTCCACCACAATAAACCCATGTAGCCTTACTAGAGATGCCACTAGAATGATACAGGACATCACAGATGCATAATGTGGGTGTAAAGTTAATGTGGGTGTATTTTCATTGACACCTACAAAGAGCTAATAGGGATCTTTGGCAATGCATACGTTGACTCTGGTACCAAAAGATTTATTTGCAATACCTGGAATTTATTAACTATGAGTCCGGCTAGATTAAATAACCATTTCCCTAGTCATTCTAAATAGATGACCATAAGAAAACCTGTATAATCAAGCTCATCTTTAGCTATCAGAATTAGGTTTAGGTTGCCTTGTTTCTATGTATGGTCTACTGGCACCACTAGACCATTGCTAATTCTGGAAGAATACAACCTTACCATGCTCCAAATATATCCCAGAAATGAGTATTATTTCAAACACTATTAGAGAAACATTTTTTTCAGTATTGTTGCTATGCTCCCTATGCTTTCTGTCATGCCAAAGAAGGGAGTGGACATACAGACAGAACCTAAAACAATGGGAAAGCCCCCATTAAAACATACTGGAGAAAGCCTGGTACCTAAAGATGCACACAGCTATAATATTACCTGTTATAATTATGGGGAGCTTCTCAACCAAGAAGATCTTTCAAAAAAGGGGATAATAAATCAAAGATCAATTTTATGCGGAGAAGGAAAAGCAAGAGAAGGACGGAAACTCTGTGATAGAAACAAAGAAATAACAGAAGAGACAGAAGATGAACTTCTCACCAGGAAGATCCTATCACAGCTGTCCTGTCATGACAGAATGGGTAGAGATAAGGCATGTCATGGTGAAATGAGGTGCACCATTCCTGGAGACTCTTTACAAGTAAGTATATGCAATCTTGTAAGTAAATGCAGTCAGTAGTAATCATCAAGCTGCAATTCCAAGGCACAGAATGGCATGTAATGTGTGCATTCAGTGCGTATTGGCGGTGTGGTTTGTAGTGGTCTTAGTGGAATTGTCAGCAGATATATGGACATCTTTATAAATTTCTGAATATGGTACAAATGTATCCCACATAAAGCACCCTTAATTTATGTACCATATAAATTACAGACGTCACCTGAAAATGTGTCCTCAAGTCTTATGGAAGCAACAGAAAGCCTCATTGTAAGCCTGAATGCTCTTAAAGAAGGGATGAGCCATGAAGCGATATCTCAGCTGATAGAACATGGTGGAGAACCGATTATAGCGGAAGAGCCAAGACAACAAAAGGATACGGAGGTTTCTAGTGCTACCAAAGCCAACTGTGAAAATAAACCTTCATCCACAGTAGGAAACAATGATGAGCATTTAGAAGACAACAAAAAGCACGATGAAAGGTACATAAGTACTGACAATTAATCTCTTAAAGAAAATCTATCTATTATCTATCTATCTCATATCTATTATCTATCTATCTATCTATCTATCTATCTATCTATCTATCTATCTATCTATCTATCTATGTACAGTGAGTGAAACCCTTTTCTGGTATATTTGTAACCATAAGTCACATTTACAGAATCTACTTAAACTAATAGCACATGAAATGTTGTACCATTTATGTATTTTACTGAGTACATGGAGTAAACATTCACACGGCAGGGAAAATAAGTAAGTGAACCTCTGTGTTAATGACTTTTTCAAGAACTAGCTGGCAACAGGTGTTTTAGTTAAGGAGATGAGATTGAAAGTGTGCGTTTCACAGGAGCTTTGTCCATTAAATAAAGGCACACAAAACCTGGTTACTGACAAATCTTCATAAGGAAGATTAGATAGTGTAAATTATGCATTCGTGGAAACAATTTTCAGAAGACTTCAGAAGACATGTCGTAGTTTTGGTCCGGCCACCTCTCGGCAAGTTTGACGTGCTGCAGCCAGAACCGCGGCCCGCCCCCATTATAGCGAATGGGGCCGGAGCATAGTTCCAGCCCCACACATGCACCAGCGGCAGCATGGATCCGGCAGGCTGTCCACCCGCCGGAACACCCTGCCGGAATCCACTGCCGCTAGTGTGAAAGTAGCCTTATAGATGCATGAAGTTGAAAAAGGCTAAAAAAAAATTCTAAAGATCTGGGAGTACATCAATCCATGGCAAATTATCTCCAAATGGAGAAAATTCAGGACTGTTGCTTCTCTCCCTAGGAGTGAACATGCTGTTAGGATCACTCCAGTGGTACAACAGGCAATCCTGAAAGAGGTTGAAAGAACTTAATTAAGGTTAACAGCAAAACATCTACAGAAGACTAGAAAGTACAAAAAGCTCTGTACATGTGTCCACTACAAGAAAAATGCTAAAATAATACTCAAGCTCATGGAAGAATTACATGAAGGATGCGCTGCGGTCCAAAAATACTTCAGTATTCATCTCAAGTTAAGCAATGCTTCTGGGAAAATGTTCTACGGACAGATGAAACAAAACTAGAAGTTTTTAGCAGAAATGTTTGGAGGAAAAAGAACAGCAAAGCCTCATCAAATATGAGGCAGGGTGGAGGGAGCATCATGGTTTAGAGCTACTTTGCTGCCTCAGGCCTTGGCTCCTTCTGATCATTGAGGGGAAGAATGTATTCTAAGCTGTATCAAAATATTTGACAGGAGAATGTAAGGGCAGCAGTCTATGACTTAGGTTGAAGAGAGGTTGAAAAAATCAGTGACCCAAAGACCACAAGTAAGTCAACTAGAGAATGGTTGAAAAAGATTTGTCAGAGTCCTGTCCTTAACCCCACTGACATGCTGTGACATGACGTGAAAGAGGCTGTGCAGCAAGGCATCCTAGAAATAGTGATGAACTGAAACACATTTTCAGGGAGGAATGGAAAATATTTTATTACTAATGAATATAGGTAATTTCAGAGGGCTCACTTACCTTTTCTTGCCACTGTATCTATCCATCCATGCATATATGTCTATTGATAAAAGTGTGATCTATAACAACCATGTGCTTAAAGGGTTTCTGTCATCAGAATTAACCCTCTTAAACCTGCTGACATTAGCGATGTGCTAATGTCAGCAGACCCTAACTCTGCTATTATATGTTTATTGAGGGCCCCCTTACTGTGGTAATCCTTCTTTGTAATATGTAAATGAGCCTCTAGGAGCAGAGGGGGGCGTTGCTCCTGCTCCTAGAGGCTCCGTTCTCACACCTCCTTCCACGCCCCGTCTCCTTGATTGACAGGGCAAGCGCTCATCTTCTCCTGCCAGCCCTGCCGAATGCTGCCTGGCCCTGTCAATCAGGGACGGCGGGGCGTGGAAGGAGGTGTGAGAACGGAGCCTCTAGGAGCAGGAGCAACGCCCCCCTCTGCTCCTAGAGGCTCATTTACATATTACAAAAGTAGGATTACCGCAGTAAGGGGGCCCTCAATAAACATACACTCACCGGCCACTTTATTAGGTACACCATGCTAGTAATGGGTTGGACCCCCTTTTGCCTTCAGAACTGCCTCAATTCTTCGTGGCATAGATTCAACAAGGTGCTGGAAGCATTCCTCAGAGATTTTGGTCCATATTGACATGATGGCATCACACAGTTGCCGCAGATTTGTCGGCTGCACATCCATGATGCGAATCTCCCGTTCCACCACATCCCAAAGATGCTCTATTGGATTGAGATCTGGTGACTGTGGAGGCCATTTGAGTACAGTGAACTCATTGTCATGTTCAAGAAACCAGTCTGAGATGATTCCAGCTTTATGACATGGCGCATTATCCTGCTGAAAGTAGCCATCAGATGTTGGGTACATTGTGGTCATAAAGGGATGGACATGGTCAGCAACAATACTCAGGTAGGCTGTGGCGTTGCAACGATGCTCAATTGGTACCAAGGGGCCCAAAGAGTGCCAAGAAAATATTCCCCACACCATGACACCACCACCACCAGCTTGAACCGTTGATACAAGGCAGGATGGATCCATGCTTTCATGTTGTTGACGCCAAATTCTGACCCTACCATCCGAATGTCGCAGCAGAAATCGAGACTCATCAGACCAGGCAACGTTTTTTCCAATCTTCTACTGTCCAATTTCGATGAGCTTGTGCAAATTGTAGCCTCAGTTTCCTGTTCTTAGCTGAAACGAGTGGCACCCGGTGTGGTCTTCTGCTGCTGTAGCCCATCTGCCTCAAAGTTCGACGTACTGTGCGTTCAGAGATGCTCTTCTGCCTACCTTGGTTGTAACGGGTGGCAATTTGAGTCACTGTTGCCTTTCTATCAGCTCGAACCAGTCTGCCAATTCTCCTCTGACCTCTGGCATCAACAAGGCATTTCCGCCCACAGAACTGCCGCTCACTGGATGTTTTTTCTTTTTCGGACCATTCTCTGTAAACCCTAGAGATGGTTGTGCGTGAAAATCCCAGTAGATCAGCAGTTTCTGAAATACTCAGACCAGCCCTTCTGGCACCAACAACCATGCCACGTTCAAAGGCACTCAAATCACCTTTCTTCCCCATACTGATGCTCGGTTTGAACTGCAGGAGATTGTCTTGACCATGTCTACATGCCTAAATGCACTGAGTTGCCGCCATGTGATTGGCTGATTAGAAATTAAGTGTTAACGAGCAGTTGGACAGGTGTACCTAATAAAGTGGCCGGTGAGTGTATAATAGCAGAGTTAGGGTCTGCTGACATTAGCACATCACTAATGTCAGCAGGTTTAAGAGGGTTAATTCTGATGACAGAAACCCTTTAAACTATAACATATGAACTTCTGATTTTTAGCTTAGGTGTACAGTCTGACCTTGATCCTAATCCAATCACCAGAGAAGCTTCTTGGGAATTGCATCCTCAATGTTCTCAAGGCTGTAACCATGCTAAGATTTGGGATTCTGAAGTCAGAAGAGAACAATTTTCAGACGGGATAATGGCAGGAACAGATTGTGTAAGCAATATACAAATTATGGGGATAACAAAACTGGAGGGAATGTTTGGGCTACAAATATGGACATGTATATAACAAGAAATATTTTTACAGTCTGCTGTGTCAGGGAGGACATCATCAGAAGATAAAAGAGAATCTTTGAGCTGTAGCTTGAAGTGTTTAGATGAGAAACCTAAAACATCATTACCAGAGCCCGTGGCTCAAAGAGAGGAGCAAACTGCAGATGCAGAAAACATGTCATATGCAAGTGCAGAGGAAAAACAGACTGACTGGGATCAAGAAGACAATAAGAAAGCTGTATTAAGAGCAGAAGTGGAATCTGGTGATAGCAGCATAGCACAAGAAGAAGGCGGAGAAGAAATAGCCATGTCTACAGTAGACAGCTCATCAGAAGATGGCACCACTGAGAAGGTACATTTAGCATTACCAATGAATGACAACTAACAAGTATATTCTCAAATTGAATCATAACACTACAATACACTAAACAGAAAAACTACAGTACCCCCTCCCCCCATCAGTTCCCAAGTGAAGACACAGGCCCCTTTTTATCCGTATTGAATCAAAACCACGGCAGTCTATAAAACACAATTCAATAGCCTTAAATCTGCAAGACTGTATACCAATTATACAACTTCAAGACCTGCCGCACATGTGAAAGACAGAAATACAATTCCATACAATTAACCTACAAGATCTAAACATGGTTGGTCTGTAAAAGGTTGTCACAGATCAACACACTGTGATAGATGTCAATCTAACTTTAACATTTGCTCTGGTCTTCTGTTGTTGAGGTAGATATCTATTGTTTGACATGATGGAACCTGACAACAACAGAAAAAATTCAACACGGCAGGTCAACGTTTACTCACATATATGCTGTTGGTTTGCCATGCTTATTTGCATCATGAAGAGGTGCAATGAGAGATTTGTTTAAGGCCCTATTCACACGTCAGTGTTCGGTCAGTGATTTCCATCAGTGATTTTGAGCCTAAACCAGGTGCGTCTCTAAACACAGAACAGGTGCAGATCTTTTCCTTACACCTTATGTCTGTGGAGGTTGCATTCACTGATGGAAATCACTGACCAAAACATTGTCATGTGAATAAGGCCTAAGTCTGTTCCTTAAAGGGGTTATCCAGGAAAAAATATTTATGACTTATCTTTAAGGATAGGTCATCTGTACAGTGGCAACAACCGGGATCTCTGCCAATCCACTGTTAGCCTTGAGAGCCTCAGCCTCTTCATAGTCCACTGACATCGCTGTACATCAGTCACATGGCATAGTTGCAGCTCAGACCCATTCAAGTCAATGGGACTGAGCTGCAATACCAAACACAGCCACTATAAAATGTATGGCGCTGTTCTTGGAAAGCTGCCGGGAGCCGACTGTGCTCACCAAAGGTCCAGTGAGCACATCGGCTCCCTGAAACGCCCCCAATGTCATAATGATGACCTATCCTGAGGATAGGTCATCATTATCTTTTCTAGGATAACCCCCTTAAGGCCATCTAACCTTGTTGTGTAAGGAGATCCCTCCTTTAGCACTCCAGCTATGCCTACTCTATAGTCTCACTTTTTGAACACTGGTAAGCTTTGATGAGATCCTAAAATCATTCATCTCTGCCGTTTCATAAAGATGTACAGTATATTACACGATTGATGTGTTATGGTCTCTACCAAATATTCAGGGTTCTGCTGATAAGCTGGCTATGTCATTTCTGGAAGCAACACATAATTTAATTGGTGAACTGATCCCTGGGAAAGAAGACGCTGGTTTGTCTTCAGTGAGAAGGGTGGTTGTTATACTCACGGATTCCGAGAATGGTGATCTTATTTTGGGCCAAGGGGAAGATTTGTCTGAAGTTAACGGGACTATCAGTACTTTAGAGGTAAATGGTTTCTGTCAGATGCTTTATTTTATAGGTGATTAGAGTATTTACTGCTGTTGTCCCATCTGCCTATATCAACTGCTGCTACTGTCACTTGTGATATAGGGATCGTTTCTGCATTCAGTTCTGCAATCACATTTCATGTTTCTTAGTGATTTATCTGGTGTATATTTTATAGGGATCTTCAAGTGGAGAATCTCAGGATGTCCTGTCCAAAGATGAAGGAGAGACAGATGACCACTGTCATGTGTCCGTGAGCAGCAATAAGGCAGATTCCTGTGAACTACATGCTGATTGTGTTATGTGTGGCAACACTGGCAACCATGCCAACCTCCAGGAGGATTGTCCAGAAGGAGAACCAACAACAAAGCTTATGGAAGAGAAGAGACGGGTATCTTTCAGCTTTGAAATTAAGAGTTGTGTTTGAGAACATACATGTGGTTCTTATACTCATGAACGTTTTTTAGGATTCCGGTTTTAGGACACATAAAAGTGTGATTTCAGAGTGAGATAGTGGTTTGGGATTAGTACGGTCTAGAAGGTGTTTCATGCACGACTAGTTAAAAGAAATATTGGAACATTGTGTAGTAAAATGTTTTATCTTGATCCATAGATTTCATTCTTTTATAAAGAAATTTTGTTGCCCTCTCACAAGGGTTGCCAGTCTAAATTCATGGGCAGATCATAATGATAAGGGGGGGGGGGTCGTTTATGAACAGATATACGCCACTTCTTCCCCACAAATGCCAGGTCTAAGAAAAGGGGTGTGGCAGGGGCGGACTGGCCATAGACCTTACAGGGAAATTTCCCAGTGGGCCGATGCCTAGGGTGCCACCTAGGGCTGGCAAGTGGAAGTTTTTGGGGATGTATTTTGTGCTGCTGGCAGTATTTTGTGATGGACTGTGGTATTTGGCTCTGTTGGGGCGGTATAATGTACCACAATATGGTATTGCTGGCCCTGCCTTCTATCAGTTTGGACCCAACTTCAAAATGGGGCCACTTTTAGTATTTTTTCCAGGGCCACTTTAAGTTCCCAGTCCGCCCCTGAGGTGTGGTGTGGGCAGGGAAAAGGAGGGGCTGGGAGGCCTGTCTCATTCATAATTTTCAACGCCTGGATTAGGCATAGAAAATTGTCTAAGGGCCCGTTCACACGACAAACAGAACTGTGACCCCTAGGGGGATATAAATCACTGTTTGATGTAATCACTTATATGTATATAAAACAATAAGATCAACCTCAAATTGTTACATACCATTAAAAGGTCCTAGTTCAGCATTGGTTGTGATTGATTATATATTTATTTTATTGCCAACAGCCTTCGATTCCAGACTCTGGAGATGCTGAGCAAATGACATGCCATTCACAAGGCTGTGACAGTGTTGGGAAATCACAATGTAGGAAAAGAGCACAGAATGAAAAGGAAAATCAAGTCAACAAACTGACCTCAGAGAAACTTGTATCTTCTCATGTAAAGGAAGCAAAACCTCAGGTACCATGCAGAGTAGAAACAGTAACGGAAGATCATTTTTTACCCAGAGATAAAGATATGAGGGATAATGACAGACATGACTTGGAGACAACTATGTGTTGTGATGAACTACAGACGAAAAATGAGGACAAAAACAAAAAGGGAGATGACAAGACTCCATTAAATCCAGGACAGAAGTTTGACTGTGGAAATCATATAATTAATGTGGCTACAAGTGAGAGAGGAGATCCACTGACACAGGATGAAGCTGGGATAGATGACCCTGTGAAACATTACAAGGAATCATCAAAAGATGAGGAAACTGAAACTGGAGTCACAAGTGCTGAAAACATCAACAGAAATAAATCTGTCCATTTAGAAGACGTGGAGCAGATACCTGATGAGACATGTCTGCACACAGGACAGAACTCTGTGACCAGTGAAGATAAAGCTGATGAAAGCCATGGCTGTATTCAACTCTCACGGTCTGAACTAGTAAGTGCTAGAACTGAACCCTATCTTTAAAGAAGTTTCATGTAGATTGTAGTTATAGGCAGGTGATGTCACATTCATGGCCTATTTGCAGCTCAGACACATTCAAGTGAACGAGCCTGAGCTGCAATACCAAACACAACTACTATACAATGTACACCACTGTGCTTGGTAATCTGTGAGGAGGCCGCCGCACTCACCGGCGCACGGTGGCCTCCTCAAACAGCTGATGGACAGGGTGCAGGGAGCTGGATCGTCACAATAAGATATTGATGAGCTGAACCTATCCTGAGGCTAGGCCATCAGTATTCAACTTCTGGAAAACCACTTCAACCGCATGTCACAATCTGATTAACTTTGAAACGTTCCATATGGTGTAGACATTTCACTTACATCGTGTCTTCTATTTTCCGTAGCTACATTGTGCTGGTTTTCTTAAAAACAAATTTCAGATAAAAACCCCCATACTTTGGGAGACAATGAATAATAATGTGTAAAACTAATTACCATTCTTGTTGTCAATAGTGTGTATATGAAGAGTCTCCTGGAACACTGGTGAAGAGTGTTCTCCTTTCAACTCAGGATCTGATTGGCAGTTTGACTTTACTAAAAGAAAAGTTGGGGAAGAATGATAAACTCATAAGATCAATGAAGACTGAGAGCAATCAACTCAGCTCAGCGGATCATACAAATGAGCATGTAGGTTTGATACTTTCCTGGATTTTATCTGATAACAAATGCACGCCATTTCAAAGTAGCTGTCAATTACAATGGTTTTCTGTGATTTTACTTATTCTGAGATTGCCAGTTTAAAGGCTATGAATACCTTTGGAGGCAATTTTTGTTTATGATTACATTTTACAAATTTTTTGGCTAAAAATAATTTTCAATTGGCCTTTATTAAAAATATTGAGCCATTCTGTCACAAAGGGTTAACTTTTTCTAGCTGTGTGACTGGTACTTTCACTTCATTTAATAAAATATCTAAACTACTAAGGCTACTTTCACACTAGCGTTTACAAATTCCGGTATTGAGGTCCGTCATAGGGGCTCAATACCGGAATAAAACGCTTCAGTTTTGTCCCCATTCATTGTCAATGGGGACAAAACTGAACTGAAGAGAACGGAGCGCTCCTAAATGCATTCCGTTCAGTTCTCTTCAGTATACAGACCAGAGAGCAAACCGCAACATGCTGTGGTTTGCTCTCCGGTCTGGGCATCCGCACCAAGACGGGTCCGGAATGACCCCCAATGTAAGTCAATGGGGACTAGGGCTGCAGTAAATGATTATTTTAGTAATCAAGTAATCTATCGATTATTCCAACGATTAATCGAGTACTCTAATAAGAAAAAACATCTTAAAATAACGTATTGCTTTATAAAAACAATATTTATTATTACTTACAGTGGTACACAGTGTTTTGAATGCACATAAGGCTTCTTTCACAGATGCAATATACATTCTGTCAGAAGAACAGCCAGCCTGAATGTACTGTATCAGGTATAACTGGATACTGCCAGCTGCTGCAGTGATTGACTGTAATGGGGTCCGGCCTTGTTACAGCGTTCAAGCTGGGTTTTGGCTGGATACTACAAAAAATATGCTTCAAGTAGCGTTTTTTGTTTGGACCATACCCATCGTGTAAGCTAGAACATGGACAGATGACCTGCCCTGGACCACATTATAGTCAATGAGAGCATATAGCAGCTGGAGTATGCGACTATACCCAATATGGTATATACAGCAGGCTGCTCTTTTGCCAGTCTGTGTATCTATTATACACCAAGGCCATCAAATTAACCCCTCCTTGTCCCCCAGCACCATCATTAGCCCCTCCATGTCCCCCAAGGCCATTAAATTATCCCCTCCATGTCCCCCAGCACCATAATTAGCCCCTCCATGTCCCCCAAGGCCATTAAATTATCCCCTCCATGTCCCCCAGCACCATAATTAGCCCCTCCATGTCCCCCAAGGCCATCAAATTATCCCCTCCATGTCCCCCAGCACCATAATTAGCCCCTCTATGTCCCCCAGCACCATCATTAGCCCCTCCATGTCCCCCAAGGCCATCAAATTAACCCCTCCATGTCCCCCAGCACCATCATTAGCCCCTCCATGTCCCCCAGGGCAATCAAATTAACCCCTCCATGTCCCCAGTGCCATGAGCCAGCCCCCTACTCTTTTAACAATACTTACCTTACCAGACAGGGTCCGCTCACCACGCTGCTGGGCGACATGGAGTCCGCAGGAGACGACCGCTGCTTCTTCCCAGCATGCAGTGGGAGGGACCTGACGTCACACACAGCGCCAGGCAGCGCGAGCGCTGACACTGTGTGTGAAGCCAGGCAGCGCGGTGCTAACAGGAGGCCACAGAGCGGTGAGTGAAAGCCTTTTTTCACTCACCCTCTGTTGCCACGTGATTTAAACGAATCCTCGATGCAGGAAAACTGCATCGAGGATTTTTTTGTGTCGATTTCATCGAGTACCTCGATGAATCGTTTCAGCCCTAATGGGGACAGATCAGTTTGATGTGACACAATAGTAAACGGGTCCGTCCTTCATTGACTTTCAATGGAGTTCATGACGGATCCGTCACCTGCACTTTTTCCCCACAGCTCCCTCCTCCCTCCAGCAGAGCGCGTTGTGGGGAATCCTCCCTTCCTTTGTGCACACCGTCCTCCTCCTCCTGTGCTGTCCGGAGCTGCTGGGGCCTCTGACAACCAGAAGCCACCAGGTAAGTATGTATGTATGTATGTAAGTGTATGTGTGTATGTATGTGCAAGTGTATGTATGTATGTTGAGACTGTTCTGACTGTTCCGGCCCCACACGTGCACCTTCGGCAGCACGGATCCACCGGAACCCTTCACCTGCCGGATAGTGTGAAAGTGGCCTTAGGCTACTTTCACACTGGCGGCAGGCCTGATCCGGCAGGTGAAGGGTGCTGCCGGATCAGGCCTGCCGCAGTGACATGTGTGGAGCCGGAACCGCGCTCTGGCCCCACACATGTCACACAGTACATACATATACATACACATAAACATACACACACATATAGACATACAAACACACATACATACTTACATGCTCCCCGGCAGGTCTTCGGAGCGTCAGGACGGCTCACACAGGTCACGATTCCCCACAGCGCCCTCTGCTGGGCGCCTGGTGGAATCGTCATCTGACGATTCCACCAGGCGCCCAGCAGAGGGCGCTGTGGGGAATCGTGACCTGTGTGAGCCGTCCTGACACTCCGAAGACCTGCCGGGGAGCATGTAAGTATGTATGTGTGTTTGTATGTCTTTATGTGTGTGTATGTTTATGTCTGTATGTGTCTGTGTACCCGGATCCGTAATGGACTCCATTGAAAGTCAATGGAGGGCGGATCCGGTTACCATTATGGTCACACCAGACGGATCCACCCCCATTGACTTGCATTGGGGGTCATTCCGGATCCGTCTTGGTGCGGATGCCTGGACCGGAGAGCAAACCGCAGCATGCTGCGGTTTGTTCTCCGGTCTGAAGACTGAACGGAATGCTTTCAGGAGCATTCCGTTGTCTTCAGTTCAATTTTGTCCCCATTGACAATGAATGGGGACAAAACTGAAGCGTTTTATTCCGGTATTGAGCCCCTATGACGGAACTCAATACCGGAATTTTAAAACGCTAGTGTGAAAGTAGCCTTAGAGGTCATAAACACTTATTTAAGCCACATTATTATCAGTAAGATAAGGATTGAGGTTTAATGAGGTTGATAATGTGAGAGAGCAGAGATAAGGAGCCTGTCTGCTCCCCAAATGACAAGAGAGAAAATCCACGGGCTGCTACTAGAGCATGTCAGCTATGTATGCAAAAAGGAATCCATATGTTTAATAAAGACTAATTGAAACAATGATTTTTATCTCAAAATATGGATGTAGTAGAGTTAACACACATGCTTTCTGGGACGTGTTATCTAAACTAAATGCGGTAAGCAAACACCTTCAATTGCTTTTTAATGGCTTTTGTTTGCAATGAGTTAAGAAATTTGAGTGAAGAGTTTGTGTGTTAACCCTGCTACATCCGTAAGTACAAAGGAATAATAAAAAAAATGCCCTCATAGGTATACATAGCCTTTAAGGGATATAATGCATGGCAAGAAGCAGGATGACACTCATAAATCTATATGTGCCTGCTGAACCATTCTGTTTCATTTGTTAGGCTTTGATGAGGTTGAGGTCAGGGATTTATGTAGGTAAGTTAAAGAAATACTCTCACTTAAATAGTAAGCATGAAAGGAGTTGTACATTGCTAGTACAGTATATTGATGACCTATCCGCAGGATAGGTAATCAGCATTAAATCAGTGGGGGTCTGATATTTTGAGTTATATCTGTTAACCACTATGCTTAGTGTACTTTCCTGCCACCTAGTGGCCATTGCTATATTTGGTTTTATGAAGTTATCTACGGTTGTAATTTCATATGTCATTTATCTTGTAATGCCTCCTCCTCTGTAAGCTAATGCTGTGTGTTGTGCAGTCCTTTCCTGTTTGATCATGTCTAAACTCCATGTGCCATAAGAACCTTGTGATGTCACAAGGTCATGTGACAAAATAATAATAACTGAGCCTAATAATAGTGATTAGGGTGAGATGCATGGTCACTTTGAAATTGAGGCATTGAATGTCATGTGTCCCTAAGACATCAGAATGTCCTTATGATGTATAGAGTTTAGACACTACCTTTCATGTTTGTCAGACATGCATCACAGGAGTGAAGAGAGGATTTTCTTTTGACCTCTATTATCTTTTCTCAATTATTCTATAAATTACCTAAAGGTATATCCATAGCAACTACCTCACCGGAATTCTACATACAACTGGTGATGTTAGGGGAATGATTATAGCAAGTTCACTATCTTCCTTTGCTTGTACAAGAGATTGCCACTCACACTCTTCAGAGACTTCTCTTACGTACATCTGTGGCAGAATTTGGACACTTTGGGGATCATTTATGATCCAGAAATAGGCTTATATTAGGCATATTTCTGGTGCAGATCTGCAACTTTTCCCCGATCATGTCAGGTCTAAAAATGTGGGAATGGTATGGAAGAGGACGGACCAGTAGGCCTGTCTCATTTACTATTTTCTACACCTGTTAAGGCATAGAAAATGGTCTAAATATAAGACAGCTCAGAAGCTGGCTTACATGGCGCTGGATGCACTGAAGTAATGTAGAGGACGGCGCCAGATATAAGGGTTATTAAGAAAACACCAGTCTTATTAAATAAACCGCTTTATGTTCAAAAATAAGGTAGTAATAAGAAGAGCAATTGCTACTGTGCTCATCTTATGATATTGTACAATGTATGCACAATCCAGCTGTATGTTTAATATTATAATTTTTCTGGTTCCACTCCTGCTTGGCTCATTGATCGGATTCATAGTGAGTTACATCCATGTTGTGCATAGTAAAAAAAAAAAACATATATTAAAAATTCAAGACACTTTCAGCTCAGGTAAGAACACACAGGCAGGTGCTTAGAGGTAAAGTATTACAGTCCTTTATTGCAGCACCAAACTGGACCAGAAGGGTGTGGATACAATAACTCACAAATATAACCACCAGTAAGAAAAATCCTTCCCTACTAGTTACATTATGTACCTTTCTAAGGGGCCTGAAAATAAATATTTTTGGGGAATGCTTTAATATCTTCCATAACAAAAACAGCTAAACATTTTACATGTCCATAGTTTGTGTGCTGGGGTATTCACATGCTAAAACAGAATGACACCTTCCACAATTGAAAGCTGGAACTCAGTTTATTTACTGGAACTATGTAACCCAGACCAAGCCATGAAAATCAGCCAGGAGAGGAAAAGTTTGCCAGACTCAGATTAGTCTGTCAGAACAGTACAGCATCATTTTTTGTGCAAATTAAGCCAGAATTCTGGCACATTTAGCTTACTAAGTCCCCAGCTATATGTCTATGCATGGCCAAGTGCTTGATATTACACACTCTTTATCAAAATGTGTTACTGAAAAGTCCAGAAGGAATGTCCATGTAATCTAGGTCATGTAATAGGTGTCTGTCAGAGTTTTGTTTATTATAGAAAATGGCATTCATTTATGAAAACTAGTGCTAAGAAATGCCACAGTAATTGCTACCATTTCCTAATCTATTTAGTCATTCAGTAACTGTGGATTGAACGCTATACATTTTAACAAGAGATACATTTTCTGAAGTTCAATTTGACCCATTGCCCCGACAACTTGTAGATGATATTCAGGATTCTCCTAGGACTGTGTGCAACTCTTAAAATACTTGCGGTAAATGCTGGTAGTAACAAGCAGCCTCTTTGTAATCAAACTGCACTGTCTGATTGTTTACTCTTTTTTTTTTTTAAAGTCCAAAAGTTTTCATTCTTAGTGGCAAATTCCTGCCAGGGTATACACAGACACTTCCCAGGTTCATAAGACCACCTTTCTTTATCTTTCCTGACTTCTGATCTGAAAAATGGCTAGCGCCTTTTTAGAAAAATTCAGATTCAGTTTCATCCTAAATTTTTGGAAAATTCAGGTTAAAGGGTTTCTGTCATCACATTTTACCATATTAAACCGGATGACATTTGCAATGTGCAAATGTCACCTAAGATCTGATATGGTACAAATATACCTCTATGTGTCCCCGTTTTTATAAAAATTCATCTTTACTGATATGCAAATGAACCTTACTAGGTGCAGGGGGCGGTAACCCTGCACCTAGTGGCGCTGTTTCCCCACCTCTATTCACGCCTCCTCGGTTGTGATTGACAGGGCCAGGCAGCTTGCTCTTTCTGCTGCCGGCCCTGTCTGTGCTCTAAATCCCAGGCCTGCGCCGTGCGCGCTTATTTCGGCGCAGGTGCAGTGAGTGCCGCTGGCTGTCGGGCTCCCGGCTTCCTCACTGCGCCGATGGCGTCACACTACACCCGGAACAGAAGGCGGCGTGCGCGCTTATTTCGGCGCAGGTGCAGTGAGTGCCGCTGGCTGTCGGGCTCCCGGCTTCCTCACTGTGCCTGCGCCGATGACGTCACACTACACCCGGAACAGAAGGCGGTACAGATGCAGTGAGGAAGCCGGGAGCCCAACAGCCAGCCGCACTCACTGCGCCTGCACTGAAATAAGCGCGCGCGGCGCAGTCCCAGGATTTAGAGCACGGACAGGGCCGCCAGCAGAAAGAGCAAGCTGCCTGGCCCTGTCAATCACAACCGAGGAGGCGTGAATAGAGGTGGGGAAACGGCGCCACTAGGTGCAGGGTTACCGCCACCTGCACCTAGTAAGTCTAATTTGCATATTAGTAAAGATTAATTTTTATAAAAACGGGGACACATAGAGGTATGTTTGTACCATATTAGACCTCAGGTGACATTTGCACATTGCAAATGTTATCTGGTTTAATATGGTAAAATGTGATGACAGAAACCCTTTTAATTTGATTCAAACCAAATCAATTTTCTGATCTCTACCTTTATCCTGTTTTCTGATGGGTCCCAAATAATGACACTCAGTACAAAGAATAAACTAAGCCGTTATTTTGCTATATGTGTGATAAATGACATTTTTAGCTAAATCATTTCAACTAAAATGTATTTTAATTGAATAGCAAAAGTCAGACATCCGAGAAGAATCCTGTTCCCAAATCTATGAATCTACACCAAATATGCTGTTGAATGTCAGCTATGTCAGTGCCAGTTCTGAAGACCAGACAGTGCAAGAGAAAGAAAATCCATCTGCGAGAAGTGAAAAGAGGGACTACGGTGTAATAGAGGATGACAAGGAGAGGCCTACAACTGGTGATAGTGGCACTAAAAGCACATTCCAGAAGCATGAGATTGAACCCTCAGTGGATCCTAAAGCTGAATCTATGGTGGAAGAGGAAACAGAATTAATAGTAAGTATCCTGTGACAGAAAGGTTCAGTGTTCTCACCATGAATGTGGCCATGAGTATTTGTGTAAAGCTGTAAAAGTCTAACAAAAAGTGGAGATGAGAGGAATATACTTCTCTGGTGCTATACAGTATTTCATCATCCATTGCATAGGGGATACTATTAGATCCATGAGGGTTCACCTTCTGGGACTTCCACAGATCAGGAGAAAGGGGGCCGAGTAGAGCGGCTGGTCAGGCATCAGCATTAAGTGTGGGGGTGACAAAGGGGCGTCAGACTGTGTGGGTGGTACTTAGAAGACATTACTTTGTGT
This sequence comes from Rhinella marina, assembly GCA_900303285.1. Lineage (NCBI taxonomy): Eukaryota > Metazoa > Chordata > Amphibia > Anura > Bufonidae > Rhinella > Rhinella marina. The sequence goes on from ONZH01031000.1 coordinate 180,720, forward strand.
GTGTGGGGCTGCTGTAAGGGAACACTTAGGGGACATCCTACTGTGAGAGTGGCACTAAAGGGATACAATACTGTCCGAAGGGGACTAAGGAGCATCATTATTGTTTGGTGGCACTAAGAGGACATTCTTCCTTTGTTGCGGGGCACTAATGGGGGAACTATTACTGGTGGTCTGCAAAAAAGGGGATTAGAGGTATGGCTTATTGTAGTTATTATAGTGTTGTCTCTCCTTACATATTGTTGTGGCTTGGACCTTTACTCGACAGCATGGACCTTTACAAAAAGTACTTGAATACCCTTGCATTAGTATATGCTATCATTTATGATGACTGTGGGACACCCTTTTCTCTGTCCAGTGCTACTATCTGCCATACACTGTACAGATAACCTGACCAGGTTTTGAGAAATCTGTCGTCTTATCAGAAAGCATTATGATTTCAAATTCCTAGACCATGAAAAAAGAAAGTAGGATTAATTTTGTAAAACCTTATGATATATTTATAGATGACATAGATATGACGTAGATAATGTAGCAGGGTTAGACATATCATACAGTATGTGTGACCTGTGCAACTGCACAAGGGCCCAGTTGGTAGGCCCACATCATTGTGTGTGCAGCATACGGACGAGCAACAAAAATGTGATGACGGCTCAAAACTGGAGGTATGCACAAAACCCTCCTAAAAAGTCATTAATCTGTATGTGAATGCCTACCTGAAAAAGTATGTAAGTGGCAATAAGAACACTGTATAAAAAGAAATTGAAACGTACATAAGCTGGCTAAAATACTGTAAATGTTATAGGCATAAGAGCATAGCATGTAAGGGCTAAATGAATATTTATTGCCACTTTTTTCCAGTCTTCCGTTTCAAATCGAATAAAACTTAACATTATTGAGAAATCAAAAAGTGAATTTGTCTGCAACAAGCAAAGAGTGAAGCCACCCTCATCAGCTGCTACAGTCCCCCTTGAGTCTGAGATGCAAGAAGAGGATACTCAGACTTCTTCCAGACATGAGGACACAGAGAATAGTGAGCACATGGATGATATACAAGGAAAGGAGGGAGACCTTGTTACAGAAAGCAAAACTACTGGAACAGAACACACAAAGAATGATACAACCACAGCAATGTGTAGCAACAATAATGAACAAGTAACATATTTTCCATGTTCTGCTTTTTGCTTTGATTGTCCTTGTTTTTTTATGTTTGGTTCCTCCTTTTCTATAGCGTGCTTCATTGGTGCTTGCTACTTATACCTGACAGTTTGTATATTTTGAGTGTTTACTAGACATTATATGAAGAAGGTATGCACAAACGAGCTCTTACCAAGCTCTGCACCTAATGCCACCAGATGTAAGGTAGCTATCCTATAAGTCAATGTTTGACCTTTTAAACAGGCCTTGAGGCATGACTTGTATAATAATATGAACAGTGACTTATAGGATAGCTGTCTTACATCTATTGGCATTAAAGGTAAAGCTTGCTAAGAGCTCATTTGTATACTCTCTACCTAGAATTCCAGAGAAGCATTGCCTTGCCTATAAAACGCCTATAGTCCTATAATCTTACCTCCCCCCTCCTATAATCTAGATATTATATGGCATGTATATAATTGTTTAAATTATACTTTTTTTTTTTTTTACAACTACTTCTACAGTATATGTAGTTCTTTTATACTTCAACTTTTGCTCCCCAAACTAATTCATAAAGTGTAGCTGCACTAAGCAGGATCTCAGTCAACATAAAAAACTTACTGTACATAATAATGTTATTCAGCCAATGATAATATACTGTGTATGGGCAGATGCATTACATTTCAGCTCCACAATACAGAAAATGTGCTACAATAGCGTTACTACAGGCCTCATTTATTAAGACTGGCATTTTAGACGGTGGTGTTAATAAAGCCCCATAGCTGGCGGTGGTACCGCCGGAGTTTTGAAGATGTGCAGGCCTCTCCATAACTTCGCTGCTAGTTCTAAATGTAGGGCAGCTTCCTTGGTGTCTTACATTTAAACCTTTTTCTACGCCTGAAATGGTAAATGAGACGGACCTGCCAGCCTGTCCCCGCCCACACTACTCCCACAATTTTAGACCTGGCGTGAGTGGGGCGATACTGGAGACAGCGGCACAACTAACCACTGCGCTGCCATCTGCATCTGAAATACGCCTAATTTAGGCATATTTCAGTATAGTAAATGACCCCCTATATTTTTAGGTTTTAATCCCTCCTTTCTCGACATACAGTATCAGAAATCAGCTGCATGCAGTTTCCAAAACATGTATCCTTGCCTTAACGGTGTACTTATTACTGCAAAGTGCCTGCAAAAATGCATTGATGCATGTTCAGTGGGAACATTCTTTACAAGAAAAATCTTTTGTCCACGAATTATATTTCTTTAAATGAAAGATCTTAAGTCCAACTATCAGATCAATCATGCCCGACTTCTTTTTAGACAATAAAGGTCTGTCATCAGTCGGCTTAATATTTTATTCATTGCTAAATTTCCCCCGACAAATGATAGTTTTCATTGAAATTGTCTGATTGATCAACTTTTTGGGCCAATTATCAGGAACAAGCAGTCATAGGAACACTCGTTCCTGATAAGTAGGCTACTTTAACATTAGCAGCAGCCTTCTCAGGAGGGTGAACAGCCAGCCGTGCAATGCAGAGAGGCGTCTGGAATAAAACTACGACATGTTGTAGTTTTATTCGGCCGCCTCTTGGCATGTTTGCACTAGCAGTAGCACGGATCCGGCAGGCTGTTCCCCATCAGAACAGCCTGCTAGAGAAGGCTGCCACTAATGTGAAAGTAGCCTTACCCTGTTTAATCGAGCAACAGATCAGCCAATGAATGAACAAATGCTTGTCATCTCTTATCAGAATGAAAGGTGTACGATTATCAGCAGAACATCTCCATGTGTAGTCAGGGAGGTGCTGCCAATAATGACCAGAGTTGAATATGGGTGGAATGAGTGTGGTAGCAATATTACCTCACACATTCAGTTTGAATTGGCCTGTGTAATCAGGCCGGTGTAAAGGAGCACCAGTCGATTTGTTGTCATCCATTGGCGGTCACACTTCTTGAACATTGGGCAGTCTAATACTGCCTTTAGACTAATGTGTATTGGTATCTTAAGACTAACAACTAGTCAACCACTAATCAGTCATTTTCTTTTCCAGGGGTCTATAAAAGATTTAACCACGTCTTTACTGGAAGCCACAAACAGTCTAATTGTAAGATTAGCCTCACTAAAGGGAGGATTAGGGAAATCTCAGAGGGCTGATTCATTTGCCTCTTGCAATGAGATTGGGCAGAATGTACAAGATATCAAAGAGCAAAGAATTTATGAAGGGGCAAAAAATGAGGTAAGAACATTTATTCTACTTTTACTCTTTCATAAATGTCCATTTTAAGGGGTTGTCTCAGAAAGATAACCCCCTCATGGGCAGAAATCAGCCTGAAGATCCACTGATTGACACTGGCCCAGCTTATTTACCATTCTGTCCATCCCGATGACTAGCTGACCATATAATTATTGAGTGGTCCAGGTCCCATTCTATAGGGCATTTGGACAGGGGTTAACTTAATTAGAAAAAACCTTTAAATATCAACAAATGTGAATAAAACGAAAGATAAATGAATAGCTGGTCTTTATTTTAAAATACAAAAAGCAGAGAGATAAAAAAATGAATGCTTGATCAAGTTGTTGTCTCCTCAGGCTCCAGGGTCACTAATGATGGAAACAGAACAGAGCAATCGAACCAGTGACATTGATAAAAATGGAAATAGAGCTATCATGGACATTTCAACAAAGAACACTGAATACTATCAAGATGTGAATGATGAAAGCATGAACAATCATCCAATACCGGACACAAGTGTTGAAGAATTTAGACAATCGGCAAGATGTGAAGAAACAAAAGTGGAAAGTAGTGAGGTGGTGTTCTCCATTACTAGCAACATTATCCAAAGTCATTTAAACCTAGAAGAACATTGTCACGTGCAAAAAGACACACGGCTCCAGATTTCTACCCATTCTGTGGAGACTTCTCATCAGACATGCAACACTGAAACAACCCAGATGCAATTCAAAAATGAAACACAAATATTCCAAGAAGAGATAAATCTGAAAGCACAGGTAAGAGAAACCTTCAATCTTAATATACATTTTACAGTCAATACTTTAGTACAAGACTGACACTAGTTCTGAAGGAAGGCGGCCATGCCTATCTGATCTCATACAATGCCTTTACAATGTTTTTACAGTCAGAAATTGCAACCCTAGTGGTTTATTAAATTCTAACATTGTATTATAGAGCTATGGATGGTCATGTTTTTCAGTTTCCACTTCTGGCATCACTTTTCCTACTGCTTTATATTGTAATCTTCTAATCTTATCGTTAACTGTCATTGTATCCATTTTCAAAATCTTCTCATGGTCTGGTGGCGGACCTCTTTTCAATTGTATTGGCATCCTTTGGAGAAGGGAGAGAGGGAGAAGGACCAGCAATGTTCCTCTCTCTCCTTTGCAGGTCTTGTTAATGTTGAAGGGCCTGCATGGTCATATGATCACACCTGTGCAGGTCCTGGAGCCAAGGTACAGAGCAGTTCTATAGTTGTGTGGGGTCTGCATTTATTTTGGGTTCTGGGCTGAGTCTGTATTTATTTAGAGGTGTTGGAATAACAGTCTACTGTGCTATTCCATGTGATATACTGGCATACATAAGTAGCAATCTCCTGTACAAACAGTATGCTATGCTATTTGTGTAGTACTCCATTCAAATAGACCTAAAATAGCGCAATACTCAAATAGAGTAGCATATCGTGAGCTAACCCTATAGACATGTTACTGACATTACTTACATACATTCTAAACATACATAGCCTAACTCTGTGGGGTGTTATTATTAACTGGGTCACAAAATGGGAGATATAACTGCTGTGAGGAGCATTAAGAAAAGCACTATTACAGTGTGAGGCCTAAAGTAGGCGATATTACTGTATAGAGCACATGTGAGTGCACAATTACTGTGTGGAGCAATATGTAGACACTTACTATCTAGGACATGATTACTATTTTTGTGGAATTAATATTTATTTCTGAATTAAAAAATTTGGAGATACTTTTCTACACAGCAGCTACAGTAATGGTTAACCACATGCACAGCATTGAATGTAGAAGCAAGATGCAGAGTTTGTGGAGGTGGTGCGGAATACTTGGGGAAAGTTATGGAAGGCCAAGAAGCCAAAAATGTCTGCACAGTAAAGTTATTGCTGGAAAAAGCAGTCATTTGGGCCAGAGCTTAAAAAGGAAACTGAATGTCTCCAGTCATAGTCAATTTTTACCATCAATGGGGATCATTTACAAACAGATAAACAGTGCCTTGCGAAAGTATTCGGCCCCCTGGAACTTTTCAACCTTTTGCCACATTTCAGGCTTCAAACAAAAAGATATAACATTTTACATTTTTGGTGAAGAATCAACAACAAGTGGGTCACAATTGTGAAGTGGATGAAATTTATTGGATCATTTAAACTTTTTTTGTAATAATGAAACTGAAAAGTGGGGCGTGCAAAATTATTTGGCCCCTTGCATTAATACTTTGTTGCGTCACCTTTTGCTGCGATTACAGCTGCAGTCTCTTGGGGTATGTCTCTATCAGTTTTACACATCTAGAGACTAAAATTCTTGCCCATTTTTCCTTGCAAAACAGCTCGAGCTCTTTGAGGTTGGATGGAGAGCGTTTGTGAACAGCAGTTTTCAGCTCTTTCCACATATTCTCAATTGGATTCAGGTCTGGACTTTGACTTGGCCATTCTAAGACCTGGATATGTTTATTTTTGAACCGTTCCATTGTAGATTTTGCTTTATGTTTGGGATCATTGTCTTGTTGGAAGATAAATCTCCGTCCTAGTCTCAGGTCTTTTGCAGACTCCAACAGGTTTTCATCCAGAATGGTCCTGTATTTGGCTCCATCCATCTTCCCATCAATTTTAACCATCTTCCCTGTCCCTGCTGATGAAAAGCAGGCCCAAACCATGATGCTGCCACCACCATGTTTGACAGTGGGGATGGTGTGTTCAGGGTGATGAGCTGTGTTGCTTTTACGCCAAACATATCGTTTTGCATTGTTTCCAAAAAGTTGGATTTTGGTTTCATCTGACTAGAGCACCTTCTTCCACATGTTTGGTGTGTCTCCCAGGTGGCTTGTGGCAAACTGTAAACCAGACTTTTTTATGGATATCTTTGAGAAATGGCTTTCTTCTTGCCACTCTTCCATAAAGGCCAGATTTGTGAAGTGTCCGACTGATTGTTCTCCTACGGACAGACTCTCCCACCTCAGCTGTAGATCTCTGCAGTTCATCCAGAGTGATCATGGGCCTCTTGGCTGCATCTCTGATCAGTCTTCTCCTTGTTTGAGATGAAAGTTTAGAGGGACGGCCGGGTCTTGGTAGATTTGCAGTGGTCTGATACTCCTTCCATTTCAATATGATCGCTTGCACAGTGCTCCTTGGGATGTCTTTTGGTATCCAAATCCGGCTTTAAACTTCTCCACAACAGTATCACAGACCTGCCTGGTGTGTTCCTAGGTCTTCATGATGCAGAACCCTGAGACTATCACAGAGCAGGTGCATTTATACGGAGACTTGATTACACACAGGTGGATTCTATTTATCTTCATCAGTCATTTAGGACAACATTGGATCATTCAGAGATCCTCAATGAACTTCTGGAGTGAGTTTTCTGAACTGAAAGTAAATAGGCCGAATAATTTTGCACGCCCCACTTTTTAGTTTTAGTATTACAAAAAAAGTTTAAATGATCCAATAAATTTCGTTCCACTTCACAATTGTGACCCACTTGTTGATTCTTCACCAAAAATTTAAAATGTTATATCTTTTTGTTTGAAGACTGAAATGTGGCAAAAGGTTGAAAAGTTCCAGGGGGCCGAATACTTTCGCAAGGCACTGTATGCCACTTTTGTGGCATATGTCTGGAGCAGATTCTGTCGCACTCCACGTTGCGGCAGAATCTGTGACTTCTTGCCCACTCATGCCAGGTCTAAAAAAGGGATGGGATGTGGTGTGGCATTAGACGTAGAAAATGGTCTAAATGTAAGACACCCGGTGCCTCTACATAACTTTCACAATCCACCACCAGCGCAGGGGCTTATTAAGACCGGCGTCTAAAATGCCGATCTTAAGAAATGTTTCCCAATATGTCTAGAAATTGATCTAAAAAAAGAACCGTTTTTATAATGTTTACATAACTGTGAAGTAGAGATGAGCAAATTGATTCTAAACAAATCGAATTTGCTATGAATTTAATAAAAATTTATCCGCCAAATGAATCTGAAGTTTTGGTGATTCGTTACTGAAGAATCATGCAAAAACAGTCCCCAGTCCCATTTTTGTGTGAAAATTGGTAGGGAAAATGACAGGAAGCAAGAAAATGGAGGATCATATAACCCTGCGAGGGAGGGGGAAAGGGCCGATTGGGGCAGTATTCAGCCACGTTTTTCTGCTCAGAACGAACCAGTCACTATTCTGTTCTCAGTTGTAGATATGATAGGATGTGTTTTGTCTGTATCTGACAAAAAACAAATGCAGACACAAGCCAGTTAATAGGGACACTATAACAACAATATAGGGGCACTATAGAGAGGGAGCTGGAGATATTATTGGGTAGATTTTAGAGTTTTATCAGGGAAAGCTTGCTGGCAAGTTCTGCATTAGAAAATCCTGCAAGAAACTGTATGAACAGCCAGCAAGCCTTTTTTTGTAATTGTTATTATCCCTACACATCTTATCCTTTCCACATCCACACTGTGCTGCTTCAAAAATAAAGAAGAATTTTTCTGGTCTTGTTCAACTTCAGAATAAGCCACTGTTTCTTCTGAGATATAACGCTTGTGTATGTATAGGTGTATGTCCAGGTACCAAAAGACTTCAATCTCATGAACAAGTTTAAGAATTTCTCTGGCTGTCTCTCTATCCAGGGCTGTAGTTTTGCATCCTTTCACTTCAACGTAGAGACACCAACTCCTGACAACAGCCCAACCTAATGTTGACAATAAAGCTTGTTAACTGTTTCACTGTTTTTTACATAAAAATGCAGTAAAGCACATTTTAAACCTTTTTTCAGTATACACATAGCAAATGCACATAAATCCCTTTTTCAGGGAACCACAGCTGTAGCAGTGGGACACTGCAATTACGTAAAGAGACAGAACGATTTGAGCAAGCCTACTGTATATCCACAGAAGATCTGTGGTGGTTTTCCAAGATGTTTGCAACAACCTACCCCAAAAGTTGCTTCAAAAACTGTGTGCAAATGTGCTTAGAATTGAACAATTGATGCTGTTGTAAAGGCAAAAGGTGGTCACACCAAATATTGATTTGATTTTGATTTCGATTTTGATTTTGTTCATTTAGTTAATTGTGATAAATTAACTATTATACTTGTATTTTTTTTAAAGAATTCTTACTTTGAAGCATTTTTTTTTTACCATAGCTGCCTAAGACTTCTGCACAGTACTGTACTTGATATTTTGTTTATCTGTCTTCTATTTCAGGCATCTTCTGAAGATAATATGTGTGAGAGGCATAATATTAAGTTAGACTCTGCTAAAAGTGAACCCATAGCTAGTGGAAAAAATAATGAAGATATGAATGTAGATCTGTTAAAACAAACTGAGAATCAGTTGAATGAAACAATCCACCAGGAACCTGATAGAAAGATGATGGAGCAGGTAGGTGCTGCAGAAATGAAAGATTTTGAGGACATGCAAACTCTGAGGAGTTATATAAGGAATGGAGTAATAAAAAGGAAAAAGGACGATGCAGAAGAAAGAGAAGAGGAAAAGCAGAACAGAGAGAATAAAACACAGTCTAATGAGAAAAATCAGCTAAACAAACCTGGGCCAACAACATCTTCAGATATGTGTCAAGGAGCAGGATCCGAAAGCACTGACCTACATCAGTTGCTAAGCTTTGATAACCGATTGCTGAATCAAAAAGAGTCACCTGTAAACGCTCATGTGAAATACAGAAGTTGTGAGGTAGACGCCGTGATCAAAGGAAGTATGGAGAAAGAGACATTGATAGATCATGAAATTATCATCAATGCAGAAGAAGGACGATTTGGTAGTAAGACTGGCACAGAACATCAAATAGAGCTAAGTCAGGTGCCAGATCTCTATATTGCCAGTGGTAAGGAAGCTGAGAGACAAAGCATGGCAATCATTAAAGAAGTAAGTTGTTTATTATATCTGTGCTTTGACATCACTGTCGTCCTAACACATTAGTTGTGACATCACTCTGTTTATTATCTTTATCTGTGATATCACTGCAGACATTATTCCCATCTGAAATATGCAGTTCAGTTCTGGGCACTGGTCCGTAGAAAGGATGCCTTAGAGCTGGAAAAAGTACAAGCAAGAGCGACTACACGGATAAGGGACATGGAGAGTCTTAACCCTTTCTACCCCAGAGGTTTTTTTGACTTTGCATTTTCGGTTTTCGTTTCCCACTTCCCAGAGCCATATCTTTTTTATTTTTCCGTTCACATAGTCATAGGAGGGCTTATTTTTTGCGTGACAATTTGTACTTTCCATGTAATATTGCATAGAATGTAGTGGGAAAAAAATTCCAAAGGTGGTGGAATTGGAAAAAACACAATTTTGCCACAGTTTTATAGGTTTTTTGTTACGGAGTTCATTATGCTTGTCATTGATACCATTCTGGGACATGTAGGACTTTTTGATCACTTATTACATTTTTTGAGGGAGGAGAAGCGACCAAAAAAATGTAAAATATGCAATTTTTACCTTTTTTTTCCGTTTTGTCTTTTTCCGCATGGGATTCATACTTTTATATTTTGATAGTACGGGTGTTTACACACATGGCAATACCCATGATGTGTAATTTTTTAAAATGTTTTATTCTCATTTTGGGGAAAGGGGTATGATTTGAACTTTTATATATTTTTTTTATTTGAAAAACATTATTAATTTTTTTCAACTTTTTTATAGTTGCCTATGGGAACTATAACAATCAGTCAATCGATTGCTATTATCATAGACTCCAATGCATTAGCATTAAGGGCTGTGGAGTTGGTAAGCCAAAGCCCTGACTCCAATTCCGACTCTGACTCCTCAATTTCCCCTAACTCCAACTCCCGACTCCGACTCCGACTCCCTCATACATGGAGCATGTTTAAGTGATAACTTTAAACAAACTTTGCATAACTCAATAGTACAGATATGTCATGACAAAAAAAAGTTTGTAATATATGTTTTACTGGATATATTTACTCTGAACTTCCAGTATCAGGCTTTTCTCTGGGTACAGATCACTAAGGGCCTGATGTATGAAAACTGTCTAGGTCTAAGACTTTCTTTGTTGCCCATAGCAACCAATCAGAGCTCCCCTTTCATTTCTCCAGACCAGTATATGAAATGAAAGGGGAGCTCTGATTGGTTTCTATGGGCAACAAAGAAACTTCTACACCTAGACAGTTTTCATACATAAGGCCCTAGGTGTTTTTCATCAGAGGAAAGCAAACTAAAACATAAAGCAGACAGAGAGAGCATGCACTGGACAAGTGATGTATGCACAAATTATTGAAAGTTTAAATATACTAAGAAGTACTTGCCTTAAAGGGGTTTTCTCAGCAGGTTGATTCACTAGCTGACAGGCATTTTGCACTCACTCTGTCTCATCAGGCTGTGAGGGGGGGGGGTCTCCAGCAGTTATTAGCATATATTAACTTACCCTGACAGAGCAGGAGATTGTGATCTCTAACACAATTTCAGGTACAGCCATGCTTCTCAGTCCTCACAACACTTGGATCTTTTGCTTACTGCAGGTAATCACTCAGAGCTCAGTCCCATCATTGTTCACTGCTCTCAGCCAATCAGATAACAGTCTTTCTGGTCTGCAGGTTACCATAGAAACCTGTGTGCAGTGAGAGACCTGCTGAACTGTCAATAGTTCATGACTAAAGTAAAATCTACTGACCACTGTATTTAGAAAATGTCTTCTTTTAACTGTCCCTTTATGATGAAAGCTAATCTTTGTAACTAGTGAGAAAACCTCTTTAATCCGGTTTTCTCTAGTAGATCTGAGATGAGTACAGCCATTCCTTCCCAGTGCCTTTTTCCTCTGATCTGTAGCGGAGGAGCTTCACTTCTGAGCTACATAAAGGATTATGGAAGAGCTCATTAGTACGCTTACTGGTCCTCTGCTGTCGGCTGTGCTGTGATTGCGCACATCGTGTGGACGCTCTGTGACCTCACACTGTGCGCGTCGGGTCACAGCACAGCTGTGGCAGGAAGAAGAGCGCTGGAATTAAGATGAGGCTGGGGTTTGACCTGAGGCATGGGGGGGTGGTCTGATCTGAGGAATGGGTGGGTTTGATCTGAGGCATGAGGTGTGTGATCTGAGGCATAGGGGGTCTCATCTGAGGTCTGAAAGGGGGTCTTATTTATATTGGGGCTTTTATCTGAGGTGTGATTGAGGGTCTTATTAACATTGAGGGTCTGATCTGGGGTCTTATTGAGGGTCTTATTAACATTGGGGTCTGATTGGGGTTGTTAGCTGAGGTCTGAGTAAAATAGGGGGTCTGATTGTTCGTCTGATCTGAGGTCTAATGAAAAACATTTTTTTTTTATTGTCCTCCTCTAAAACCTAGGTGCGTCTTATAGGGTGAAAAATATGGTTAAATATTGGCCATGATAAGGTATGTTTCAAGGACGTGAGTTGGCCCATGTATATGTATAAATAAGTATTTGGTCACCTACAAACAAGCAAGATTTCTGGCTCTCACAGACCTGTAACTTCTTCTTTAAGAGGCTCCTCTGTCCTCCACTCATTACCTGTAGTAATGGCACCTGTTTGAACTTGTTATCAGTATAAAAGACACCTGTCCACAACCTCAAACAGTCACACTCCAAACTCCACTATGGTGAAGACCAAAGAGCTGTCGAAGGACACCAGAAACAAAATTGTAGACCTGCACCAGGCTGGGAAGACTGAATCTGCAATAGGCAAACAGCTTGGTGTGAAGAAATCAACTGTGGGAGCAATAATTAGAAAAGGAAGACATACAAGACCACTGATAATCTCCCTCGATCTGGGGCTCCACGCAAGATCTCACCCCATGGGGTCAAAATGATCACAAGAACTGTGAGCAAAAATCCCAGAACCACACGGGGGGCCTTGTGAATGACCTGCAGAAAGCTGGGACCAACGTAACAAAGGCTACCGTCAGTAACACACTACACCGCCAGGGACTCAGATCCTGCAGTGCCAGACCTGTCCCCCTGCTTAAGCCAGTACATATCCGGGCCCGTCTGAAGTTTGCTAGAGAGCATTTGGATGTTCCAGAAGAGTATTGGGAGAATGTCATATGGTCAGATGAAACCAAAGTAGAACTGTTTGGTAAAAACACAACTCGTCGTGTTTGGAGGAGAGTGAATGCTGAGTTGCATCCAAAGAACACCATACCTACTGTGAAGCATGGGGGTGGCAACATCATGCTTTGGGGCTGTTTCTCTGCAAAGGGACCAGAATGACTGATCAGTGTACATGAAAGAATGAATGGGGCCATGTATCGTGAGATTTTGAGTGCAAACCTCCTTCCATCAGCAAAGGCATTGAAGATGAAACGTGGCTGGGTCTTTCAGCATGACAATGATCCCAAGCACACCGCCAGGGCAACGAAGGAGTGGCTTTGTAAGAAGCATTTCAAGGTCCTGGAGTGGCCTAGCCAGTCTTCAGATCTCAATCCCATAGAAAACCTTTGGAGGGAGTTGAAAGTCCATGTTGCCCAGCAACAGCCCCAAAACATCAGTGCTCTAGAAAAGATCTGCATGGAGGAATGGGCCAACATACCAGCAACAGTATGTGCCAACCTTGTGAAGACTTACAGAAAACGTTTGACCTCTGTCATTGCCAACAAAGGATATATAACAAAGTATTGAGATGAACTTTTGTTATTGACCAAATACTTATTTTCCACCATAATTTGCAAGTAAATTCTGTTTATAATTTATTTTCTCATTTTTCTATAATAGTTGAGGTCTATCTATGATGTCAATTACAGGCCTCTCTCATCTTTTTAAGTGGGAGAACTTGCACAATTGGTGGCTGACTAGATACTTTTTTCCCCATTGTATATATATCAAATAGAAGATATATTCAGCATATATATAAAGTATAGTTCCCATCCCCCGGGTATAAGCTATAAGAAGGCAGGTGTAAAGAGTTCAAAAGGATAAGTGGGAATGAAACAGGAAAAAGTTGATGGATCAGAAAAGCAATACAGGGTATCATCCCTGTTGCCAGAGGATTACACGGTGTGTCTAGATACAGCCAGTGTGTCAACCATTGTAATGTTAAATAGTGGCACTTATATGGGTCCGTCATGGGCGGGTGACGTCACAAAAGTCGACGTCATCACTCACGGTGATGGGCGCATGCGCAGTGTACAGGTTCAGTCTATGTATGGTAAGCGCAGGCTGAAACCATACTAGTTGCTATAGTGAGGAGACGCTAAGGAGAAGTACAAGATATTGGCACCATAGGTACCATATGGCAGGCTAATATAACAATATGCAAAAAAAATGAAAATATTAGATGGTGGAATGTAAAGGTAATGTAATGTAATGTAAAGGTGTGACATGTATAATGTCCTGTGCAATACTAGACACTAGTTGTTATTAGGGTTGCACCGGGTATCCAACTTTCGATACCCAATCCATACTTTTGTACCCGGATCAATTCAATAAAGGCATTTGCTATTTTCCAATACTACGCAGTGCTGTATCAGTTAGAGAACATGGCACGCGCCCTCAAAGCGCGTGCCATGTTCTCCTCAGCAGCATAGTGAAGTGGAGAGAGTCCCGCAGTCACCCGCAGCCTACATTTTTATTAATGGGTTAATCATACTCATTGGTGGCGCAGTGTCACTATTAGAGCTCTATTAGGGTGAATAGAACAAGGGTTCTAGCCCCTAAGGGGGCTAATAGTAAATAAAAAGTAAAAAAAAAAAGTTTAAAAAAAAAACAACAAAATATTAAAGGGATTCTGTCAGCACGATTTTGCATATAAAGGTAATGCCACTACTGGATTCAGCTGAGCATGTTGAATTCAAAAATGTTATTATTACAGTTCCTAGTAGTAGATTTAATGCTGAAAAAACGTTTTTTATAATGTGTCAATCACTCACATAAGGAGGCCAAGGGGATGTGCCCGGGCTCGCGAGACAGTTGGAGCCCAGGACCGCCCACCTCATTAATATTCACTTCACTGCTTCCAGCAGTGAAGCTCCGTCATTGTTGTAATCCCGCGCAGGCGCAGTACCTCAAGCGGTCTGCGCCCGTGCAGTCTGCGGGCATCGGCCTCAGAGAAGGTACTGCGCATGCGCGGGATTACAATGGTGATGGAGCTTCACTGCTGGAAGCAGTGAAGTGAATATTAATGAGCTGGCGGTCCTGGGCTCCAACTATCTCGGCGAGCCCGGGCTCGAACGCGGCTGGGCACATCCCCTTGGGCTCCTTATGTGAGTGATTGACACATTATAAAAAACGTTTTTTCAGCATTAAATCTACTACTAGGAACTGTAATAATAACATTTTTGAATTCAACATGCTCAGCTGAATCCAGTAGTGGCATTACCTTTATATGCAAAATCGTGCTGACAGAATCCCTTTAAAAGTTTAAACCCCCCTTTCCCAATTTTACATATAACATATATAAACAATAAATAAACATATTATGTATAGCCACTCCCAAAAAACTCCAATCTAATAAAATATGTAAAAATATCTCCTATGCGGTGAACGCTGTAACAGAAAAAAAAAAAAAAAATACAGTGATTCACCATTTTTTTAGTCAACGTGTCCCCCCAAAAAATAGGATAGGACTGTTCTATTATGGGCTGGACGTTCCAGAAAATGTGGAATGCACGCGGACGGTGTTTTTTTTTTTTTTCTGCGTAGTATCGGAATCAAATCAAAATTTTGGTATCGTGACAACCCTAGATGTTATACACATATAGAGGTTAGAAAAAGGACCATATTAGTATGGGAATCGACAGCATACTGGTGAGTGGGATGGGAAGGAAAGGTGGGTCCTTTTATATAGCATCTAGTTTAAGGGTGAAGCGCTCACAAGGGTGCACCGAGCCTTTCTGCAGCCTGAGGTGAAAATTGAAACAGCGCAACCTAACCCCTTCCCTCCTGACATCACTACATAACATACAGGAGAATACAGCGCCCTATACCTCTTACATCCAGTGATGTCTCCTCATCTTCTCCATTCACACCAGACCATCATTATACCACTGTCCTCATACAGGATAGCACAGTAGATTGTGACAGGAAAGGTGAAACTCAGGATAAATAGCAGTACTATATCAGAATATACATCATCTGTACAGGACACAGATATACAGTAACATGAGGTAATAATGCAGGCACATGGATAGGGCCCTTACCGACTGAATACAAGACAGAGTGCGGCTCCTCACACTGACACAAAATGGCTGATGTTACTGACCAGGAACAGGACCACAATGCATCAGGAACTTCAGGCTAGAAGAAATACACTAAACCACCAGTAGATGGTGCTATTACCATACAGAATACTACAGATGGGATCCAAACGCAGGCAGCTGCAATGTCTGAAGTGGTGTGTTGTTATAGGAAAATATGGTGTCCAGCCAAAGCTTTAGTCCTAGACCACTCAAATATGATACATTCACCCATTGAGTGGCCAGAAGCCATTTGCCCTTGTTAGCATATCAAAGGCAGGAAGGGCACATGGCTCTTGGCCAACAGATTGGGAAGAGATTTGGGTGGTCATGGGGTGGAGTCGATGGTGGGGGCTGGGACACAGGAAGATATATGCTTTGGAAAACTTGGGATCTCTCTCTTCCTTCCTGCCACCACCTGGAACAGCACTTCTGGAGCAAGCTTAAGGTATATGTGTGTATGTATATAAGTATAATATCCCAGTAGACTTTATATGTGTACATATAGATAGTGGTAGTCTGGAACTGTATTACTAGTAGATTATATATATGCTGTTTATGCATGAGTCTCTATATGTACATGTACTAATAGTCAGGTACTGGATGTGAGTTGGGTAGACGGTATATTGGTGGACTCTGGATATACTGTATATACATACACATTATTAGCCACATTGCTTAGCATCCAGGGAGGGCAGGAACGAGGTGGCTATGTGTGGTGGTGTCCTCTATGTACTGTGTTATTTGTAGTGTCGGTATCTTTATGTAATGTCCATTGCTTTGTCATCTCTATGTTATTAGTAAAGTATTTTTATATATAAGTATCTGCGAGGGTTGTATGTTACTCCTGGTGTGTATGAAGGACTGGAGGGGTGTATATAATACACTGAATAAACGGGTTATATAAGAAACAAAGACAACAGTCTAGGAACAGAATAAAAGGGAAGGAAGTGGAGATAAATATAAATCTCCAATTTCCAATAAGCATAAATTCCCTCTTTCAATGGCGAGCTAGCCCAAAAATGTACTAATTGATCTCTATTAGGATATACTGTTGAAATTGCTGTTATACTGTGAATTTAGTTTTTTTTGTTGACCTGGGAGATTTGGACAGGTAGCTCAATTTCACTGGGTCCTAGTGTGAGTTCAATTAATTACAGAGAACCTATTTAAGTGACGTTCCTAGGATGCTGACTGTTTCCTTTGTTTCACATTATAACCTGTGAGGTGTTCGTTTTTGTTTTGTATTTTTTGTCTTTTTTCATTTTTTTTTCCAGTCCTTCAGTAGAGTCCTGCTGGTTGGTAAAAGAGGCTTTCTTAGACCCAAGCAGCAGAGTACAGGAGTAACACAGATCGCAGGGATAACCATGAGTGACAAAGCAGGACATGGGACTTTTCAAAAGTTAAGTAGATACAGTACGTTTAACCCTGTATTGCCTAAAACAAATGACTCTGTGCAATTGTTATGGGAATCTCTGATAGATCAAGCAGATTCCTATGACAAGCTGCACATTGCTAAGCGTGGTGTTTTAAAACAAACGTCCAAGAGACTTCACATGCTTGCTAAGCTGATGTGCATATTTGACGATGCCATTAGCAAGATGGAGAAGCTGGACACATGTGAAGAGACAAAGGCCATTGCAAATTTGCATTGTTGTTGTTGTACAGAAGCGGTTAAACAGGTTTCTAGTCTAGAAACACAACTTAAAGACAAGGATGAGATACTTGTAGAAAAACACAGTCAGATTAGCATGCTGAAGTCTCAGCTAGCTGAGAAGGAAAAATATTATACAGATGTTGATAAAGTGTTTATACAGATGTATATGGAGATAACTGCTCATAAGGAAAAGGCAGCCTCTACAGAGGTGATGATTGCTGACCTGAAGAGCGAGTTATCAAAGATGGATGAGACCATTAGTAATATGCAGAAGACCATAACCGATCTCTCACATCTCAAAGATTTGCACTCAAAACAAATGTGTGTTTTAAGTGCAAACAGGGGGACAGATGAGAGTGAGATGGCTCCTGTAGCTGCCTCAGATCAGACGGATACCACTCCAATAGCTGCAACAAGTGCTGCCGGTGACACAGTTTGTGGATTAGGAAGTGGCATGGGACATGTACAGACCACTTCCAGCTCACAAATGTGTCACAGCAATACGGCAGAATTGCGCTCTTTCCATAACATGGAGAGGATGCAATTTCTGCTAAAGATATGTAAACTAATTCCTACATATGATCCAGATGCAGATCCTTTCACTTCCTGTGATATTTTTGAGGGACATTGCAAGAAACTATCTGTCCCTCCAGAATATCGCATGGAACTGTTTAAGCTTTGGTTGCCTACATATCTTTATCAAAGATATGAGGTCATAGGGAAAATTGCCCCCAGGAATGGCATATTTCATGATGAGGAAGACAGACTTTCCATCCTCATGAAATTGGTATCAGGACATACAGATGTTACCCCAGAAGTCCTAAGTAACTTCAGGCCTACCATCCATGATGAGCCCTTGTCTCTTTGTGGAAGGTTTGAAGCTATGTATAGGAAGGTGACAAAGGATCATGGTGTAGGAGCCCCACAAGGCATGATACGTATGTTTGTGGAGAAGTTTACATATCTCGATACTGCGATTCGTTTGAGTGCAGCTAAGGAGACATCTCTGATTGAGGCAGCAATGGTAATAGAGCAGGTCAGGCAGGATTTGCTAAAGGGTCACAAATCTATAACAGTCAGGAAGAAGGTAGCATTTAATAAGAAAATGCAAGATGGCTGCACATTAAAAGGTATGGCAGCCAACAAAATATCTGTATATTCTAGTGCTCTTCAACGAAGAAAGTGGGAGAATATACGATGTTTCCATTGTCTGCAATATGGACACATAAAAAGACTCTGTCCACACAGAGATGTAGGGCGGGGTGGCTTTAAAACACAGAGACAGAGACCTGTTTCATTTGTGAGTCAACAGGCTACATATGAAACAGGGCTACAAATAGCTCCTCTACAACAGATATCCCTATGGGAATCTGTTGTAATAGATTTGTGGTGGGGATCCCTAAAGATCTCAGGGGTACCCCATACACTGGCCAGAGCCTGCAATCAATGTAAACCTAAAATAGCCCCCAGTGTATGGAGACATGGTCACCAACACAGGGGGAGGGATTAGGTTTACTGTTGCAGAACCTTTTGTTTCTTGGTTTTCTGTAATGTAAATGTGATATAGTTTGTGTCTTTTATCCCTAAACACAGGTGTCTGTTGGGGGAGCTGCTAGGCATTTATGGCTTTCTTTATTGTAGAGGCCATTGCCTGAGGTGTGAGCCTCAGGGGGTAATGCCATACAGCTCCCAAACAGATATCTTTGTCTCTCAAGCATGAGTAGACAATGGATTTTAGATAAGCTCTTTTGCTTGCATCAAATGGTAACTGTTGACCTTCTTATGCAATAGACAGTTCAGTCTGGGAAGGCATTTTGGGCGTGTGCCTTTATAGAACTGACAAAGTCTGGTGGTGTGATGCGTCCCTCACCTATATCAGTAGGATGGTTTAATGTTTCTGTGCCAAGCTCAGTTGCTCCTTAAACTTGGGCATCACAAGGGCATGTCATTGCATATCTCCAGAGTGTCTCACTCAGGTAAACCCTGTACTATCAGCTTCTGAACATAGTATGGAGAAATGGCAGTCTATCACTGGCACTTATAAGTAGGTGTTTAGTCAGGCCAAAACTGACTGGTGAAGGTAGTAACTAACTACAATGGAGGCATAGCGTGTCATTTCGGTGCTAGCCCACAAAGTCCGCGGCGCAGCCAATAGGTTGTGGGGCATAGCTCTCTCTATTGGGGATTCTGCGAGGGAGTGGGTTCATTCCACAGTGATCCGCAGAGGCGCTTGGAAGGAATTGTGACTGTTCAGTCGGACGCGGAACTTGGGCGCAGCCGGTACAAGTGGGAACTCCCACTGGGTTATGATATATAGCCTCGGTTTGTAATGTAACCTACTAACAGTGCCAACTGTAATCTACACATACTGTCAACAGGGGGAGGTCATGATATCCCTGATGTATTTTCAGAACTGCAGCTATTGGTATGCTCCCCGGAGGAGCAGACTGTTGTGTTATGATTTCAGGTGGAGATTTGCCCAGAGACACAATGAATGCCCTTGATCTAAGAAGGTGACCAGACATCTATGAAGACCCATCCTGAAGGCACCAAGATGATCCCTCCTTGTGAAATCCCAGCTGAACACCAGAACCATCCATGCACAAGATGAATGAACAGATTAGCCAGAGATGCAACATAAATGAGCTTATCATGTATTGTGTTTGTTACTTTTTATCACTTTTCTTTTTTTTCTCTCATTGTAAACACCTTCACACATAGACCAGGTTTCCAACATAGTGTGTCGGTATACCGACAACAGGGGGATATGTTATAGGAAAATATGGTGTCCAGCCAAAGCTTTAGTCCTAGACCACTCAAATATGATACATTCACCCATTGAGTGGCCAGAAGCCATTTGCCCTTGTTAGCATATCAAAGGCAGGAAGGGCACATGGCTCTTGGCCAACAGATTGGGAAGAGATTTGGGTGGTCATGGGGTGGAGTCGATGGTGGGGGCTGGGACACAGGAAGATATATGCTTTGGAAAACTTGGGATCTCTCTCTTCCTTCCTGCCACCACCTGGAACAGCACTTCTGGAGCAAGCTTAAGGTATATGTGTGTATGTATATAAGTATAATATCCCAGTAGACTTTATATGTGTACATATAGATAGTGGTAGTCTGGAACTGTATTACTAGTAGATTATATATATGCTGTTTATGCATGAGTCTCTATATGTACATGTACTAATAGTCAGGTACTGGATGTGAGTTGGGTAGACGGTATATTGGTGGACTCTGGATATACTGTATATACATACACATTATTAGCCACATTGCTTAGCATCCAGGGAGGGCAGGAACGAGGTGGCTATGTGTGGTGGTGTCCTCTATGTACTGTGTTATTTGTAGTGTCGGTATCTTTGTATAATGTCCATTGCTTTGTCATCTCTATGTTATTAGTAAAGTATTTTTATATATAAGTATCTGCGAGGGTTGTATGTTACTCCTGGTGTGTATGAAGGACTGGAGGAGTGTATATAATACACTGAATAAACGGGTTATATAAGAAACAAAGACAACAGTCTAGGAACAGAATAAAAGGGAAGGAAGTGGAGATAAATATAAATCTCCAATTTCCAATAAGCAGAAATTCCCTCTTTCATGTGTACACCCAGATAACTAGATTCAGAACTGAGCCTGAGGACAGAACAAATACCATTATTCTCAAATATTCCAATAAAAGTCACATTCTCTATTGAGTCCTTTTGGTACTGTTGAGCATGCTCGCTCAACACTACCGCTTACATTATCCCCATACTGTGACATCATCACCGCTTACATTATCCCCATACTGTGACATCACCGCTTACATTATCCCCATACTGTGACATCACCGCTTACATTATCCCCATACTGTGACATCACTGTATGTAAACCCTTCTTTGACTTGACCTTTTTTATTATCCCTGCACTGTAACATCATTGTGACTATTATTCCTGTATGGTTACTTTGGTCATTAGCTATGTGACATCACTGTATTTACTATCCCTGAGCAGATACGGTATATCACTGTTTATCATCTTATCACTGTGACTATTATTCCTGTTACGTATGTCAATATGTTATCATCCTTGTAGTGTGACATCAACGCGTGCATTACCCCTGGTCTGTGACTTCACTGGGTTTATTATTCCTGTGGTGGGATATTACTGTGCGCATTATTCATGTTCTGTGATGTCATGATGTCAGGTGTCCTTTTATAGGCAAATTATACTGAACACTACTGCAATATGCAGCCCCCCGGACCGATCGTGTCCCAGGTTTATCGTTATGCCGAGTGGTGTGGTCCCAATACCATTTGGCAGTCATGAAGTATATTTAGTAGACATTAACTTTATTCTCTTGCTCTATTGGAAATTGACAGTCTTTGGATTAGGAGTTGATGTTGAGGTGACCTTATGACAACCTCATCTGTCAAACCTCAAATGAAGTTGCCACTTTTGGCTGGCAATGTACTCACCTAACATTTAGTATACTCTTAATATCCTACAGAAGCAAAGTTCTTGGGTAAAGTTCTGGGAGGTGGCCAACCAGGCTATAGAAGTAGCCGCAGCGAGCGCCACACAGAGCAGCAACTTTTTTGGTCACATGGCTCAAGTGCCTGCAAATGGTGTTCTGGTGAGGAATGAGGTCTGTATTGTAATAGTTAAGCAACTGCTCTGAATCGATGTCTTTTAAAGCAATATTACTAGTCTATAGTACTTATGTAAAAGAAAGGAATACTTGTATAGAATGCATCACTTTATGAAACACTGACAATCTCACAAGATACTTCAGTATGTGTTCAGATATTCGGATATCATGGTACATTATCTAATATGGCAATGTATTTGTTGTTGAATAAATGAAGTTTGAAGATATATGCAAATGAGTTGCAAGTGCCCAGGGGCGTTCCTCCCCGAATGCAAGCACCCATGCCCACTCTAAGCCAGCCCAGGCCCCTACGTCACGGACTTTGCTCACATCACTGTTAGACTCAGGTATGCTCCATACACTGCCCACTGTGGGCAGCTGCATCAGTGAACTGACTGTGCATACCTGGGCCCAACAGTAACACAAGCGGAGTCCGTAACGTAGGGGCCCTGGGCTGGCTTACAGTGAAACATGGGATAAGAGATAACAGCAGTATCCGGGGGCCATAGGTGTTGCATTCGGGGAGGAATGCCCCTGGGCACTTGCAACTCATCTTCAAGCTTTAGTTTTTCAACATCAAATACACAGAAATGAGAAACAAAGGTATGATCTGGTAACTGTTTATGTCACCTACAGGACAGTGACAGTTTAATATGTCTAAAGTAGGTGACAGACTCCCTTTAAGGCTCCATTCACATGTCCGCAGAATGTGTCCGCATCCGTTCCGCAAAATTGCAGAACGGGTGCGGACCCATTCATTTTCAATGGGGCTGCAAAAGATGCGGACGGCACACAGTGTGCCTTCCGCATCCGCACTTCCGTTCCACGGCCCCGCAAAAATATAGAACATGTCCTATTCTTGTCCGGAGCCACGGACAAGAAAAGGCACCTCTATATAGAGCCGGCCATGTGCGGTCCGCAAATGCGGAACACACATGGCCGGTGCCCGTGTTTTGCGGATCCGCAATTTGCGGACCGCAAAACACACACGGACGTGTGAATGTACCCTAAACCTGCAGTTACCAGAATGTTAAGAGACATTTCTAACACAAAGCTAGTTTCCTAGAAGTCTTACATTTAGACCATTTTCTATACCTAAAAACAGGCATAAAATGGTAAATGAGATGGGCCTGCTGGCTGTCCCCTTCCCCACCCAGGTGTGAGCGGGGAAAAGTCGCAGATAGTGGTGCAACTAACCACAGATTAGTAAATGACCCCCATTCATTTTTATTTAGGTGGAATTAAAAAAAAATTGTAATAAAAAAAATTTGTCCTCCACGTCACCCACTTTATCTGAATTTTATGTTGGAAAAAAATGGACCGGGTGCTTCATAAATATGATTATTCTGATCACTGCATTTATACCTCACAACTGACGTAAATACATTGATAAATCTCCCTGTTCATCTTTATGTCTGCAGCTTCCTTCATACAGTGAGCTCAGTGCATAAGATATATTACAAAGTTTTTTATATTCGCTCGTACTGATGATTAATACAAAGCTTGTTGACAGCACAGTGTCTGTCATAACTTTCCAAATTCAACTTTTTAAACAAAATGCATATATTTATTCAATTACTAGAAACAGCTGTCATGTCCGTCACATACCTTTGATGATGCAAAAGTGAAATCATCCACTCTGAGGAATATCTCAGAGACAAGTCATGGGACAAAGAAGCAGGTGACTTTTTTTAAATTTCATTTTAGACTAGAGTAGATAATCAAATCAATGACCCTAACCTTTACAACAAAACATTGTGGTCTAGGACAGTGAATGGGTGAGTCAGAATCCCTTCTGGTCTAGGGCAGTGGAGGGGTTAATGAGAATACCAAATGGTCTTAAGACAGGGAGGCGGTTAGTGTCAGGATATTCTTAGGCAGTAAAGGGGTTAATCTTAGGATCCCTGAGGGGTCTATAGCAGTAAAAGGGTTAATATCAGTATAAAGCCTTATTCACACGTCAGTAATTTTGGTCAGTAATTTTCATCAGTGATTGTGAGCCAAAACCAGGATTGGAGCCTCCACAGACATAAGGTATAAGGGAAAGATCTGCACCTGTTCTGTGTTTAGAGCCACACCTGGTTTTGGCCCAAAATCACTGAACAAACACTGACATGTGAATGAGGCATAACTGGTGGAGGGTGTTGGCAGAATTCATGCTGCATACCTGGATTCCAGGAGTTACTCGCCTCTCCAGCATCCAGAACTGCCTATGATTTTATTTATCCTCCCTGCACTTATCTCTATGGTTAGGGAAAAGAGAGGACTTTACAGTGGTAACTGTGATTGGGCAGAGCAGTTCAGACATGCTCTGCCTGATCATTACAGGAGATATGGTGTGTGGTGAGGTGTGCTCATGTTAAGAGGCAAATCACACAATGAGGAGCCAATGCAGAAGATGGGAGTGGTAGCTCCCTGGGGATCAGTGCTGTGGAAATGAAATATTGAAAAATTAGGCCAGAATTAAACATATAAAAGTCTCTTTTACTGAGTGTAACAGAGAGCTTCAAATACATCAGCATTGCAATCTTCTCTGGCATTAGTAATGATATAGAGGCAGGTTATATGGCTCCAACATTAGCACTGTTATACTACTGGCCTAGTGGTAGTCTGGTGATGGGTGTCTATAGTCCCTCACCTTACAGTAGTGTGTGTAAATGCCGATGTAGTGGCTCACTCTGCTGTCTTTCTTCTTGAAAAATGGATCTTTAATGGAGAACCTCTTTAGGAGGAGCTCAGGCTTGTGCCTCCTCTCCACACAGTGTCTAGACAGGAACTCCCCCTCCTGGGAGTAAGCAGGACCAACCCACTGCTACCAAGAGGGGAGAAACAGGGTGGTTAGCCCTGTTCCTGGTTAACCCTTATTATTAAAGTAACTTAAAATAAGGGACATTCGTAGAAATAGGTCCAGTTTTCCAAGAATAGTTAACTGTAGAGCAATACTATATTCTGTTTGATGTTCACACGGCGACCATAAAATACAATACTATTATAGAAAATTAATGTCCTTATATAATGATAGTTGTATGAGAAATCCAAATATACCAAAATGATAATACTTCTTCCCTACATCTGCAGGAATTTGCAGTGAGTAGTTACCTCCCACAGATCTGCTCTCTGCCGCCCGGTCAGGCAATACTTCAGCGAGAGAAAGTGTTCATCCGCCTGTCTCTGAGGGAGCAGCAGGAAGCCATCCAGAGACTGACAGATTTGCAGAGAGAGGCGGAGTTAAAATGCGCCAGTGACAGGAGAAGACAGATGCTAAGGGCAAGTAATAAAAAACAAACAAATGGCTGAACTTTCATTTCTGTTACTAAAAGTATAGTCATCCAAGGGTAATGCTTTCAATAATAAAATGAGTCAAAAATTGCAGATGTAAAACAATAATGCCGGACCACCATGCTGAGGCTTTCATCAGGGGTATAATACCAGAAAACCATATTATTAATATGTAATGTTAGCATATTAAATGAACTGCAATACTGTCACGCTCCGGTGTGGGAGGAAGATTCCACACCAAGCGCAGGAGGAAGAGGGGGAGAAAGGCCTGGAACTAGTGAAGGCAGATGGACACCTCCTATTGAAACCCTGACTCCAGTCCTGGCTAACTAACAGTATGAACAGGCCTAGAAGGTAGGTGAGTTTATACCAGGGGTGCACAACCTGCGACCCGGGGGCCACATGCGGCCCTTGATAGCATTCTATGCGGCCCCCAACCATCTGGAGGCAGACATGTATGTCTATGTCTTGTGGCTGCTCACATGTATTTTTCATGTATTCTCCCATTAGATGGGAGTCCTGGAACTGTAACTAGACATTAATGGTATATACTGTATGTTCAATATGCCATAAATACAGTATTTTAGTTCTTAATACCCCTTTAAATTTTATTTTCGGCCCTCGTCATTGTCTCAGTCTGGCAATGTGGCCCCCAACCGGAAAACGTTGTGCACCCCTGGTTTATACGCTGGAAACCTGGGACCCTAACTGTCCCTGAAGGACCCTGAAGCCAGTGACGGAATGAGACAAACTGTTCCTCCACCAACAGTAGTCTCCCCTCAAGCCCAAACACCAAAACAGGGAAGATATACACAAATAAACGAAAGGGAAACAAGACATTTAACTTTCCTGAAGATAATGGCAGCAACAGGATCTCCACAGAGAGTCACACACCAGCAAACCACAGACAGTATAAACCGCACAGCATGGTGGGAGAAGCAGATAATTGATAAGACACCTACACCTGAAGGGGGAGGGTGTGGTGAATTCCAGCAACAACAAAACAACCAAAGGAGAACCTGTCAGATTAACCCCTTCGCGCCCAGCGCCGTACATGTACGGCGCTGGGGCGATGCGGGCACATGGCGCCTGCTCGCGGGTGCGGCGGGCGTCATGGCCGGCAAGTCTCTGCTGTTTCTAACAGACTACACCATATGCAATATTAAATGGTGGCGTTGGAAAGTACAACTTGTCCCGCAAAAAACAAGCCCTCATACAGCTATGTGAACAGAAAAATAAAAGAATTATGGCTGTTTGAAGGCAGGGAGCGCAAAACGAAAATGCATAACCGAAAAAAGCTCCGGGCGCGAAAGGGTTAACTCACGGGTTGCCAATCTGACACACCTCCTGATACCTGTCTCAGGAATGTCCGTGACAAATACATTTTAGCAACACATTATCCAAGCACTATAGATGCTGTTCTTGGGAGTGATTATATTCACTTCTTTTGTACAGTGCATTAGGAAAGTCTTCAGACCCCAATTTGTTAGTTTGTTATGTTGAGGCCTTGTGCTAAAAAAATATCAAGTTTTCCCCCATCATTCTACATTAAATCCCCCATAATGAGAGCGAAAACAGAATGTTCAAAATCTTTGCTAATTTATTGAAGAGAAAAACTAAACTCTTGCATTGATATAAGTATTCAGACCCTTTACTCAGGACTTAATTGAAGCTCCTTTGGCAGTGATGATGGCCTCCAGTCTTCTTGGGATGATGCCACAAGGTTTGCACATCTGGATTTGGGAATGTTCTGCAGATCCTCTCTAGCTCTGTCAGGTTGGATGAGGACTGTCAGTGGATGGCCATATTCAGTTCACTCCAAAGATGTTAAATTGTTTTCAAGTTAGGGCTCTCGCTTGCCCTCTGAAGGACACTCACGGATTTGTACATAAACCACTCCTCTGTTGTTTTGGTTGCGTGCTTAAAGGAAATCTGTCACCAGGATAATCGCTATTGAAGTAAAGCCATGGCCTAATAGCACTTAGTACCTTATTTTCAGATGTGCCTCTGTTTCAGCAATAGATGTTTTCTATCTTCTGAAAATCCAGTTTATTTTGGTATGCAAATGAGACAGTAAGGTGCCCCGAGGGGCGTCACTCTTGCAGGAAGGAGCCCAGGCACGCCTCCTGCCACAATGTGTCCACCCACCCCTCTTACATCACATTCAAGCCATAATTCTGCCCCCCTTTTTCCCTGCTCCCAGCATGAGGGTGGGCTTGGGCACTAGCAGGAGGCATGCCCAGGCTCCTTCCTGCAAGACTGAACTCTTGCACCAGGGCCCATGAGCCTTTAGCTACACCTCTGACTGTGATGAAACAAATTGCTGGTTATCATTAGATGTCCCCCAAAAATTCCTGGGGTGTTTCTTTAAGTAAACAATAAAAGATAAAACAGTTATGATATGAAACTATTTAATGGAAAAAATATTTTTTTTCTGTCAGAATTTATCATTGTAGAGTATTTTGTTATCATAGTTCCCAGGTTCTCATCATACCTACCAGCAATTTGTGATCCAGACAGTTCAGTTTGCCTTCACTTGCTTAATATTACATAATCAGACAGAAGTAAATAAATGGCTTCATTATTAATGATTACTTTCCTGTCTAGTTTCAAGAACGGCTTTCCATAGCCCGGAACCGAAAGTCTGAGTTGGATCTTATGAACATTACACAAAGAAGATCTCCAAAGCTGTCCCCAGAGCCTTCAGCAGAGGTGTGTGACCAGAATGCAGTAATAATACACATAATATCTCATCCCCCAATAAAAAGTCACATACAGATTGGTGTATAGTGTTGTGGGACAAGATTATTCTCTACTCTTTGTGTAGGAGTCATGTGGGTGGTTCTGCTCTGTGATGGGCAGCTAACTCTGCAAAACTAATCAGACAGGGAAGGCTGTCAATCACTGGGTAACACCGCCCACATGACTACTCAGAAGCACAGGAGGAGCAGGATTTAATTGAATATTAATCTGAATATTTTCTCAGAACGCTATATATTAGTCTGTCCAGTTCTCCTGCTCTATAACATGCTTCCTGCAGAATGCACTGTATATTCATGATGATGGGTCCCTTTAAATATTTTGAAGAAAGAAGGTGAATCACAGGAGAATCACCAGCATCACCAGTGCTGTACTAGTGCTGGTGTGGCGGTGTTACATACCCCAGAACACCTTGCAGTGACTAGCAATCACTTATTAATTGTTCCCTTCCTTATAGCTGGCTTCAGCAGTTTTCTGCAGTCACCACACACTTGCCACCTGTCAGTCCAAACAATAGGAGATTTATTTCCAGGGTCTGTGATTTTAAAAAAAAATGACGTGTCTGTAATTTTTTTGGGGTGCTGAGAGTCCTTGAATAGGTCATTGTGATTGTAATAATTAGCTCATGCTGGTAATGCGCATATTATCAGTACAATGAGCTATAAAAAGGTATTACTTATAATCTTACTTATCGTTATGGCTTTCCAATTTGTCAGAATAAATCTTGGCTGTTTGATTGACAGGGCCATGCAATGTAAACGTCATCGTGCCTGCCTGGCCTTGTCAATCAAAGGAAGAGAGCAGAGCAATTGTAGAGAGAGCAGAGCCTCTAGGTGTAACGGTAACACCCCCATTGCTCCTAGAGGCTAATTTGCATAAATTAAAACATCATTTTTCTCAGCAATGTGGACACATATGAACATGGGACCAACACAGATGTCTTCAGCTGCCACGCACACATGTAACAGGTCAGCAAGTCTCATAGGTACAAATCTGCTGACAGATGTCCTTTTAAAGAGGTTATTCCAGCTGAACAGTCCATTCTCTGTCCCAAGCCACTAAGTATTGTTAAGGGAAGCTACATATGACCACCAGCATTGGATGAGTAGTATTAAATGGCATTCCTCGTAGAGGGTCTTCATTCTAGCCAACAGAGGTAGGTCTCACATCCATATACGCCTTATGTATTAAGATCTGATTGTTCTAACCTCAACATGCACAGGGAGATGTAGAGCGACAAAAGTCAGCAGTGAAGGAGCATCTGGAGAAGGTGAAACGTGAACGCACATACATCATGCAAACTAAAAGAGACAGGTAAAGGCACATACATGCTTCTGACTAGTCTACTAATGCCTAATGCGTAATCTTCTCAAATTTTTTTCTCTACAACTAATCTAATCTAATCTTTAAGATTTACAGTATATCACAAATAGTTACAACCACTTCCCATCTAACACTATAGATACTACAGTGTCTAGTTGTGACATAAGAAGTGACAATTATTTTTTACTCTGCTACATCTGAATGTGCCATGGTATGAAGGAGACAGAGTCTTAACTACTGTAGCTTTTTCTTCATCTAGGGCCAAGCTTCTGTTTACTGCCCTAACCAGCGGCGTACATAGAGAAGTAAGGGCCCCCCAGGCCCCCCTCACAGGACAGAAGGGTTTCCACCTAAACCCCTTTCAATGACCCTTGGGTAATTTTTCCTCTGCTTCATTTGCTAAAAGCTGCTCCTTTAGAGGGTAGAGTCCTGACCAAGTTTTCACCTCTAGTAGAAGAGGAGATAATCCCAACTGGGCCCCCTCTTGCCCTGGGCCCCATAGCAGTCGCATGGTCTGCCACTATGGTAGTTACGCCCCTGGCCCTAACCCTCTATCTAAATAACTCTACCAAGGCAGAGAAGCTTGTTCCAGCCCCCGAGGAACAAGCCCCACCCTTATCCATACCCCATAGTAAGCCATATTTCTACTATGAAATATCACATATAACAGTAATTCAATAATGAACTTGTGCAATCGTTTCTCCAATAACAGAAACATGACCAGTTTCAGAGAGTTGCTGGATCCTGTACTTACTGGGAAAAAGCGAGAGGACAGTGGATCAGAGCTGAAAGGAGTAGAGGGGCTATGAGGTGCCGGACCGACCTGCTTTTGGATCTTGAACTACGTGCTGATTACATACAGTATATTTGAATTGGACTTGCTTCTATGGACACATCAAGGCAATGTGAAATGCTGCTTCAGTGTGAGACAGTTAGACTGTAACATGGAATCAGATTTTTTGAGTGGGGTAATCAGATAAATATGTCAGTGACAAAAATATATGTGAAACATGTTTAAAAAATTCCTAATGCTCAATATAGAAATATGATGCAGGAAATGAGATATTGAAAATACTGCACATGATAATGATTACTGCATTTTTTTCACTTTTACTTACTGTGCATCTAAATGTATCTGTCAGTAAATCAAGACATTGGTTTACATCTATAAGACACATTCCCGTTAACGCCTGGTTTTCACACCAAAAGGCTTTCCATTGCTTCTGCTGAAGTTCCAGCTGTAGAGTGAAATACGTACAGTAGTCCTCAGTGATGGAGCCTGCAGTGCCCGCTGATGGTCACATGTAATTTCTTACTGATGCATTTGTTTAATCTATGCAGCGTCAGAGATGAGCAAATTTCTTGAATTTCATTTTGGGTCCGATTCTAATGAATCAGATGGCATATTTAATTCAGGTCTCGATAAATTTGACCCCAATTGAAAGTGTTCAGATTGCCCAGAAAAGTCGCGTGGGACAGTCTGAGGTCTCCTAGTATTGTATCCAACCCCTTCCAAGCTCTTTAATGCCAGACAGCATCAGGGGTGCACCTAGTCATTCTCCTGCCTGAGGCAAAAACTGAAACGGCGTCCCCCCTTCCCAATGCCTTCCCTTCAGCCCATGGCCCTTCGGCAGCCCTCTTGCCCCTACCTGGTGCTGCCTGAGGCGATCACCTCATCTGGCCTCATTGGTGGCGCACCCCTGGACAGCATTAGTAATTCCAATGTGACAGTGACATACATAGCTATTGGTATTGGGTGGCAGCCGGTGGTTATAATGCAAGTTCTGAGTTTATTCACCAAAAGTGTAACGTTTCGACTACAATGAGTCTTTTGAGAACTTGCATTGAAGACATTGAGTCCTGCAGTATTTGGTCCATATTTCCTGACTACCAGGGGCCCGCTGGGCTAGGGCCTGACGCTGCTGGCATCGCCACCCCATGGACTGTCCAATTAGGACAGTAGTGCTGTTTTAATTTGGCTATTACACTGCACGATCTGATTTTTTGATTAAAACATGGTTCACAAATGATTCCTGGTGGCAGATGTCATCTTCTCATACATCTGACCTGTACTACGGTGGCCGCTACTTTGAAAGATTTGTCTGAAGCGAATCATAAACGACAGCTAAAATTTTGGAAAATTTTAGACGAATTTGATTATTTTGGAATCAATTTGCTCATCTATATTTGACACTGCTTATCAATCTTCTAATGTACAGTGTATGTGAACTAGCTAGTTCTAGCCAGTGATGGCACATCCAGTACAATGCTGAGGATCACGACAAATATGGCTCCCGCACACATGTATATAGCAATCTTTATTTATGGTATATACAGTCATGGACAAAAGTTTTGAGAATGATACAAATATAAATTTTTACAAAGTCTACTGCTTCAGTTTTTATAATGGCAATTTGCATATACTCCAGAATGTTATAAAGAGTGATCAGCTTAACAGCAATTACTTGCAAAGTCAATATTTGCCTAGAAAATGAACTTTATCCCCCAAAACACATTTCAACATCATTGCAGCCCTGCCTTAAAAGGACCAGCTAACATCGTTTCAGTGATTGCTCCATTAACACAGGTGTGGGTGGTGATGAGGACAGGGCTGGAGATCAATCTGTCATGATTAAGTAAGAATGACACCACTGGACACTTTAAAAGGAGGCTGGTGCTTGGCATCATTGTTTCTCTTCTGTTAACCATGGTTATCTCTAAAGAAACACGTGCAGTCATCATTGCACTGCACAAAAATGGCCTAACAGGGAAGAGTATCGCAGCTAGAAAGATTGCACCTCAGTCAACAATCTATCGCATCATCAAGAACTTCAAGGAGAAAGGTTCCATTGTTGCCAAAAAGGCTCCAGGGCGCCCAAGAAAGACCAGCAAGCGCCAGGACCGTCTCTTAAAAGTGTTTCAGCTGCGGGATCGGGCTACCAGCAGTGCAGAGCTTGCTCAGGAATGGCAGCAGGCAGGTGTGAGTGCATCTGCACGCACTGTGAGGCGGAGACTCTTGGAGCAAGGCCTGGTCTCAAGGAGGGCAGCAAAGAAGCCACTTCTCTACAGAAAAAACATCAGGGACAGACTGATATTCTGCAAAAGGTACAGGGAGTGGACTGCTGAGGACTGGGGTAAAGTCATTTTCTCTGATGAATCCCCTTATCGATTGTTTGGGACATCTGGAAAACAGCTTATTCGGAGAAGACGAGGTGGGCGCTACCACCAGTCTTGTCTCATGCCAACTGTAAAGCATCCTGAAACCATTCATGTGTAGGGTTGCTTCTCAGCCAAGGGAATCGGCTCTCTCACAGTCTTGCCTAAAAACACAGCCATGAATAAAGAATGGTACCAGAATGTCCTCCGAGAGCAACTTCTCCCAACCGTCCAAGAGCAGTTTGGCGACCAACAATGCCTTTTCCAGCATGATGGAGCACCTTGCCATAAAGCAAAGGTGATAACTAAATGGCTCAGGGAACAAAACATAGAGATTTTGGGTCCATGGCCTGGAAACTCCCCAGATCTTAATCCCATTGAGAACTTGTGGTCAATCATCAAGAGACGGGTGGACAAACAGAATACCTACAAATTCTGAGAAAATGCAAGCATTGATTGTGCAAGAATGGACTGCTATCAGTCAGGATTTGGTCCAGAAGTTGATTGAGAGCATGCCAGGGAGAATTGCAGAGGTCCTGAAGAAGAAGGGTCAACACTGCAAATATTGACTTGCTGCATTAACTCATTCTAACTGTCAATATAAGCTTTTGTTACTCATAATATGATTGCAATTATATTTCTGTATGTGATAAAAACATCTGACAAACACACATAAAAACCAGAGGGCAGCAGATCATGTGAAAATATAATATTTGTGTCATTCTCAAAACTTTTGGCCATGACTGTAGCTACATAGTTATTTTCAACTGCTTATGATACTCTGGCAGATTTACTAGGTGTCTAAGATTTAGGGGCTATTCACATGACCATATCTGTTTTGTAGTCCTCAAATGAACAAGAATAGGACATACTCTATCTTTTTTGCTGGGCTGCAGAATGGAAATACGGATGTGGTCAGCACACAGTGTGCTGTCCACAATTGAAATGAATGGGTACAAGTGCAATCCACAAAAATGCAGATTGGTTGTGTGAACTGAAAATACGCTTGTGTGAATAGCCCCTTAGACAGTGTAAATGCAGACAGCTCCAGAATTTAGAGGGTTGTCCGGCCTAGAAGCCAACAACCCCAATGCTTCTAACCTGTGCCCATTAAAAAAATAAATATCACGCTGCAGCCCCGTTATGCCTGCTCTGATCCTAGCTGCCTCTAGTTCTCCCATGACTACTGCACCCAACAACTGGTCTCAGCAGTCACATATGCTTGAATGGCAAGTCAGTAGCAGTGATGTGCTATTCAAGCATATGTGACCACTGAGGCCTGGTCACCAATATCAGATTGGCAGTGGTTCGATACCCGGCAACCCTGCCGAGCACTTGTATTACAAGATGAAGTGCACTGCAATGAAGATGAAGTAGCTCTCATATGGAGCGCCACCTCCTCTTCAAACTGCTGGCAGTCGGATCCCTGGCGATCTGATATTGATAACCTATCCTGAGGATAAGTCATCAATATTAATGGCTGGACAACCCCTTTATTGAAAGTGGCTGACGCTCGATGATGCATCTACCACACCTCTAGTCTAAGTTTCTACCATCTCATAGTTGGC
Organism: Rhinella marina; assembly: GCA_900303285.1. Classification (NCBI taxonomy): domain Eukaryota; kingdom Metazoa; phylum Chordata; class Amphibia; order Anura; family Bufonidae; genus Rhinella; species Rhinella marina. The sequence goes on from ONZH01031000.1 coordinate 214,646, forward strand.
TTATCTTACCAAGGTTGTGTAGCAAAAATGTTGCAGTTTTGTTTGGCGAACGTTGTATTTTAACTCACATCCCCTTTCTTGTAGACTACACCCGCTACATCTAAGCCACATCCCCTTTCTGGTAGACTACACCCGCTACATCTAAGCCACATCCCCTTTCTGGTAGACTACACCCGCTACATCTAAGCCACATCCGCTTTCTTGTAGACTACACCCACTACATCTAAGCCACATCCCCTTTCTGGTAGACTACACACGCTACATCTAAGCCACATCCCCTTTCTGGTAGACTACACCCACTACATCTAAGCCACATCCCTTTTCTTGTAGACTACACCCGCTACATCTAAGCCACATCCCCTTTCTTGTAGACTACACCCGCTACATCTAAGCCACATCCCCTTTCTTGTAGACTACACCCGCTACATCTAAGCCACATCCCCTTTCTTGTAGACTACACCCGCTACATCTAAGCCACATCCCCTTTCTGGTAGACTACACCCGCTACATCTAAGCCACATCCCCTTTCTGGTAGACTACACCCACTACATCTAAGCCACATCCCCTTTCTTGTAGACTACACCCGCTACATCTAAGCCACATCCCCTTTCTTGTAGACTACACCCGCTACATCTAAGCCACATCCCCTTTCTTGTAGACTACACCCGCTACATCTAAGCCACACACACTTGTCAGATGGGGATGAAAAAGTGTCTAAAACAATAAATGTGGTGCAGAGCGTGCATACCAGTTTTGTTGGCACAGGTTACTCTAGAATTGTGTCGCATAGTAAAATTCCTCATTGTATTTATCACATACCTGTCTAAGAAAACTTACAAAATAGTGTTCCAACCATATATATGCATATGTACACTTGGGTCACGCCCAGAAAACAATAATATCTATACAAAACCTATTCGGATTCCAAGCAGTGTGCTACTTTTCATGGTAGTATGTCTTCTAAATGTTCTTCTGAACACCACCGTCCAGATGACTACGGGACATTCTTCAAGCACAAAAATTCTGGTGCCAATGCTAATGGATGCAGCTTTTGGGGTGTACCACTTGTGCCCTCTGAAAATTGTATATACCACTTGCTGGGTTATAGTCACATTTTACATAAAGTAAGATTTGAACACAGAGCATCATCATGTTATAATGATTACACAAAACTGGGAAAACCGTGCTGTTTCTAATATGTTATTGCCAGATAATGGGGATAACACTGTCCCCAGTGATACTGCAGTCTCACAAATGACAACTTTTTTCAGTATTAAGGTTACAAGGCCATGTCTGTATGGTTTGGCTGAGCGAGTATACCATTCTTCCTGTAGAAGGTGTCGCTCACAATACGGCACCGTCGGTATCGGGGGCAGCTGTTGTCTATGAGATTCCCTGCTAAAGAAAGATCACAAGTTAGTAATACAGTACAAAACGGATAATCACATACTATTAATAAGGAATGAGAGAGAGAACAGAGCAGAACGGTATTATATAGAGCTACTTTTACATGTTCGGTCTAAATTCCGAGCAGGCTATTCCGGCAGAGAACAGCCTGCCGGTATTCTCCAGATCTGGCGGAATGTCCACCGGCCCAATTAAGTATAATGGGGTCCGAGGGAGAGCCGTACAGATTCTGAAAGACAAGCTGAGAACCGGTTGGACACAAACTACTGCATTCTGCGGTTTGTGTCCGGCCGATCCTTGTTTGCCGGAGCGGCCATGCTGGATTTTCACACTAGAGGTAAGAAAGTAGCCTAAGTCACATGTTGGGAATGAATGCTCACATCTGACAATACATATGACCTCCTGAAAAATAAAAGTTGCTCTGTGATTGGTTGTTATTGACAATATAAATCTGGCCCAAATCTGCTCTTTCTGATTTCATGCACTAAACTGCAAACAATATTCTATTGGCGAGTTCATTGGTGAGTTGAATATTATGTCAATGTAGTTTTAATTTTCCTGATTATAAAAAGTAAGGATAAAAAAAAGGATGGGGTTGGTATTGGGCTGGCTAAATGTATGAATGCTGTGCCAAGGGCGCCACTTGTTCAGATGATCGCATGGGTTCAAAAGCTATGTCCACATGATAAGAAGCGCAAGGCACTCCTATATTAAGGGGCAGGATGAGGAAAAAACATCTAACCCTGGATGTCTTTCAAAGGGATTGCAAAGATGATAAATATGAGTCTGGTCAACACTGAGGGAAGTCACACAGCCATACAATTCCCCTGCAGCTGTCACTGCCGTATTACATGGTGGTCCCATTCCGAAGATTTACACCTCTGTCTGAGACTCTGTAAGGGGATTTCACCAAAATTTGGGACAAAAAAAGTTCAGCATACTGGGCTTAAAAGCAGGGCTGTATGCAGGGATTCCTTCATAGTGGAGGTCGCACTCAGCCATACAATTCCCCTGCAGCTGTCACTGCCGCATTACATGGTGGTCCCCTTCTGAAGATTTACACCTCTGTCTGAGACTCTGTAAGGGGATTTCATCAAAAATACAGGACAAAAAGTGCAGCATACTGGGCTTAAAAACAGGGCTGTATGCAGGGATTCCCTCATAGTGGAGGTCGCACTCAGCCATACAATTCCCCTGAAGCTGTCACTGCAGTATTACACGGTGGTCCCATTCTGATGACTTACACCTGTGTCAAAGGCTCTTTTAGGGGATTTCATCAGAAATATGGAACAAAAAGTGCAGCATACTGGGCTATTTAGTTGGGTAAAATGCAGGGCTGTATGCAGGGATTCCATCATAGTGGAGATTGCACTCAGCTATACAATTCCCCTGCAGCTGCTACTGCAGTTTAGGGAGAGTTCGTATCTCCAATCTCCTTTCTTCTGATCCGTCCGAAGAACAGAAAAAAAAAAAAAACATATCCTGTGAATCAGGGTTTTTTTTACAGGATTCTATTTTTTTTTCTTTTCTTCCAACAGATCAGAAGAACAGAAAATGGAATGGAGATGTGAACATTGTACATTGTGGTTCATCCATTGCAATTTATGTCACGCAATGGAACCAAAATGGAGAAGAACAATGCAAATAAAGAACGCCGATGTGAAGAAACCCTTTGAGCACTGTCAGAAAAATTGGTTTTCACCCTCAAGCTTTTACTTTTTTGTTTAAACCATTAAATATTAATAGTAAGTTGTTAAAAAGTAATAAGAACGTGCCATGAAAGATGCAATAAGTAGCTTGTAGGGGCAACATAATATCAGTAATCATGGGATGACACAAAATACTGCGGCTCATAGCTGCGCCCAGAATCATGCCTAGAACTCTACTGGATCTTATGGGCTACATGCTGGCTGCGAGGAGAAGACGTAGTGCCTCCTGTAATAGATGACTTACCGAAATGCCACCCATAGATCCAACTTGTTGCTATAGGATAGCAGTATTTCTCCTCTGGTCCAAAGCTATTCCTTATCTTCATGTAGTGGTACCTCCCTTTTCCCTCCTTGGATGTGCCATGGTAGAGAAGACTTCGTGTTCCAGGAGTGACTGGTTTCATCTCGGATTCTGTAGGGCTAGTTTCCATTTGATTACTCCATCTACCATCTCTCAGATTTTGGACACTGTGGATGTCCAAGCGGTTTTTATGGTCTACCTTCGCTTGAATGCTTGGACCAGTAATAGTTGGCAGCTTGATATCATCTCTCACGTTGGCTTCTGGTTTTAACTGTGGGGCAGGCTGCACATTCTTTCTATAATGCCGCCACCAGTTGATGCGCGTATGCATCTCTTTGAGGTAAGACTCTTTAATAAATTCTTGTTTCTGAGTGGTCAAATTTAGCTCCCGAGCCATTACAGTGTCTTCTGACTAGAGATCTCATAGGTGGAGATGCTGTTAAAGTCTCATGTGTCACATCAGAGGTATGGGATGGAAGAAAAGCAGGACCCTGCAGGGTCAACATGAAAATCACAAATGACATAAGATGCAATTAGTGTGACATTTTGTTAAATTCATATAAAAACCAGTACTTACCTGTTTACTCCATAGCTTTTGTTGTGTGACTGGTCTTCCTTGTAGAGATGAGGTCTTCAGAGATATAAATCAGACTGCTGGATGTTAGACGTGTTGTTGTGTATTAGACAGCCTCATTCACCTCCCTTTTAAGTGTGTGTTCACTGGGCACCTTGGTAATACCTTCTCCTGTGTCACAGCTGGCTGATTTGTAACAGCGTACTTGTGGACAGTTTGCTATTGTTGACAATAGGTTGCCATGGAGATAAGATGTAAACACAGAATGCACAGTATCTTAGCACATTATACCTTAAAGGGGTTGTTGTTTCACATTGGTAGCATATCGCTAGGATAGGCCACCAATGTCAGGTAGCTGCAGGTCAAACCTCTGGGACCCACAACTGTTGCTAGAACCGGGGCCCCCAAAGTAAACAAGAGTGCATCATGCATGAGCTCACACTATCCATTCACTTCTATGGGAGCAAGAACGCTTGGCTCTTTTTGGAAGTCCCATAGAAATGAGTGGAGAGTACATTGCGCAAGAGCAGTCACCTCTACTGGACGGCGCGAAAAAGTTGAGCCAGTGCTCAGATATTTTTGGGAACTTCAATAGAAATGAATGGAGGGCAGTCACGCAGTGTGGTCTCGTTAACTTTGGGGCCCCATCCTAGCGCACCCAAGGACGGACTGGGAAGTTAAAGTGGCCCTGGAAAAAATACAAAAAGTGGCCCTGTTTTGTAGTTGAGTCCAAATTGATGGAAGGCACAGCCAGGAATACCATATTGCGGCACATTATACCACTCCAACAGAGCCAAATACCACAGTCCATCACAAAATACTGCCAGCAGCACAAAATACATCCCCCAGAACTTCCACGGGCTGAGGAGGGCTTAGGTGGCCCCCTGGACATTGGCCCACCTGGAAGTTCCCCTGTAGGGTCTATGGCCAGTCTGCCCCTGAACGCACCTGTCTGACATTGGTGGAATTGGCACCTATCTGACATTGGTGGAATATCCTAGCTTTATGCCACCAATGTCTGAGGGTAGACAACCTTTCAAACTGGTTTAACTCCATAAATGATACTTATCCTTTATGCACAGGACAGGGGATAAATGTCTTATTGGTAGGGGTTCGACCGCTGCTACTGCCACCGATCTCCAGAGTAGTGGTCCCATGACCCCAACGATCAGAAACATGCCCTACTGTGGGGAGAAACACCTTTAAAGGACACCTGTAAGTTATTCAGCAGGAGGACCTCAGTAGATTGCGATATAGTTTTGTGAGAAATTCAGTATAATTTGTAATTTATATATTTAAATCTTTTCTGATTAACTGTGCACAGAGAGGTATTTTTTCCATCAATGATGGAACTTCCCACTGAACTCCTAAGCATAGAGAGAGCAGACACTTAAATGAATACAATGCATCTTGGATCTCTTCTTATAAAACTGTACATCAATCTGCTCAGCTCCCCCTGCTCCATAACATGCTGTCTGCAGATTGGACTGCACATACAGAGGGACAGGTTGGCTTTTAAGGGGTTGTCCCACAGAAAATATTCTACAGTTTTCAAGCCAGCAGCTGGATGTGAATACTTTTGTATTGCATGTAATTAAAAATTTTGCATAGCTACTGAGTTATCTTTTTTTTACTTGTCCTGCTCACTGAGATGGTCACACATGCTCAATTTCATCCTTTAAAGGGGTATTCCCATCTCACAAATGTAGTTTGTATAGTTAGATATAGCCATACCAATATTATTACTATTAATAGAATGTATTTATATAAAATGTACCGTTTAGAAGATTTGCCTATTTGTATTTCCATTGTCCAACACACATCAGTCAGGCCGTTGCCCCTAGTTACGGCCACCGTGGCCATGTAGTAGTGGTGACCGGCTTGCTCTTGTTCAAACCCGCTCTGAGGTAACTGCTGTATTGTGAACGCACATTACATGAGCATGTGGAGACACATCTTAGGGTTGTAGCATTTTTGCGCTTCCAAAACGCAGAGAAACGGATCCTGTTCCAAGATCAATTCATCTCTATGGAGCAGGATCCGTTTATAAAGTCTGTGTTTTGGACGGATACTGACCACTGCGTTTTGGACTGGTAGCGTCCAAAACGCAGATGTGAAAGTACCCTAAGATGCGTCTCCGCATATCTAACTATATCTAACTATACAAACTACATTTGTGAGATGGAAATACCCCTTTAACTGCCTCCTGAGCTGTGATAGGGAGACCTGAGACACGCCCCCTGAGATGTGATAGGGAGAGCATGGACACGCCCCCTTAACTGCAGCAGAAAAGACACTCCCCTTGAGCTTTCAGCTTGATATAAATCTAGCAGAGCAATGAATGGGGAGATCTCTGGATCCATGTGAGGTACAGCGCCGGTTCTAGTGATTGTTAGAAACAGACTGTCATATACTACATTGTTTTACATTAATCATGGGATAACCCCTTTAAGCTATAATGTGCTAAGATATTATGCATTTTGTATTTACATCTCATTTCTATGGCAACTTAACGTCTACAATTGTAAGAACTCTTGCCTCCCCCTGCGAGTTCGTGGAGCACATCGCTCCAGCACTCTCATGGAGTTGAATAGACTGCTGCTCCATTCACAAAGGACCCCCATTCTCGTAATTAGTGGGGTCTCAGCGGTTGGATCCCCAATGCCTGTGATGGATAACCTCCGCCACTCCAGCTGTGGTAAGACTACAACTCCATACATACACACTTTCTTGGCTGTTCTCAGAACTCCATAGAAATGAGTGGTTAGGTTAGCCATCACTGACCTATGCTGTCCGTGGAAAGACCCCTTTAATGAGAACCCTGTTTATGCATTATGGGGCATACATATAAGCACAGACAGTTTTCTAGTGCAATTGCACTTAAACTGGGGTTTAGGCTGAACGGAAAGTCTAATTTACCATGTGAAGCTATGAAAATTGCATAATTGATTGCAACAAAAGACAAATGATATCGCTCAATTACACACAATACACTTTCAAAATTGATGTTTGAAATTCCAAGATCCTGTTTCTATACAAGACAGATTATGCCTGGTGAGACATGATCCGATAAGGGGACGCCAATGAGCGGTCGTGTAGGGCTGATTCATCCGGCTGCATTGTTAGCCGACCTGGATACTGCATGCTTCAATTACTTCTAGATTTGGGTATTTGTGACAACCTATAAAGGACAGGCCTGGGCATGAGTTATCCATGACCTGGCTCCACATCACTGCATATTATATTAGCTGCAGCTAATTGCATGACTGGCAAAACTCTCATCTGAAAAAAGTGGAATTAAAGGGACACTTAAAGGAGCACTCAAAATACATTATTAATAGAATGTGGAGGTCTCCCAATCATAACCCTGACTTATTAGCCAGAGCAGAAACGTACAGAACTTCTTCTGAGGACCTAGCATCTCAGTGTGTTTCACGGACAGCTCCTTGATTTCTATAGGAACTGTGTAATGTGTCATTTTCCCCAGTTGTGGCGCTGCGGAGAATTAAAAGCTTGCTGCTAGATTCTTCCACAGTTTACAACAGATCACTGGTGGTCCCAGCAATGGGACACCTTGTGATCAGCTTGTCATCAGCAGAACCATGTACCAAAAAAATAAATTGGTGGACAACCTTCTTAAAGGAGATGCCCCATGACGCCTATCCCCTATCCACAGAAAAGAGGACACGGGGGTTCCAATCGCTGAGGCTCTCATCAATCTCGAGAATGGGCATCCTATGTGCCCCCAATATGAGTAGTAGTAGTCATGCATGCCCCATTCAATGATGGGACTGGCAGAGGTAGTGGCTCCAGAAGACTATGTAGACCAGTGGTCAGCAACCTTCGGCACTCCAGATGTGATGAAACCAGGGCTGTGGAGTCGGTAAGCCAAAGCCCCGACTCCGACTCCTTAATTTCCCCTCACCCCGACTCCTACTCCCTCATACATGGAGCATGTTTAAGTAATAACTTTAAACAAATTTGCATAAAATCAATAGTACAGATAAGTCATGACAAAAACAGTTTGTAATCTTTCAGGCTTCTCTGGGTACAGCTCACTAAGGGCCTAATAAGAGGCGTAGCTAGAGGTTCAGCACATGGGGGGGCGAAACATACTTGAGTGGGCCCCCCACTTATTGGCTTCCCAAACGCACGTTTCCAACTTCACAGGCACATACTACTAGTTGTGGTTATAATACTGTATTAGCAAGATGACTATATAAACTGCTAGATCATCTATGCTGTTAAGTACAGTACAATAGACTTTCTACATACCCTACTCTAAATACTCTACCACATAATGCAGTAAAATATAGGATTAATAGGAGTAAAAAAGGGGACTCCTATGTTAAAGGAAACCTGTCCCCAGCTTTTACATCACTAAACTAACAGCCCCTTGCCCCCATCAGACCTCAGATCGGCTTAATGTGCCCCCATCAGACCTCAGATCAGCGTATTGTGCCCCCATCAGACCTCAGATCAGCATATTGTGCCCCCATCAGACCTCAGATCAGCGTATTGTGCCCCCATCAGACCTCAGAGCAGCAGAATGTACCCCCATCAGACCTCAGAGCAGCAGAATGTGCCCCCATCAGACCTCAGATCAGCAAAATGTTCCCCCATCAGACCTCACATCAGTGTATTGTGCCCCCATCAGACCTCAGATCAGCGTATTGTGCCCCCATCAGACCTCAGATCAGCGTATTGTGCCCCCATCAGACCTCAGATCAGCAGAATGTGCCCCCATCAGACCTCACATCAGTGTATTGTGCCCCCATCAGACCTCAGATCAGCGTATTGTGCCCCCATCAGACCTCAGATCAGCAGAATGTGCCCCATCAGACCTCAGATCGGCGTCTTGTGCCCCATCAGACCTCAGATCAGCAGAATGTACCCCCATCAGACCTCAGATCAGCAGAATGTGCCCCCATCAGACCTCAGATCAGCAGAATGTGCCCCCATCAGACCTCAGATCAGCAGAATGTACCCCCATCAGACCTCAGATCAGCAGAATGTGCCCCCATCAGACCTCAGATCAGCAGAATGTGCCCCCATCAGACCTCAGATCAGCAGAATGTGCCCCCATCAGACCTCAGATCAGCAGAATGTGCCCCCATCAGACCTCAGATCAGCAGAATGTGCCCCCATCAGACCTCAGATCAGCGTATTGTGCCCCCATCAGACCTCAGATCAGCGTATTGTGCCCCCATCAGACCTCAGATCAGCAGAATGTGCCCCCATCAGACCTCAGATCAGCAGAATGTGCCCCCATCAGACCTCAGATCAGCAGAATGTGCCCCCATCAGACCTCAGATCAGCAGAATGTGCCCCCATCAGACCTCAGATCAGCTGAATGTGCCCTCATCAGACCTCAGATCAGCAAAATGTTCCCCCATCAGACCTCACATCAGTGTATTGTGCCCCCATCAGACCTCACATCAGTGTATTGTGCCCCCATCAGACCTCACATCAGCGTATTGTGCCCCCATCAGACCTCAGATCAGCGTATTGTGCCCCCATCAGACCTCAGATCAGCGTATTGTGCCCCCATCAGACCTCAGATCAGCGTATTGTGCCCCCATCAGACCTCAGAGCAGCAGAATGTACCCCCATCAGACCTCAGAGCAGCAGAATGTGCCCCCATCAGACCAGCAAAATGTTCCCCCATCAGACCTCACATCAGTGTATTGTGCCCCCATCAGACCTCAGATCAGCGTATTGTGCCCCCATCAGACCTCAGATCAGCGTATTGTGCCCCCATCAGACCTCAGATCAGCAGAATGTGCCCCCATCAGACCTCACATCAGCGTATTGTGCCCCCATCAGACCTCAGATCAGCGTATTGTGCCCCCATCAGACCTCAGATCAGCAGAATGTGCCCCCATCAGACCTCAGATCGGCGTCTTGTGCCCCCATCAGACCTCAGATCAGCAGAATGTACCCCCATCAGACCTCAGATCAGCAGAATGTGCCCCCATCAGACCTCAGATCAGCAGAATGTGCCCCCATCAGACCTCAGATCAGCAGAATGTGCCCCCATCAGACCTCAGATCAGCAGAATGTGCCCCCATCAGACCTCAGATCAGCAGAATGTGCCCCCATCAGACCTCAGATCAGCAGAATGTGCCCCCATCAGACCTCAGATCAGCAGAATGTGCCCCCATCAGACCTCAGATCAGCAGAATGTGCCCCCATCAGACCTCAGATCAGCAGAATGTGCCCCCATCAGACCTCAGATCAGCGTATTGTGCCCCCATCAGACCTCAGATCAGCGTATTGTGCCCCCATCAGACCTCAGATCAGCGTATTGTGCCCCCATCAGACCTCAGATCAGCGTATTGTGCCCCCATCAGACCTCAGATCAGCGTATTGTGCCCCCATCAGACCTCAGATCAGCGTATTGTGCCCCATCAGACCTCAGATCGGCGTATTGTGCCCCCATCAGACCTCAGATCGGCGTATTGTGCCCCCATCAGACCTCAGATCGGCGTATTGTGCCCCCATCAGACCTCAGATCGGCGTATTGTGCCCCCATCAGACCTCATATCGGCGTATTGTGCCCCCATCAGACCTCAGGTCAGCAGAATGTACCCCCATCAGACCTCAGATCAGCGTATTGTGCCCCCATCAGACCTCAGATCAGCAGAATGTGCCCCCATCAGACCTCAGATCGGCGTCTTGTGCCCCCATCAGACCTCATATCGGCGTATTGTGCCCCCATCAGACCTCAGATCAGCAGAATGTACCCCCATCAGACCTCAGATCAGCAGAATGTGCCCCCATCAGACCTCAGATCAGCAGAATGTGCCCCCATCAGACTCAATAATGGAAGTGCTCACTTGTATTCGCCTGATTGTACTAAGGCCATCCCTGCTGGGCAAACTGTCTAGGTCTAAGACTTTTTTTGTTGCCCATAGCAACCAATCAGAGCTCCCCTTTCATTTCTCCAGAGCACTATATGAAATGAAAGGGGAGCTCTGATTGGTTGCTATGGGCAACAAAGAAACTTCTACACCTAGACAGTTTTCATACATAAGGCTCTAGGTGTTTTACATCAGCAGATAGAAGCCATGAGAGCAGCTAACCTCTCCACACATGAGCTCAGAGGAAACATAAAGCATACAGAGAGAACATGCACTGGACATAAAGGGCAGCACACAGTCATCTCAACTAAAAGCCTAAATCCTTAGATCAGGAATAGAACAGACATTTATAGGACATTTCATCATTTTCACAAATTCTTACAAAAATATATTCAGCACTTATTGCACTGAACTAAATGTACTAATTCATTATATATTTTAGGAGTCGGAGTCAGTCCATTTTATACCGACTCTGACTCCACCAAAATGGTGACCAACTCCGACTCCACAGCCCTGGATGAAACTTCAACTCCCAGCATGCTCCATTCATTTCTATGCGAGTTCTGAAAACAGCTAAGCAAGTGTACATGCTGGGAGTTGTAGTTTCACCACAGCTGGAGTGCTGAAGGTTACTGATCTCTGATGTAGACTCTCATTCTCGTGATTGGCAGCTATCCTGTGCACAGGGGAGAAATGTTTGTTGGAGGACATTAATGTAGGTTAATGTGTCGAATGGAGTCAGCAAACATGTATGGCATACAAATAATGATGAAAGTGTCCCAAATCATGTACTTTATGCTTAGCATCACATGGACTAATAAAACCGCTGTACTACTATACACAAGTTGCCCCAGCCCACACACAACCATAGGTGGTCCCTTTTTTGTCAGTCACCATGATGACCCCACCTTTATACTCCGACTTGGTCCCTAGCATAGTACCCCTCTAGGTCTTGGTCCCCTGCATGGCTCCCATCTTATTCCTAGTCCCCAGCATGGCACCTCTGTCTACCCACTCACTCCTAACCTCAGTGGCATTGTACAGGCGCCTATGTTCAGTAATCGTGTAGGCTGTTCTCACATGCCACTAATTTGTGGCGAAAAATGTCTGCTTTAGGGCTCATGCACACGGCCGTTCCATGCATTGGGGGCCACAATTTGTAGTCCCCAATGCATTGGCAAAAACCATGTGGCTTCCGCAGACGGATCCAGACCCATTCAACTTGAATGGGTCCGGATCTGTCCACACCGCAAAAAAATAGAACACGTTCTACTTTTTTGTGGTGCGTAGGCACAGAGAGAAACACCACAGAAGCTCTCCGTAGTGCTTCTGCGCCTCCATTCTGCACCCATTCAAGTGAATGGGTCCAGATTCATGATTCGGTGCAAAAACGGCCGGTGCCCATATATTGCGGACCCGCTGCTAGTGGGCTACAATACGGGCTCAGCTGGCACACAGTCATGTGCATGAGCCCTTAGGCCTAGTTCACACTTCAGCGATTTGGTCAGTGCTTGTGAGCCAAAACTAGAAGAGGAGCCTTCACAGACATATGGTATAAAGCTACCTTCCCACGAACGTTGTGTTTTGCGGATTGTGAACGAGGCCTAAGGGAAAGATCTGCACCTCTTCTGTGTTTTTGACTAGCACCTGGTTTTGACTCAAAAATCACTGATGGAAATCACCGAAGTGTGAACTAGGCCTCATACACCTGGAGGGAGTTGTAGTTGAAGTAGTCAATCTGATAAAAAAAAATTATCCTAGAATTGAAGTACTTCATAAATGGCAATAAACCTCCAGTATACCTGTGTGGACAAGACTGAAGAAGGTACAATATGTCAGCTCTGGACACTTCATACACAAGCTTTGTTTTCAGTGAAAACCAACCTGCTGGCCAACGGCAGCTTCTGGTGAGGACCAAACAAGTAAGAACCAGACTAAAGTCATTCCTGGTGGTTGTGTCTTTATTGAAACCATACAACAAGAAAACTTTCACAAGGGGACTCAAGATCATAAAATCCTGAGGAAGCAGGAAATGTCAAAGCCTATTCAGACGAGCTGCCGTACACCAGGTGGGTCACGATACCCCAGTTCCTGTTATATTCTTCTATAGAAGTATGCAGCGTGGGCCCCTCACACTCTACTTTCTGAACAATGGAAACAGCTATACAGCCAAGGGCTACACCATAACTCTGAGCGTAAAACCAAGCCATGTGTGTGATATGTAAATAGCGGCATAAGGAAAGCGGCGTCTGGTAAATTGAACTTCTGAAGCTTTATTGAATATCCTAGGTAAAATTCACACGAACAAGTATAAGAATTACAGCCTACAGGTTTCTAACACTGAAGTGCTCTTGAGGGGGATTATTAGGGAAAAGATATATTCTCAGGGACCCCCGTTGATCAGCTGTTAAAGAGGCCAGGCGCTCTGTGAGAGTGGCAGCCTATTCCTAGGACAGGGACTTCACTGTACATCGGTGCAATGGCCTAGTTGCAGTTCAGCCCTATTCAAGTCAATGGAGTCAGAGCTGCAATACTAAGCACTCTAAGCATGGCGAGTTGCCGGCAGGCCACAGCACTCACCAGAGATCCAATGAGCGCCACGGCTTTCTGACACAACTGATCGTCGTGGGTGCCAGGACTTGGACCCCTGCCAATATAATAATGAATTCCTGCAGATAGGTCATAATTATCCTTTCCAGGATAAGTCCTTTAATCATGGCACAGGAATGTGTGTAGTGTCACTCAACGATTTGATGGTGCGGCTGCGAGAGGGGCATCACATAAAGGGGATTTAAACCTCTGGTTAACCCACTATTACGCAGCGGCACTTTTCAGAGCGCTCTGCACCACTTTTCCAGTGTCCACAGTACAGATCCACAAAAGGAAATGGGAGCCAAATTCATCACGGAGGAGAAGCAGATGAAACCCAATGGTGCTGAGCCCTCTGAGGAGCGCTACTGAACAGTGGTGGTTTCATCAAAGGTTTAGGCCTCCTTTACATACATATAAAAAAAAATTCCAGACATGCCACAACTGAAATGTGTGCAACTTGCAACCAAAAATCCATCAGGTTTGGAGTTTTTGCAACTGTTGTATTGTAGTCATATTAGATTGCATGTCACAATGTGACCACATTCCCAACCATCACCCAAAGTCATCATGTAGCCCTAGCTCAGGGATGGCCAACCTGAGGCTCTCCAGCTGTTGCAAAACTACAACTCCCAGCATGCCCAGACTGTCTACAGCTATCAGCCTACAGCAGAGTATGGTGGGAGTTGTAGTTTTACAACAGCTGGAGAGCCGCAGGTTGGCCAGCCCTGCCCTAGCTCAAAGCAGAGACCCAACGGGTCTGAAGTACACCAAGAACAAGCCCCAGGAACTACCATGATTGGAAGAGTTCAGGTCTTCAACGTCTCTTAGAATGAAGCCCATGGACATGAAAGCCTTGAGAAATGGATGTAACCTAAAATAACTAGACAAGACTTGGAGTGCTGTCCATCAGTCTCATCACCTTCACTCTGTAGTTTAGTACATGGACGCAGTGATGGGACTGACATGAGCATCTCCTCCACCAATCTTCACCATCATGACCTGAGCATCACATTTACCAATGGAACAAGACTAGATGGCCGCTGAACAAGCGTTAGATAATTTGGTCACAAAGTAGGTAGCAGCAGGAATAAATAAAACACAAAAAAAGGGTAAAAAATGAGAAATAACATTTTCCTATTGAGCTACAGAATCATATAGGGAGTAACACAACGCCATGATAGGAAGGCTCCAGACGGGGATCGGCAAATTATCGCAAGTCATCCGATGTGAACATGCCCTTGGCGCGGCGCAGTATAGAGTCCTTGTTGGCATCATAGGGGTGCTCCTTCGATGGGATTTCAAGCACGGCTGGGATGGAGAGGTTGTGCGCATCAATGGCATGCCGGATCATCTCAGCAATGAACTGGTTAATCAGTATAATTCCGATGTCATCACGCTGAAGGAAACTCCTGGACAGAGGGGAGGAACATGAAACCGGTTATTAGGTGAATGAAGTCTATAATACTAGTCCTGTGACTAGAGGAAATATCAGCATGCTGCAGTACTGGAATGGCACAGTGGGGTCTGGAAGGGTGGGCTACTGCCACTGTAAAGGGGCCGTCCACTACGTTATACTAATAGGCCGTGGATATCTGATCATCAGGGGTCCAAGACCCTGCACTCCCGACGATTATCTGTTCAGGAGTAGCTCCAGCACAGGAAATACTCAGCGCTGGATAGTTAGCGCTACTCCTATTCACTTCAAGGGGTGGAATGCAGCGGTAACCGGCGCCATTCACTACATAATAGTTGGAGCTACTGCACAACAGCTGATCGCGGGGTGTGTCCCTACTGATGAGATACTGATATAAGGGAGTGGATAGCGTTTAAAGGCTATGGACACCTTTGGGTGCATTATTGTACTCATTTTGAGCTAAAAATCTTTTTTTCAATTGGTCTTTATTAAAAAAAATAAAAAAATTGGGGCCCTTTTTTCTGTACAGAGCTGAGATGCTCTAGTAGCAGCTTCTGGATTTTCTCTCTTTTCCGTCAGTTGGGGAGCTGATGGACTCCTTATCTCTTCTCTCTGACATTATAAGCACTCATTATAGCTCAATCCTTGTCTTACTGATAAGAATGTGGCTTATATATAAGGGTTTATGACTTCTTAGTAGTTTAGAGAAAAGGTTTATTACATGAAAAGTGAAAGTACCAGTCACACAGACAAACAGTTAACCCTTGGTGACAGAGCAGCTCAATATTTTAATAAAGGCAAATTGAAAATATGACATTCAGCTAAAAATGAGTAAAATGCAATAATAAACAAGAATTGCCTCAGAAGGTGCACATAGCATTTAAGTAACATGGGGGAATTAAATATATAGGAGCTTCCAGACATGATGAAGATTGGGGCGCTGGCTGAGGGGAAGGCCTGACAGAGGGTGTAGGTATCTGCTACATTACCTAACACAGTGATGGCTAACCTCCAGCACTATGGCTGTTGTGAAACTACTACTCCCAGCATGCTCCATTCATTTCTGTGGAGCTCTGAGAACAGCCAAGCCAGTGTGCATCTTGGGAGTTGTAGTTTTACCACAGCTGGAGAGCCAGAGGTTAGCCATCACAGGCCTAACACAATGCAAGCCCATGCACCACTTTATGAAGAAGGCCACATCCTGGAAACCAGTTTAAACTGGTATTACAGCATTCATAAATGCCCTTCTATGTGAGCTGCGGGGCGATCTAGTAAGAACCCGCTGGGTGGTAGACAATAAGCAGAATCTACGTATGGCAGTCTGTACTCCGCTGGCATAATGTAAATTAGTAAAGCAGTGTGCGGTTCAGAGACAAAGGTTTGATGTCACAGCAATGGAGGAAGTCATGAAGTAAAGGACACCCCAGTCCAGATCAGGGCAGACATGTCCTGAACAAGGAGCACTCTGTTTTCAGTAAACACGCTTTCTGCTATGAATAGAAACACAGGATTCTTGTCAGATGGAAAATCAGGCTTGCAGGCTGTGGTTACAACTCATGTGACCCATCAGAAAGGGGAAGAGCGGAAACACCGCAGGCCGGAGGTCTGATGGCACCGAGCCTACAACAATGGCGGAAGCAGAGAACATAGATTATAATAAATGGTAAACTTACCATCCCCAAGCCGCCACCTCTCCGTGCGCCCGACTGGCTTTATTAGTCCAGAATGCAGTGGTAATATGCCGTATACCGTACACGACCACTGCTGCCAATCAATTTCCTAAGCAATCTCATGCTGCGTACAACAGAGACCATTGACTGGCTGCGGCATCGGTCATGTACAGTACACAGCAAGGATCAGCGACCTCTGGTGCTCCAGCTGCTGTGAAACTACAACTCCCAGCATGCACACATAGTTGGCTGTTCATGTAACTCCCACAGAAGTAGAAGGAGGCTTCTGGGAGTTGTAGTTTCAGAACAGCTGCAGTGCTGGAGGTTGCTGATCCCTGATATATAGAATGTCATCATTGCAGAGGTGATGCTGGAATGGAGGGGCTCACGAGGGAAAGTACACCATTTTTTTAAGTGAATCTCATAGGTTCCTTGACAACACCTTTAGGCTAAATGCAGATGATCAGGATTGCGTGTGGATTCTCCACGTGGAATATTTGCACTGTAGGTCACGTAAATTGTAAATTCTCATGCACACAATGCAGATTTCTTCAGTGCGGATTTTCAGCTATGGTGCCGATTTTAAAATCCGCATGTCAATTTATTTTATTTTTCGGACCGGATTTTCTCCATTCACTTCTATGCAGGCAGTAAAAAATCTGCACCCAATCCGCAGCCATTGATGCGCACGCACATAAATCCTGAACATGTGCATTTAGTCTTAATGTATCAAATGTTATTTCACAAGAAACACCTACAGCTACGCGGCAAATGTGTCACATGAAGCAGGCGGTGATGCCACACCGCAATATGGCATCTAATGACTTTCAATGGGGTCATGTCAACCGTCATAAAATAATAACACGACACTGTCAGATATCTGATCGCAGGTCACAAGCAGTTTCCCAGCATAGACTGTAATGTAAGCTGCTTGGATCTGTTTGCTACTTAGTTGTCTATTTACAGCAAAATTAGAAATGTAAAAGCGGAGACCCTGCTGATCAGTTTTCTCCCCTGATCAGTTTTTCTCCCCCCTTTAATCCGCCAGTGACTGGGACTGATATCTCTCTGAATTATGGGATGTAATCAGCCCTGCAGCGTCCATTTACATTGCTTTTTAAATGATCAGACGCCCTGGCTGTGCTAAATGAGTGCAACAGCACCTGTCCCCCTTATATAGTGTATCAGGGAGCACCCCTTAAGTAGCTGTCAGGCACCTGATACCAGCACCGCTATCCTTTACAGCTCATCTGATCGGGGCCTGCACTGATAACCCTACAGTCCCCTGGTCGCACTGTCACGATATAACACCTCCTCCTCCTACCACCACCACACCACGGTATGTGGAGCGCCTCTCACCTGAACGTCTCTTCAATCTCCGTCACGCTCGTCTCCTTCTCCACCACCAAGAAATTCGGCTTCCGGTTCTTGTTAAGCTCCCCGATCCCTCCGAGCAAGAAGCCGGTGCAGGTGTCCTCATCACCGATCACCGCGATCAGCTTACCACGTACCAGGCCGCCCGCCATCTTCTCTCTCCGGTTCTATCAGCTGACAGCACTCACACACAGCTTCCTACTGCCGAGCTACTGATGTCACGTGACGCCGGCTGCACGTCAGCTGACCCTGACGGGCGGGGCTATGTGGGGCGCGTCGTTCTGATTGGGCGGAGCCGAATGTTAGGAACGTGAAGGTCAAATCTGTGTGAGGAGCAGAGCTGTCCTGTCATATGTATTTTGTGCAACTGGTATTATTATAACCAGACGTGACTACCAGTCCTCTATTATATACCTCTGATTACCAGTCCTCCATTACATATATACTTCTGACTACCAGTCCTCTATTATATACCTCTGACTACCATTCGTCTATTATATCCCTCTGATTACCAGTTCTCTATTACATATATACCTCTGACTACCAGTCCTCTATTATATACCTCTGATTACCAGTCCTCCATTACATATATACTTCTGACTACCAGTCCTCTATTATATACCTCTGACTACCATTCGTCTATTATATCCCTCTGATTACCAGTTCTCTATTACATATATACCTCTGACTACCAGTCCTCTATTATATACCTCTGACTACCAGTCCTCCATTACATATATACCTCTGACTACCAGTCTTCCATTACATATATACCTCTGACTACCAGTTCTCCATTACATATATACCTCTGACTACCAGTAGTCTATTATATACTTCTGACTACCTGTCCTCTATTATATACCTCTGACTACCAGTCCTCTATTATATACGTCTGTATTACAAGTCACGTATAGGTTATTTCTGGTAGAGGGAGGAGACTAAATACAAGTAAAATTCACTTCAGGGGTGGGCGATGTACCATATAATTATATCATACCGCAGATATTAAGGTACAGAGGGGGAGATTTATGAAAACTGGTGTAAAGTAGAACTGGCTTAGTTGCCCATAGCAACCAATCAGATTCCACCTTTCAGTTTTGACAGCTCCTTTGGAAAATGAAAGGTGGAATCTGATTGGACTCTACGCCATAGAGGATAAACGGATCAGTGCTTTTACGGATTCCCCCTGCACACTGCCCACTAGGGTTGTCACCTTTCCAAACCAAAAATACTGGCCAAGTTAAGCCACACCAAAATAGGTGTGGTTGTGGGGCATGGCTTAACACAGGGTGCTAAGTCACTGCCATACTGTGGCTCCCAATAATATTAATGCATCCCTGTAATATTAATGCCCCCATTAGTGCTGCCCAGAATTAATAGTGCCCCCAGTAATAGTAATGCCCCTGTTAGTGCCCCGCAGAATTAATATTGTCCCCATTAGTGCCCCTGGTAATATTAATGCTGCCATTAGTTCCCCCTAGTAATAGTAATGCCCCCATTAGCGCCCCCCCCCAAATTAATACTTTCCCCATTAGTGCTCTCCTGTAATATTAATGCCGCCATTAGTTCCCCCCAGTAATAGTATTGCCTCCATTGCTGCACTCCAGCATTAATACACCCATTAGTGCCCTCCAGTAAGAGTAATTGCCCCATTAGTGCCCCCTCAGTAAAAGAAATGCCCCTAGTTAGTTCTCTCCTGTAGAAATAATGCCCCCATTAGTGCCCCCAGGAAGAATAATTCCCCATTAGTGTCCCCTAGGAAAAATATTGCCCCATTAGTGCCCCCTTCTCTGCTTCTGCCAAAAAAAAAAAGCACTCAGCTCCTCCATTTGCTTGGGCTGTGTTGAAAGCTCACTGCTGTCTGGATGTGCAGTACAGGACCTGCGCTCCAGCGTGATGACGTCTTGTAGGTCCTGTCCTCCGGTCAGCAGTGCGAGTAAATGGAGGAGGTGAGTGTTTTGGTTTTTTTTGTTTTTATTAACACAAGTGGGTAGTGGGGGAGGTAAAGGGTGCACTCATGAGAGTTCTGCAATGGAAGCGCTCAATTGCTCCTTGTAGGAAAATACTGGCAATTAACATTGCCGGTAGAAAAAAATTACCAGCATCGGCACAGCAGCCGGGCCACTAAAATACCAGCCGGCCGGGTGGCAACCCTACTGCCCACCCAGGATCCCAATGTCTTGCCATTTGTTGCATTGGGCAGCTTCCTTCCCTCCTCCGCATATATAAAGTCTGACAGGGGAGGACTAGGAACTTAAAGTGGTCCTGAAAAAAAAAAACCTAAAAGTGACCCCATGTTGTGGAGGGGGGATGGGGACAGTCCGAATTGACAGAAGGGGCAACACAAGTTTGGCGGCATAAAATACCATTCCAGCAGCAGAACCATATACCATAGTGCAGCACAATATATTGCCCCAAAAGCTGTCCTTCTCCAATTGTCTCTGATAAGATATGGAGCAGGGGCTTAGGAGGTGAGGCGCAGGCCACGGCAGTGGAATTCAGGAGTGGTCGCTGGCCGGGTACATGAGTACCTGATTCTCACAGCGTTAATTACTGGTGAGAGCTGTACCAGGCCAGTGGCAGAGAAGAGGGCTTTGATGGCCCCTTAGGCATTGGTCCACTGGCAAATTTCCCTTATGGTCTATTGAGTTAAAGAAGCACTCTAGTATTTTTTTATTGTGTCCCCCTTTTGCACTTACACAAGGGACAGTGTACTAAAGTGCAATACCTTATCCGCTATTTCATTGCAGGAGACAAGAGCTCAGTTCCCAGCCATTTATGTGTCATGTGACCGCAAGACTTCTGCAGCATCAGCTGGAAGTAAGTCTTTCTGTGCAAATCTATGCGCAAAGAGGAATCTCCTGAGAAAAGAGAACCATCTCGCTAGCGCCACCTTGTGGAAGCGGCTCCCTGTAAGTCTCAAACAGATCTATGAGAGCCTGGGAGTCTCATAGACTTGCATAGAGAATGCAATAGATGCTATAGAAGTCTGGTAGGCACATGTTGTGGCATCATCTGAGGTCTTTTCTCATAAAGTAAAACAACCAGTTAGGTATGGCACTAGTACCCTCTCCATGTGTAGGCAGTGCTTCTGGAAGGACATGGACCCCCTGCTTAAGGTTGTTGTATATTTTACTTTCCTCGTATGATTTATTACCACGTTATACCAAGTTTATTTTCATTGCAATTGAATATGACATGTTGTTTAACTGAACTTTGTTGTAGCAAATGCACCAAGCATAGCAGAGCTTTCCCAGAGAAGTGCGGTATTGCCAGATGATACTCAGCTATTGCCAAACATGATAGTGATAAGCCAGAAAGAAAATAGCAGATGCACACCCCTTATTAACCGGACACCCCAGCGAATATCATTTCCAATATTTTTTGTACTCAGTAATCAGTGATTTCACAACCTGCCCCCTATGGGGCTTATGTACATTGTACTGTGCATGGACCCTATTACCAGTTAATCTAACAGCATGGAGAGCACACCATCGATCAGATTGATCAGAAATTTGGATCTCAATCCTACTAGACCTCGCTCACTTTAACTATTATATTTTGGAGATATTATATTTAAAGCGGCTCTGTCACCCAAATGCAACCTACCCTACCAGGCATATAGCCTGGTTGATAGTGATGTAAGATGTCCAGTTTTGAAGAAACAGTAACTTTTACAAATATTTAAATGAGCCTTTGGAGCACTCGGAGGCGGAGTTATGCCGTCCGAGCACTGCTGAAGGTACGCCTCTTTGCATATTGAGTGACAGCGCTGAATTCCAGCGCCTGCGCACTTGTCTCCTTGCCGGCGCGTGCGCACAGGATCATTTCTTTCCTGTCCCGGCCTCTGAACATGTCTTCTGCGCACGCGCCGCCACGTCACTGAACCCAGAACTGGCGGCACGTGCACAGAAGACATGTTCAGAGGCCGGGACAGGAAAGAAATTTTCCTGTGCGCACTCGCCGGCAAGGAGACAAGTGCGCTGTCACTCAAAATGCAAGGGGGCGTTATTTAGTGGAGGCTGCAGCATTAGAAATGAAAGGGGGCGTACCTTCAGCAGTGCTCGGACGGCGTAACCCCGCCTCCAAGTGCTCCGAAGGCTCATTTAAATATTTGTAAAAGTTACTGTTTCTTCAAAACTGGACATCTTACATCACTATCAAAGGTATGGATTTTATCAGCGGCATCAGCCCTACCAGGCTATATGCCTGGTAGGGTAGGTTGCATTTGGGTGACAGAGCCTCTTTAACCTCTATGGAAGCTTTTCTTCTTTGGCTGTGTACAAAATGGAATCTGAATGTCATGTATGGTCAGGGGCGTAGCTATAGCCTCATGGGCCCTGGTGCATGGGCCCCCTTTCCCTCAGTGCTTTGTGTGTGGCACAAGGGTCTTTGGGCCCCCTCAGGCTCCTGGGCCCGGTAGCGACTGCTACCTCTGCACCCCCTATAGCTACGCCCCTGTGTATGTTCCCTTTGGCACGCAAATGACTCCATATAGTGCTCATGTAGTACTCCTACAGCTGAGGTAAATAAAGAATATAGTGCACATTGAGCTCCTTCACAGCACAGGACGACAGAATAAGACACTCTCCAAACAACAATACTGTATAGGATCCTGTCTGTGGTCATGACTAATGACTATGTCCCACTGTTTTATGTCCAGCAGTTCCGTTCCTAGCAACACTTACTCTCCAGTTACTGAGGAAAGTTTATCATTCTGAACCTTTTTGCCTGTGTCAGTAGCATGAAATGGATAGCTTCTTCTCTATGGCAGGAAATGATGGTAGTACAGTACTAATCTTTTAGGACCCTCACTCACCATCTTAGGGTGGGTTCACATATAGCTTGGTCATCCGTTGTACTACCTGAGGTCGTAGAAAAATTCCCCAGGGAAACTGATGGCTGTTCCCATGGTTCTCTGTGGGAGCGTTCATGTCATCTTGTGCTTCAGTTTTGACGCCGGACATCTCCCAGGACAATGTACATGTAGTATGCAGCGATTCTGTCTGGTGTTCATAACCTGAAAGCACCAAAGTGCCTAATTCAGAATGTGTTATTCTCTTTCTGAACGGCTATTGATTCCAGTTAATTCCAGTTGCAGGAGGTGGCAGAGGACCTAGATCCCCAAGAGCAACTGAGAAAAGAGTATGTAAACCTTCACTGCCTTGGACCACCAGGGAATTTACTATTAAAGGGGTTGTCCGGTTTCAGATATAGATGACCTATCCATCAATATCAGATCAGCGAGGGTCTGACTCCCATCACCCCCTGCCTATCAGCTGTATGAAGAGAACGTGGCTGTCCTGCCAGAGCTGCCTTTTCTTAAAGGGGTTCTCTGGGAATTAAGAAAATGAAAATACTTAAATATTACTTCATTATAAATATTTTTCCAAATACCTTTCATTAGCTATAATGGCTTGTTTTCTCTGGGGAGCAATTATCAGGAGAAACAAAATGGCCGCCGTCCTATTAGTACACACAGAAGCTGTCCTAATCACACAGGAGGACAAGTTACTTCACAACACTGAGGTAAAGAGCTGCCTCATCCTTCTCTCTGCTTTGCTTGTCAGGGATTATAATCCTGAATAGATGATCAGAACTTCAGCTGAATCTCTGTAGGAATGGAGTTCATGAGGAGACATGAAGTACAGAGAGGACGGACTGTGGTAATGTGGGGCTATGGTAATGGAGACTGCATACAAGAGCTGCTTCTCATTATCCACATCCCCCACCCTCCTCTCATGTCTCCTCATCATCTCCATTCCTACAGAGATTCATCTGTATTCAGAATCATAATCCCTGACAAGCAGAGCAGAGAGGAGGATGAGGCAGCTCTGTACTTTAGTGATGTGAAGTAACTTGTCCTCCTGTGTGATCAGGACAGGTTTTGTTCGTAATAATTGGACGTGGACATTTTATTTCTCCTATTGATTTTTCCCCAGACAAAACGAGCCATTATAACGAATTAAAGGTATTTGTGAATATACTTATTATAAAATAATATTTAAGTATTTACATTTTCTCAATTCCCGGAGAACCCCTTTAACTGTTTAACCTGCTCACCGTCAGCCTTGCAAGCAGTGCAATTACAGCTCCATGGTTAACTCCTGGCACCCCGCCGATCTGATATTGATGACCCTATCATGAGGATAGGTCATCAATATTGGAAGTGGATAACCCCTTTAACTCCTAACTGTTCTAGACCACTAGGAAATTACCATTAAATGGAGTCTGCCACCAGGAAATTCACTGCTAACCCAGGTACAATGGGGAGATTTATTATCCCCCTATGCCACTTTTCCGCCATAAAAAACCTAGGTTTGTGACTTGGTTATTGCCATTGTGCCTCAATCTAGGAACAAGTGGCCATTTTACGATGCCCTCTCCACTTTTCACAAACGGGGTGAT
Source organism: Rhinella marina (assembly GCA_900303285.1). Classification (NCBI taxonomy): domain Eukaryota; kingdom Metazoa; phylum Chordata; class Amphibia; order Anura; family Bufonidae; genus Rhinella; species Rhinella marina. The sequence continues at coordinate 238,958 of ONZH01031000.1, forward strand.
TGGCGTATATGATTACTGAAATCTACACCAGCTACAAGCTGACATAGGCTTAAATCTACATGCACAGACTGCTGGAGGAGGCTGGGCAGACTGGGCTCCTGTGAACAAGGCAGACATAGCAGAGCTGGAGAGGGTTCAGAGGAGGGCAACTAAAGTAATAACTGGAATGGGTGGACTACAGTACCCAGAAAGATTATCAAAATTAGGGTTATTCACTTTAGAAAAAAGACGACTGAGGGGAGATCTAATAACTATGTATAAATATATCAGGGGTCAGTACAGAGATCTCTCCCATCATCTATTTATCCCCAGGACTGTGACGAGGGGACATCCTCTGCGTCTGGAGGAAAGAAGGTTTGTACACAAACATAGAAGAGGGTTCTTTACGGTAAAAGCAGTGAGACTATGGAACTCTCTGCCTGAGGAGGTGGTGATGGGTTCACTAAAAGATTTCAAGAAGGGCCTGGATGTATTTCTGGAGGGTAATAATATTACAGGTTATAGTTACTAGAGATGGGTTGTTGAGTAATTCTGATTGCCTGATTGGAGTCGGGAAGGAATTTTTTTCCCTAAAGTGAGGAAAATTGGCTTCTACCTCACAGGGTTTTTTTTTTGCCTTCCCCTGGATCAACTTGTAGGAAAGCAGGCTGAACTGGATGGACAGTTGTCTTATTTCAGCCTTATAAACTATGTTATGTTACTATGTTATAAATTAAGCACATCATCCAATGGTGCAGGGCAATATCTAGACCGGAGTACAAACGTCAGTTTTGATAAATGACCCCCAATGTCTTGTGGGGCTACCTCAGCGAAGTGTGATGAAACCTTTCAATTAGTGATCCGCTGCTCCATTCTGGGGAAGAAGTGCTAATAATCCATATGAAAATGATTTGTTAAGTGCACCCAGGGCACACCCAAGCCACTCTGTGCACCCTTGCTCCTCCTGCTTCCTCTTTCTTGAGTGACAGAGGCAGGTTTGATGACTCTACAAGAACCTGTCAATCAGGAGGGGCTGGCAGGAGGAGCAAGGGTGCACAGAGTGGCACTGTTGTCCGGAGTTCTAATCACAAGGCTAATACCATTTTTGGTAAACCCAGTAATGCATTTATTGTTGAATGAAAAGTCCGCCATCTGTTTTCTTGACTTTGGCCATCCACGCTACACACAGTACATGACCTATCATTTTTTTTTTTAGACATACTGGATGACGCAATAAAGAAATCACTGTAGACATCGGACACATTAGCAATGCATTTTTATTTTCTTCAGTATGCACCAATTATATTATCAGTAACAAATGACACAATGTTATCATTGTCATTGATGCATAGAAAATATCTTCCTATAAAATGCAGTCACATAGTAAGCACCATGTGATATTGGCTCCGCCCTTATAACAGTGCTACGACAACCAATTATATTATTTAGAGACTGTCCTGATAGAGGTCATAGAGTTAAACATGGATATGGACATTTAAAGACTGCAAGTTAACATGAGGAGTAAAATAAAAAAAAAATTTAATCAAATTTTTGAAAGCTGCACCATTTTCTCCAGACCACATGTCCTCATAGAGAACTTATGGCTAAAAGAAATCTCTGGGCTGACTTTTTATGTGTGGTTTTTCTAATGCTAGTTGGTTATCGTTGTGCTTCACCATCAGTGATACTTAAGGACATAGAACAAACTAAAATATAAAAGAGCCTTTAAGTAAATATTAATATGGAAACATAACCAACAGTGACCATATCATGACTCCATGACCTCTATCGCCTCCCCTAACCCATTTACCCAAAAAGTACCCTCCCCACAAATAAAAATAGAAAACAAAGCGCATATAAAACAACACAGGTAGCAACAATAGAAAATAAAACACCAACCATAATATAAAGGAAGATTTTGTAAAAAGCAGAAAGGACATGGACATTGTGGGTGATGTGCACACTGGTTTTCCATTACCATGCCATCAAAGTCCTTAGGTTGGATGAACAAAAGCACTTTGTGAATTATAGCTATGACAGTTTTTTTTTTTTTTAAATCAGTGCATTTGCATAAAAAAGATAAGAACTTGTCCCTCACTGGCAAGGTAGTAGGCTTCTTGCAGAGCCTCTGGGGTTATAAATCATTTTTCAAGGCACTGAGACTTGGAAGGGACTTCCAGGAACATTCTGGTCACCCCACTTGACAATGAGGATATAATCCCCTTTGTCTTTTACAGTGTAGGTCACATTGTACAACCGATTCCCCATGTGCTTCACATATACTTCCTCGCATGGCGTCTTTGGCCCATGGACTCCTACCATCAGCATATTGGTGCCTGTGGAATAAATATAAGTCAATTGTAAATTAATCTTGTTTTAGCCATTGACTGTAGCTATATACAGGCATTTACTTGCTTTCCTAGCCGCCAAAAACTCACTTGGCACAATATTGTTATGGACAGTGATTTTCTAGCAGTCTAGCATTTACTAAAGTGTTTACGGCACTATTGTGGCACAAAAAGTCATACATTATGGTGCACACCACAATTTGTGACTTTTTCAACTTCTTGACACTTTTTTATAGTGATAAGAAAAGGGGGCAGGCTTAGCATGAAGGGCTGGCCTTCACATGGCCTGATGGATTGACTATAACGTAAGCCAGAAACTGGCATAAGTTATACCTGAAGTTGGGTGTAGACTTCAGTTTCTGGCACACAGAGTGGCAGAGATGCGCCACAATTTATTAAGAGACATCTGCTTCTTGTAAAATTAGGCACATCTTAATCACAGCAATTAAGACTGGAATATAGGAAGGCCAGTCTTGAAAATGTCCTTCAGTGTTTGTGTTTAGTCCTAGCTTTATCCATCAAAATGCAGTTATACTAAACTTTTTAAGTTAGGCAAATCACACATCATAGTAATACAGTTCAGAGATATGCAGTAAAAAGGGATGTTATTGTGTGTATCTGTATGCCTATACAATTAAAGGGGTATTCCCATCTTAGCCAATGGGGGCATATCGCTAGGATATGCCCCCATTGTCTGATAGGGGCGGGTCCCACCGCTGAGACCTGCACCTACACTGAGAACGGAGCCCTGAAAGTTATGGAGGGCGCACTGCACATGCATAGCCTCCCTCCATTCATTTCTATGGGACCTCCGAAAATATTGCTGGCTCGGCCATTTCCGTCAACCCAATGAAATAAATGGGAGTGGGGGCCACGCAAACATGGGAGATCTCTTGGTGGTGGCCGCACCCTGGAAAACCCAGGGTCCTCCAGCCACAGCCTTCACCGCTCAGTTCTCTGTGACCCACCTCAGGGACCTGCACCTATTAGACAATGGGGACATATCCTAGCGATTCAGATGGGAATACCCCTTAAATACAGTATATCTGCAACTGACTTTTATTGTAAAAAAAAATGGATATTTTAGCTTTTAAGTGCTATAAAAAAAGAAGACCTAACAAACATATAACAAAAAGACACACCTTTGGCATGTCAGTAAAAGAGAAGTCTATATGGCTACATTACCGCATACAAATGAGATGATTTTTTATATACAGCCATATACACTGTAAATAGTGACATAGGTGTAATACTTTGTTAATAAAAGCATGTGTTATAATTACAGGGAAGACTTAATGAGCGATGGACACAGCTCCTGAAACCCCTAGTGATCATTTGCAGGAAGCCACACTAGGGGCAATGAAGTACTACATGCCATCCATTCCATCTAGGCATGGTCAACTGTATAATATATGGTTGGGTTATCTGGTCTCCCCACCCATGACATCTATACAGCATGCTCAAATCTAGATTGAAATGAATTTTCTGTGGATCACAGAAGAAAACCTTATACTTCACTTTAAAATACTTAAAATAGAAAATGTGTGAGATGATCAAGAATATATGCATGTAGAGGCTTGAGAAAGTCTCTAATTTGACCCGAGGCATTGCATAAATACATGTGGTGAATACATTGAAGAAGCAATATACAAAGAATTCGCTTTGCTGTTGTCTTTTCTGCATGCTTTCAATAAGGCTCTCATCTATCTCATGAAGTTTTTACATTCATTACTGAATATGAACTTGTACACATGTAACTGCACTTACATATATAACGAACACTCACTCTCACCTGCTTTGCTGCAGTCTACAGTGAAGGTGTTTTTCTGTCCAACAAAGGCTTTTGAAAGACCAGGGCCTCTAGAGACTACTTTGGAAGCATCAGATGCAAATTTAGGCACTGCCATTCCATAGCCTCCTACAGAGGCAGAGGACTTTGTAACTGTCTCTACCAGCACTGTAGAGGTTTCATGCAGACTGTGACCACCAGAGAGCCTCACTCCTGTTTAGAAGAAGACAAAAATGTTGGCTTAAAGAGAGAAATAAGAGTAACATGTTTAGGTTGTGGTCTTAATTCGTTATAAGTTACCTGTCACACGGGCCTTGAATGGACTTCCAACTATGTGTTGGGGTCCTCCATATTTGATTGAGATTAGATAATTTCCAGGAGCCATTGGAGTATAAGATAATTTATAACCATCAGGACAATCTTGACAGTCAAGCTTCACCTTTGAAGGTCCATCAATTGTCACAGATAAAGACCCAGACCCAGCATTCAAAGTATTCACTACAAATTCAGAAGGTCTCCCTATATCAAGAACATAACAGAGAAGACTGATGAACATTAGGAAGGGCAAGACCCAACTGTATCAATCCTCAAATGCATACAAAGAAAAATAATACTATAGCACCACTCAACTCGTAAAACTATAACTGCGTCTAATTGGCTGAATACGTGAACAATCAATGGCTGCCTGATGTAGAAATGAAAAATAACATAAAACTTCAATATTCTATCAATTATATAAATCTATCATTTTGTGAACCACAAATGTTCACACATATAGAATATTTTATATTCATCATTATAAAATGTGTAACAACTCTTACCGGTGACTCCACCCTCAAGCCCAGGTCCATAAGCCGTAACCAACCCAGGATCACCAGCTTGACTCTGCTCACCCACACGAATTTTGAAAGGGCTTCCTGGGATATGGCGTCCATTGAATTTGACGTCAATTGAATGAACTCCATTTTCACGAGGAATGAAACGTATTGAGTATTTATCTAAAGTTACAATAAAAAATGATGGTCATAAACTACATTAACATTATACTAGGTTATGTCAGTCTCTTTACGAGTTAATGATAACTTCTCTTACCGCTGTCCACTTCTGACACATAGCATTCTTCTACAATACCAGATGGGGTGTGTACTTTAGCATCTATGATCCCACGAGCGCCATTCAACTGAACTGCAAAAGTGGCTGGCTGACTGACCTTCAATCCAGTCTCCTAGAATGATATATTGAGAATTTTGAACAGTGTGGAAGATATAGAATTGTATCGAAACAACAGTTGAGTAAAATGGTGTTTATATATACTCTAAAAAATAAAAACATGAGTAATATTTTACCTGTAGGCTAGTAACAGTCAGTCTGCATACATCATCTGAATGGGAGGCTACTGGCACCACAAAAGGGCTGTCAGGGATGTGCTCATCATTAAATTTGATTGACACTTCGTAGTCACCTGGATGACAGATATGGTTACTTAACATTGGACTTAATCACTACCAGCAGATGAAGTCAATATAATAAGTTCTACTGATAAATGGAATTAGTGTATTATGAGGTTGTCCGAGAACAATTCTGCAAAGTACACTCATTCATGTTTGATTTCAAAAAGCATCAGCTCACCAGCTTCCTGTACAATGTAGGAGACTCCACATGACCCATCCTTGCGATCTTCAAAAGAGATCTCTGCTTTACTAGGACCTTCAACTGCAATGGACAGACCACCAGCTCCAGCCTCTCGAGTCCATATGCTGAACTCAGCTGTAAGATTGAATTACAGACATACAGTAAACTTTTAGATATCATATTAAAAAAAAAGTCTTGTACATTCATGTTTAGTCTTTCATGAGCGCTCACCAGGGACCCCAGCAACTCCCCGCTCCAATCCAGTGCCTCCTGCTCTCACTTTGTGGGCTCCTCCTTCACCCATAGGCCCTACTGTGAACTGGAAAGGACTTCCAGGAACATGTTGACCTCTGTACTTTACACTGACAGTATGAGCTCCCATCTCTTGTGGAACAAAGCGCACACTGTATGTGCTGTCTTCTCCATCAATGATCTCTGCATCTGCTGTTTTTCCAGAAGGGCTGGTGACTTGAGCTGTCATATCCTGAGAGCCTACTTCACCTGGAAAGGATATTGAATATATTCAAATACATTTGCATCATTAATCATTGAAGTAAAGTGCATGCATCACTTTAGGAACAGTTTGCATCAGTGAGTGCCGCATTAATCTGCATGTACCTACCTTCCTGTCGTGCAATGCTGCCAAATGAACCTAGACTCTCCCGGCCAAGGAAGTCTCCAAAAACATTGTGAAAGGGGTCACCTCCAACCTGTGTAGATTCTTCAACCCGCACTTCACGTTTTGTTTCACCTCCACGTGTCTTGCTGATCTCTGTGCGTTCGGTGCGTGTATATGTATGACTGCTACGTGTGAATGTACGTGTGAGGCGCTCTTGGGCTGAGACCATCTGGAACCAGTTGCCTAAAAGAAAATAAGGGAAAACACAGCACATAGTTCAGAGATCAGTTTTGACTACGGCTAAAATAATATGGTTTTCAGTACCAAGTTTATTTGCATCACAGTTTATTCAGGCTCCATACCTGGAATCTTGAGGTTGAGATCACATGTGCTACCAATACTGGCAATAGAAGGAGCTTGACGTTTTCTGGTTATGCTTTCTTTCATACGTCCTTCACCTGTCACCTTCACCATAAAAGGACTTCCTGCAGGATACATGAGGGTACATTGGGAGCATTGATTAACATTTGCTTGCCACAGACAGATTACATATAAGCAAGTCTTTATATATCTGAGTGACCGTGCCATTCAGCATTTGTGAGCTAAAAATCAATCTAATGTCCATGTATATTACAAAATTGTTATCATTAAAGGGGTTGTCTCATCACAGACAATGGGGGTATATTGCTAGGATATGCCCCCATTGTCTTATAGCATTGTCTTATAGCATCAGGGGACAAAGAGAATGGAGCCCCGCAAAGGGGTGGCTGGAAGTCCTTCCACTACCAAGCGCTCTCCCCATAGAAGTGAATGGGGAGCGTACCGCGCATGGCCGGCCACCGATCCCATTCATCTCTATGGGCTTGGCACTGCCTCGGCTATTTTCGGCGACCCCATAGAAAATAAATGGAAAGCGCTTACGCAGTGCGTCCTCCACAAATTTCAAGGATCCGTTCTCGATAGAGGTGCAGGTCCCAGCGATGGTAACCGCACCTATAAGACAATGGGGGCATATCTGAGCGATATGCCCCCATTGTCTGTGATGAGAATACCCCTTTAAGGTTGAGTTTTACATACTAAGGATATACTGTATCTTCAGGCATCTCACACACTTTTGATGTAAAATGGTTCATGTTGTATAAGTACATAAAAGATAAGGCACACAAATGTCATATGGACTGTATGTATATAGCTACACACCTGGTACATGTTTATCTGCAAACTTGATGTTTATGATGTATGTTCCTGGCTCAGTAGGACAATAAGACACTTTACATGTTCCATCTTCCACATCCTCACAATTTATATCTACTTTGCTTGGGCCTTCAATAGACAAACCTAAACCTCCATAGCCTTAAAAAGAAAGAAAAAGAAATAGACTGTTATTCACAGAAGCAGATGAAGCCCATATCAAATAAGTTCAGAAGAAGATATGAGACATACCTGCATTTCTGGTGTCAACTATGAATTCAGACACCTCAAATGTAAAGCCTTCCAGCAATCCCTTCCCTGACACTTTCACTCTGCTTGCATCACCAATCTCAGACTGTCCAACCATGATCTTGAATGGGCTGTTTGTAACATGTTTTCCATTCTTCTGTACACTGACCACATGCTCTCCCACCTCTTTGGGCGTGAAGGAGATTCCTGCAGACAGACAGTAATCAAAAATCAGTAGTGTAGAAGTGAAGGTGCCAACATTTTTATGTGGCTTATGGTATGTATGGGCTGTGTTATTCACATTGCTCTTTCATTTTTTGTTCTGGATATCAATGTAATTTGATCATTACTATTTCCCTTAACTTTGTTTGACCATTCGCTATTTGGTAGACTTAGAAAATTATACAATATTCGTGTACAGAAATGTTATTTCTAATGGATCCTCTTTTTTCCCCAAGTTCCTAGATTTCCTTTTCTTAATTGTTCATAAATATGTAATGTCATCAGAGGTGTCCATGTAAATGTATAATTCATTTTCTTACCAATATGCCTATTAGGCAGTCTCTTTAGTAGGCAAGGTTCCTCGTTGCCAGATGGGGCTCTGATACTGGCAGCTAACAGGCTTAAATCTGTCTCTGTGATCTTGAGGGACACATCGGTTGAGGTTCCCACGTTGAGTTGGGAAGTTCTCATGGAGTCATCACCTATTGATATAAATGATATAACATATGTTAGAAATCTGTAAAAAGAACAAATGTATAGAGAGAGTATATGGCACCTTAAGAGAATGACAGACCATAGGAGCTGCATTCCTTTAAAATCACCTGTAATCTTTGCTGTGAAAGGACTGCCGGCAATGTGCTTGTCATCAAATCGCACAATGATGTTGTAGTCTCCAGGAGCAGTAGGCAGATAGGACACTGTGCATGTACCATCTTTGTTGTCCTTGCATGTGATTTCTGCCTTGGATGGACCTTCTACAGCCAGTGATAAGCCACCTGTGGTAGGACAGATATGTGGTTCTTATTAGAGATGAGCGAATCATGCAAAATTTTATTCGCCGAACATTCGCCGAACTTTTCCTAAGATTCGTATATTCGGCGAATAGATTAATTGAATTTGCATAAAAAATATACGTATCTATATGGCTTTTAGTGAACATTCGCGCACTAATAACGAACGTTCAGGTAAAAAGGTACGCAACCTCTTTGAACACGTACGCATAAGCGTACAAATTGCGTACAAAAATGACAGGCTTTGCTAGAGAGGAATGGTGGAGCAGGAGGAACGCTCTGAGTCTGACCCCTAGCTTCATATGGATACTGTATCAGCAGATGACAGCAGATCATCCGGCTGAGACTGAGATGAGCGTGCCATCCACTCCACTACCTCATCTACTTTCTCCTCCACTACAATTTTGCGCCTTGGTGCGCCTGGTGGAACAACGGCCAAGTATTTCGAATACTACAAGTAGAAGCTCCGGCTATAGGTCCTTTGGCACTTCTGCCCTGTGCCACCTTCTCCTTTTTTTTAGAGCTCGAGGTCTGGCTGGAACTGGACCCCTTTTGCTTATTCATTCCAGACATTTTTCACTTCACTCTGTGGCCCTGCAGATGATCTTTGTCCCTGTATCTCCCTGTCTCTCCCTGTCTCTCTCTCCCTGCCTGATTAATTACTAGCCCTGAACTGGCCCTGCACTTGCCCTGCAGTATCCCTGATATGTGTAATATGGATTCCCAGAGCAATTACACCCCAATTTTAACAAAACAGGTCTCAGTCTCTCAGAACTACACAAACAGTGCTTCTGCTCGTCTCAGCAGTCGCAGCAGAAGTGATGCGTCACTGGCTTACCAAGCCTGTGCCAATCAGAGCAAGCCCTGCCCACTAGGTCAGGTGACCGCTTTCTTCCCGGGCTTTTGCACACGATAAACGAACTAACAGTAAAATTTCGCTAATGTATTGAATTCGTACGCAACAGTAACTTATACGTAGCAATAGCGTATAATTTGTAGGACAAACTACGTAGCGAATGTGTACAAAGCCGAAGCGAATCACCTAATATTCGAATTCGCTTCGCAGCTAAAAATTTCCAAGATTCGATACGAATCAACGAATCGGCGAATAGATTCACTCATCTCTAGTTCTTATGTGTAATACTGAAACTCATATATAAAAGATCAAATATAAACTAACGTAATAAAACTGCGAGTTCAGCCTTTATTTTTCACAAAAAGAATGGAATACTGTGGTTTCAAATCAGCCACATACCTTCTCCAGCATCCTTTGTAATTATAGTAAATGTGGCAGGCTTGTTCACCATGCCGTGGCTAAGTCCTGGTCCAAATGCGCTCACATGTCGGCTGTTAATGGCATCTACGTAAAACTGCAGTGGGCTCCCTAAAAGTAAAGCATCATTAACAGCATTAATGTAAGCTTCTCAACTTGACAAAATGATATTTCATACCAAAGCAATGAATTACGTTAGGAACATTACTGGCCTGAGTGCAGGAGAAGGAAATTATTCTGAGGACCTATCTTCCAGCTATACTATACAAGTGGACATCTACAGGACATGTCTAAAAACCTACTTGTGGATAAACCCATAACAAATACACCCTTGTGACTGGATCACCAGGTTCAAATAGGGTTGTCTTCTGGAGGAACTTCCAGGCACAATAATATAATTTCAGAACTTGAGTCTACCAGAAGTTCTTCTTGTACTCTGGTGGACAAATCAGGCTGTGGCCCTAAGCGTTATATTTCACCACATATGTCATTCTCATGTTCAGTTCTTCTAAACCATGAGTTACCTGGAATGTGATTTCCATCATATTTTATATCCATTTCATGCAGTCCCTTTTCCACTGGAGCAAATTTCACGGTAACTGTGCCGTCTTTGTTGTCAGTGATGTTGGGTCTAGCCGTCTTGCCAGATGGCATGCGGACCTCACCTAGATACAAATATAGGAACATGTATGTCATTTTTCTGTAAATGATATCTTCTAGTTTGAGTAAAAAATGTAAGCTATGAAAATGGTTGGATATTTCACGGTAGATAGCCAGACAGACAGAGATATACAAAGTAGCACAATCACTTATTCTGAGTTATAGCAGTCCAGGGCTGCATTCACAATTCTGCTGGTTGATTTTGGAAATTGTAAACAAGTTTATACACATTTTCCTAACGGCTTGGCTGGGATCATATTATGCATTTGTGTAATTTGGTTTTTCTACCTGAGATTACCGTGCAGTGTCTGGTGTAAAGACTAGAGTTCACAGAATACAAATCACCAGAGAAAACTGGCATCATAGTATAGTCATATAATATTATTCAGGGTCCTGGCTGGATTGCCATACCTGTAATCTCTCCTTTCTGCACAGTGAAAGGAATCACTAGATTGAATGGCCTGAGCATGGTGTCCAGATTATCAACGGGAACAACAGGTTCTTCAGTAGCCTACAAGGAGTCAAGCAGAGCAATAAGCCATCGTAGTCACCACCAAAATTAACAGCATCAAATATGAAATTTGTCAAATACAATAAAAGAGAAAAAAATGTATAATTTAAAGAGAACCTGTCAAGTTGTAGATGCAGTCTATTGGTACCGTAGGTGGCATGTTACTGAGCAGGAGGAGCTGAGAGTATATATATATATAGTTTTGTTAGAAAAGTTCCAGTATAGTTTGGCATTAAATCCCTGCTCTTTCCATGCTTAGGAGTCCAGTGGGTGGTCATAATCAATGATTAACAGCTACCTCTTATACAAAGCAGGCTGTAATTCACTTTCCATTACAGAAAGAGTAGGGATTTAGAAAAATGAATCTGCTCAGCTCCTCCTGCTCTATAATATACTGCATGTACAATGTTACAGGTTCCCTTTAATGGAAGCAAGCATACAGAGGATGAGAAGATAGAGGTGGATATAAGAAGACATCATTTTATTGTCCGCAGAACAAATGTGAAGCTTAAAAGGGAAATCCACCAAAAAGTGACCTCCTGGTAGATGGAAGAAACAAGTGAACAGACAGAAGTGAACAGTAGAGGAGTCTTTGGGCTATCAATTTACAAAAAGTTCCAGCAACCCAGCCACTTTTGTTGAGTTCAGAGATGACTGTTCCGTTAATTCTCCGACTTAGCTTTCTAGGAGGAGCCTCTATATTCTCCACCAGGGGGCGATGCTTTGCTCTTTTTTGAACCCAGCATTGATAAACCATAAGTTCACACTGTTGCTTGTAAACAGTTTGGCATCTAGGGGGTTTGGTCCTATACTACAACCAAATATATGTTCATTCAGTGTTGCCCACTCAAGCTTCTTCTAGTGTACTTAATGGTATTGATACTTTAAAAGGGATGTCCCATTTAGACAACTTTTCTGATACCCTTTAGACAAAGTATCTGATAGGCTGGGGTCCTACTGGTGGGACCCTGACTGATTAAGAGAACGGGGTTCCATGCTCCCCATTTGAATGGTGCTGTAGACACACATCCCAGTCGGCTACTCTGTTCATTTCTATGGGATTGCTGGAGATAGCTGAGTACAATCATTCAGTTATCGCTGGCTCTATTCAAGCACAGACCCCCGTGGTCATACCCTCACCAATCAGACACTATCCCCTAAATATATGATCATCCCACTCATCATAGCCTTCAGCATCTCTCATGAATGGAATGGACTGAACAGTGCGAGCACAGGATAGAAGCAAATAGTATAGGCTGTATATAGGAAAGTAATGGATGAAGATCAGAGTTCTAGATTGATAGGGATACAGCAAAAGAGCAGAGCGTTCTCTCTGTTATACCCAGTGAGTTGGATAGCCGGGGAGGTGTGCAGCATAGGGCTGATGTAGCTGCACAGTGTCACATGGCTCCTCTATGATTGGGATGGTATCACAAGCCTGGCAGGAGGGAGGCAAGTGAATAGTTAAACCATGGTAAGGGCACAAAGTAAATGGGAAATAGTGGACATTGGAAACTTACCACCACATGGAAGGGACTGTTGGGAATGTGTTCGCCGCCAAAACGAATGGTGATGATGTATTTCCCTGGTTCAGGTGCTGTGTAGTAAATATCAAAAGTACCATCCTGGTTTTCCACCACATCTACATCAAGTTCTGCTCCATCAGGTGTAGACACCTTGCAGGTAACCTTTCCCTTTCCTGCAGCTTTAGCATCTACTGTGATGACTGTCTCCTCTCCAATTTGAATGGTGGGTCCAAGGCAAGCTCCTGAACAACCCAAGAGACAATATTGAAATATAAGAAGACACTTGTGCCAACACATTTATTCCTGACCGCAGTGAATTTATCATCAATCAGACAAATACATACAAACTTACCTAATCCATGTCCTCCAAGGGACACTGAAAAAGATTGGGGAAATTTCTAAATGTTAATAAAAGGTTCTGCATTACATATTAGATATATCATTTCAGAGATCTTCCACATTGGAGCTCACCTGTCACTAAGCATTTGCTGGCATCACCAGTGGGCACTGCATGAATACGGAAAGGAGAATAGGGAATTTCATCTCCTCCGTACTTAATGGTAATAGTGTATCTTCCTGCCATGTCTGGCACATAAGACACTGTGTAGGTACCATCACCATTTCCACGAATATTAGCTTTCTTTGGCTTTCCTTCAGGGTCCTATGGATAGAGGATTCGTTATAAAGTCTTTGCTTCTATATGCATTCAAAAGTAATTATACTGAAAGAAACACAATATTATACAGATATATGCCTTCTTAACCCATTTAATGCCAATGTCTTGCAACAATAAATATTCCAACTCCACTTCTAATATTCCATAATTTCCATGCAAACACCATTTTTGATCATTACCACTTTAGATCCTACTACCACAAAATAACAGGGACCTTCAGCTTCTTATGACCTCACCTATAATGCCACTTTTTGTAGCTCGAAGGATTGATTTTAGCTATTGAGTGTCTGATGCAGTCCACAAGATTGCAGACAAGCTGAGGCTGGCAGGGGCAGATTGGCCATAGACCTTACAGGGAAATTTCCTGGTCGGTCAATGCCCATGGGGCCGCCTGAGCCCTCCTCACCGCTGGCCAGTGGACGTTTTTGGAGATGTATTTTGCCAGTATTTTGTGACTGTGGTATTTGGCTCTGTTGGGGTGGTATAATGTAGCACAATATGGTATTGCTGGCCCCGCCTTCCATCAATTTGGACCTGACTACAAAACGGGGCCACTTTTAGTATTTTTCCAGGGCCACTTTAAGCTCCTAGTCTGCCCCTGGAGGCTGGGTTTACATGTTAAGCTTTTTTTATGCAGTTTTTAAAGCCAAAGCCAGGAATCGCTCATAAATGAAGGACACATATAAAGAAAAGTTCTTTTTGAATCCATTCCTGGCTGTGGCTTAAAAAACTGCATCAAAAAACTTGAACATGAAAAACCAACCTGATGTATTCCGTTGGACTGCAGCTGTGGCTCGATAGTTAAAGTCAATCAGCAGCGGTACAAAAAGTCTAAGTGTAGCCCTAGCCTTAATCATGTCCTAAAGATGGCAAGGTACCCTTTCTGTCTGCAGAATATCATGTATCCTGAGTTCTGTGACTCACTAATGCCTGTGTGAATATTTCACCCCTGCCAGATGGTGACTGTTAGCTGAGGATTAATTCTGGTATTGACTGAGCTCCAACTTCTCTATCACATTCCCACCTATTTAATGTAAACCATCAGTAGAGTATATGAGTAATGGGAGTGGACGCTTACAGTGTAACTATGATATATGTTCAGATACTAACTTTCATAAAATTCTAAAACTAAGTGAGATCACATGATATACTATATATATGTGTGTAATATACCGTACATAAAAATGAGTCCATATTAAAGGAAAGCTGTGAAATTACACATATATTATTATCAAATGGCAGCATACTATAAGTTAAAGTGATATCTCAGTTGAGGGAATTTCTGTTGTTTCTATTTAGTTTTTTTTTTGTCTTTTTTATTATTTTCTTTATTTTTTCCTTTGTAGATTAGGCTGACATTTAAAGTATCTCCCCTTGTGTCCACTAGGTGGAGATTTAGCGTGGCTCTCGGCAGTGCTTAAATATGAATGAGCTCATCCTAACGGGATGTACAAATCTCCCAGCTGCTCGAGAAGCCCTCAAAGGGGTCACGTGTTTTTATAAATATACCATATGGATGGGGGATTGTGTTCCTAGATAAGCAGTGATTCAGTTAACTATTTTATGGCTTTCACAAAGGTAAATGTGGATAGAAAAGTATGGTTCAAAAGCAACTCCAGTGCTATGGTTTGTATATTGTTGTTATACTGACCATTCATATAAGAATAGGTTGATTACATGAAACACTCTAAACTCTACACGGAATTTCGTTAACATAAACTACATGAACCAGTAGCATTGTACTCACTAGAATCTGAACAGTCAGGAGCCCCTCGCCGGCATCACGAGCATCGATGGTAAACTCAACAGGTAAGCTGGCTGGGATGCCTGCTGTGTTGAGACCTGGGCCACTGGCACGCACTTTGCTTGCATCGTGTGTTGGCAGTACCTTGATCTTGAAGGGGCTGTATAAAAATATATATCTCATCTTAAAGTCTGTTGATACAATTTTTCATAAGGCTTACAGGCTCTTAGTTGACCTTCCTACCTGCGTGGCACTTCTTGGTCTGCATATCTTACAGAAACGGTGTATGGACCATCTGTAGCAGGAGTATAATTTGCTGTGTGAGTCCTATCACCATTATCTCGTACATCAACTGGCTCGGCCAAACCTATAGGATTGAACAAAAGAGGCAAGTCATATTTTTCTGGAGTCAATCTCTTCTTTTTTGTACTTCTACTATTACTGCTCTTAAGTACCTGATGGTCCATGGACCAACACCTCTAGAGGTGCCAGGCCAGCCTTGCTGCAGTCGACAGTGAAGGTCTGAGGGACATGTGCCCTAACACCAGTCCCCAACCCAGGACCTGAACATTTCACTTTGCTGGGGTCTACCACCTCCTTTACTGGCACACGGAAAGGACTTCCTGCAAGAGATAATAACTTTGTAATCCCACATCTAACTTTGCTTTTTTTCATAGCAAAACATGGAAGTTACATTTAATATACCTGGGATTGGTCGCCCACCAAAGGTGATATTGACATCATACTCTCCTGGTGTGAAAGGAATATATTCTACACTACAGCTGCCATCTTTATTATCTTTACATGACATTTTTGCTTCAGAAGGACCTTCAATTGCAAGTCCAAGACCACCAGTGCCAGCACCCCTGTAGTAAGAGAAGCAAGTGTTTCAATTAGCTGGAAAATAATGTTATAGAGATTTTTGGGTTATGTACATAAAGCTCATTGATTTAAGGAATGTGAAAGAACCATAGAACACATATCAAGACTTCAGAGGCTGCCTTACTTCACCATCACCATCTATAGCAGCAAGTGAGCTCAGATCAATTAGGTCTCTACTCTGTCATGTGTCTATTGCTGGTCATATACATAAGATGTAAGTTAGGAAAAATGGCCGATTTTGGCTATAGTGGCTAACTGTCAAAATTCAATTCAGGTTTGATTTGTCTCTTTTTCTCTCACTCCCCAAAATTTGCCAAATATTCAGATGGAACTCAAATTTTTACAAAATCCATCTTAAAACCAATTCATTTTAGAATCAATTTGCTCATCTCTAGTGGCTGACCACTGTTTTAAAATTAAGATAATTTTTGATAACCAGTGCAAGAATGCTGCCTTCTGAAAAACCTATCTGTCATAATGGATATTTTTGACCATTGTCAGCTAAATCTAAACATATATGGTATGATCGGCTGATTATGGCCCATTATTGTCCATTTTGTGCAAACCCATTCTGATGTTATAGACATTTTTAATGGGTCACTGAGTTTTCATTTTTTTTTATATGTCATAGAGACATATCAAAACTTTTGATTGGTCAATTGGTCTGAGACCCACATTGATGGCTAGAACGAGAAGAGAGAAGTCTGCAGTATATTGCACTCTCTCTACTCTCTGTAAGAGAGGAAGTGAGATAGATTCAGTAGAAAGTCTATAGTCCTGTCTCATTCCCGTCTCCTGCATCAAAGAAAGGGTGTAATATGTGAGCGATTGGTGGTGGTCTCAGCACTCAGACCCCACCAATCAAAACTTTTGATATGTCTCAGTAACATAATTTTTTTTTTTACAAAAACTCAGTGACCCTTTAAGCTATGTCTCTGATCTTCCAGATTACGAATGTTACAGTTTACGTCTGACTGATTGGCCATATTTTGGCCAATCCTGACCTTAACTGCATGAGCAATTTTTTTCTTACTTCTTTCCTTCATCAACCAGGTTCTTAACTGAAGTTTCTTCTCCTCTCTTCCATCATCTCTGGTAATCTGCACCTCATCACTGAGTGACGGTGAACCCCCTTAATTCCTGGATCCCATACCAGCACCTATGGCTGCTACTATGGAAGTTATTCCCATGTTTGTAAAATACTTTGGATATCCATTCCTTGCAGTTTTAAGATAGGTGAATGGAAACATCCATTCATACATTAAGGGTCTCAGAACCTGTCCAGATCATGTGCTGCTGACACTAACACGTAGCTAATTAGAATATAAAACCACGTAACATAAGACTAGTACCATGTAATATGTCTTGGGACTGTGTGACCAGCATATTTTCAGGACAGCTTTTGATCTCTGAATGTAAGCAGCAAATGTTTTCATTCACTGGCTGCAAGCATACATTCAGAAAAACGACAGTGGCACTTTAATGTATCTGAACATCTACACAATGCCCTCACCTTGTTTCTACAGTGAAGCGATTAGATTTGTTAAGAAATCCACCTTCCAGCCCAGGGCCATATGCTCTTACACGGGTTGGATCACAGCCTTCGGTAACAGAGACACGGAACGGGCTCTTAGGCACTGGAACATCGTCGTATAGTACCTCTATTAAATGAATGCCTGTGGTTTAGAAGTCAGAGGTGAAAAAAACTGTATCCTGAAGAGGGCATACAGCAAAAACAGAAGCTATAACATAGGGGAAGATTATGGAGTAATGGGAAACTAGCTTAGTTGCCCATAGCAACCAATCCGATTCTAGCTTTCATTTTTCACAGTTCCTTTGAAAAATAAAAGGTGGAATCTGATTGGTAAGCTACATAGTTTCCCTTTAAACCAGTTTTGATAAATCTCCCTGATAGAGCTTTGCTTATGATTGACATAACAGACAAAAAATAATACTATCTGCTTATTCGGAATATTGCACATTAGATGGACTAAAGAGGACCTTTCACCACTCCTGACATGCCTGTTTTAATAGCTCCATGCATTCTCCATGTAATAACTATTCTGGAACATCTATTCTTATGTCTGTATGTTGTGCCATTCCTTTATTATTTCTACTAGAAGTTATGAATGAATTGCTAGCAGTCTGCAGTAAGGGTACAGAGGGGAGGTAACCAGTTGGTGGGGTGTCCCTGTACAGACACACTCTATCCAATCAGTGCCACCATTGTCAGACTGTGCAGGTACACACCCCTAACCAGTTACCTCGCCTCTGAACCCTTACTACAGACTGCTAGCAATTCATTTATAACTTATAGTGCAAATAATGAAGGAATGACACAACGTACAGACATAAGAATAGATGCTCCAGAATTGTTATTACATGAGAAATGCATAAAGCTATTAACACAGGCAAGTCAGGAGCAGTGACAGGTCTTCTTTAAAGAACCTCAAAGTCAGTGTCCATTTTAGACATATGCCAATAATCTGCATGTTGCATGTTTATTTCTGGATTCTTCTGTCCACCTCTCTTTATACTTAAATATATCAAGACGACAACATCAAAAATGATCAGTTGGAAACAAAATAGTATTCTGTGATTTCATGCCATAGTTTAGACATGCATCTTACCATCCTCATAGGCTGTATACTGCACATGATATGTTCCATCCCCATTATCCGACATAAAGCTTTCAGTGACAGCACCAGAAGGGCTGATGACACGGGTGGTCACATGACTTCCACCAGTTTTAGTTAATGAACGGGCGTCCACAGTAAATTCTGTAGTAACCTCACGTAATACACCTGGTGAAAGGAAAAAAATGAATGACGTGTTCCTTATGTACTGTTAAAATTTCCTATATTAGTGCTTACAGAAAAATGTATTCCCATATGGTAATTTAGGTTAAAATATTTAAAGAACACCTGTCAACAGGATCAACACTTTTTAGCCTGGCATACTTCCTGGTAGGGTTGATCTTACCCAGGGGCGTAGCAATAGGGGAAGCAGGGGAAGCGGCTGCTTTGGGGCCCAGACTCACAAGGGGCCCCCTCAGGAGGAATACTAAAAGATTTTATTGTCAGGCCCCCCTCAACAGTATTATACAATGACATTATATACAGTATATACGTGTAGAAAACGGACGGAGCGGCTGCTGGGCCTCGTCTGAGAGAACAGTTTTGACCAGACACAGGAGTGGGGAATGCGTGAGTTGGGGGTTGTGAAAAAGTTGCTGAGGGGGGGCCCCCGTCTAAAATTTGCTGTGGGGCCCGGTCAGTTGTAGTTACGCCACTGATCTTACCAATTTACACATATCTGTCTTGTAAAAATTGGTTGTGGCGTTCCTGAGAAAAACAATGACCTTTTTATGATTCTTTATGCAAATGAGCTACTCAGTGCACTGTGGGGCGTGGCCAGCGCTGGGGAGTTGAGGTGCAGTAAAGCCCTCATTTGCATGAAGAATAAAAGTCTTTTATTATTTTTTTTTTTTTGTCACCACAACCGATTTTAACAAGACATGTATCATTGTAATCAGCAGAATCAACCCTACTAGGCAGCATGTCTGGTTTAATGGGGTTGACTGGTGTTCTTTAAAGCTATTTCAAGTTTGCAATCACAGACTTTAAGCTTCTGAGCTGAGACTATAAATTGCTTTTTCGAGAATAGATATATCCTGTAACCTTTTTAAGACATTACCTCATAGATAAGGTAATTCAGCGGTCTACTGTATAATAAACTACAGCCATGATAGAGATCATTTCTAATTATTGTATATGTTTTGCATTTTGATATTTTACCCAGTTTACCTACCTCTGGGCTCTACCCCTGGGCCATAAACCTTCACTCCGCTGGTGTCCACAGCTGGTTCCACA
This sequence comes from Rhinella marina, assembly GCA_900303285.1. Classification (NCBI taxonomy): domain Eukaryota; kingdom Metazoa; phylum Chordata; class Amphibia; order Anura; family Bufonidae; genus Rhinella; species Rhinella marina. Next base: position 258,922 of record ONZH01031000.1, read on the forward strand.
TTAACCTGGACTGGGAATTTTGGAACTGCATGTCCTCCATATTTGATTGTGATGGTGTAGGCCCCAGGGCACGATGGGATGTATGTAATACTATAGGTACCATCACTGTTATTTTGAATGAGAACCTCAGCTTTAGCTCCAGAATCTGATAGGATCTCAATAGTGAGCTCAGCATCACCAGCTTTGGAGCAATCCACAGTAAAGGTGGCTACCTCGCCAGCCTTTCCTCTTTCTAGGCCAGGTCCACTTGCGGTCACTTTGCTTGGATCAAACACAGGCCTGATGTCAGCCTTGAATGGTGAACCAGGGATGTGGGCTTCAGCAAACAAGATGTTGATAGAATATTCTCCTGGTTCGGTAGGGAGGTATGAAACTGAACAAGAACCATCACCGTTATCCTGGCATTCAATCTTGGCTTCACATGGTCCTTCTACCGTCAAGCCAAGTCCTCCTGTACCAGCTCCTTTGGTGTCAATTGCAAATGGAGCAGGCTTACCCACAAAGCCGCCTTTCAGGCCTGGTCCATAGGCACGGACCTAGACAGGAAATATGGTACACATTGATAACACATCCAGATTGAACTGCTTAGTATAGGAGATGCCTTACTTATTGCCGTTCTATTATGTTCTCTATTTCCGTAAATTGCAGTCAATTTTGTCATTTCCTTTAACCAATAATGCCTGAACTTACACTTCTTTATCTAAAGACGACCTGTCATAACAAGCTGGCGGGAGTAATATTGTATAGGAAATGTTGTAAATCGGAGATGTTTGGGGTATACATTCTCCACCCCTGCATCTGATGTTTCCCCAAGGATTTATTTAAACATATATATGTCTCCCCCTCCTTTCTGGCTGCTCCAGCCTGACTCTCACCCTGCATCTTGCACACACAATAATGAGAAACATATGGCTAAAAACCGTGCACGTGCCAGAAATGAAAAAGAAAAAACCATCAGGAAAGAGGAATACAGACCAAATTTGAATGATATACGTGGAGCAGCGATGTGACAAATACAGTAGAATAGGCAACAGAAAAAAGCAGAACATATAAGAGCTAAACATTAGTGTTACTTATGAAATATTTCATATCATTACCTTAGAAGGATCAGGGGGCATGACGGCCTCTACAGAGAATGGGCTTCCAGGCACAGGGTGGCCGTCATAGCTGATCTCCACCTTATATGGTCCCTCCTCAGGAGGCATATATTTTACAGTGTGAATTTCACTGGTGACACCAGTTTCCACTTTGCAGGGAATAGGACGACGTGATGGAGATGTGATCTTCACATCTACCTTGCCCTGACCACCGGCTCCACTTGTATTTATGGAGAACTCTTGATCCTTTCCAACATCCACCTCTGTATAAATGAAAGGAAAACATCAGATTAAGTGCAAAGAAATGGCAGGAACAGAGGCTACATATTTGGGTGCACAAATTTATTCATACCATATAATAAAGATACTAAAGGTAATGAATTGTATCGAGATGTTACTCACTATTGTTAAGGCCTTGCACTTTCACCTTGCCAAGATCAAGAGGTGGGGCTACATTCACGATAAAAGGACTCTTAGGGATGGGGTCCCCTCCATATGTTACTGAGATGCTTATATTACCCTGTTAAAGCAAAGTACATGATTGATCATGTGTATACAGAGATCTTCGCATTTGCTACTTCTACAAGGAAGCAATTACTATGAACTAATTGGTGTACTATGTTGAGGTTGATCATAAACAGCAAGCATACCTGCTGGATAGCTGTATACTTCACAGTGTATGAGTAGTCATGGTTGTCAATGATTTCAAAGTCTTGAACAACTTCACCCTTCATGGTCCCAGTAAACTGGACGTCCAGCCGGGCCTTTCCAGCACCCTTGGTGTACACTGTGAAATGAGTGGGCTTACCGACTTCCACTCCTGTATGGAAAAAAGGAGGCATTATGAGGAAACGTATCTTTTCCAACATCATATGCATGATACAGAACAATGAATCTATGATAAAAGAGGGAAAACATTTGAAAATATGTATATGTACAATATGTACTGTAACTATCCGGTCAATGCTGCACACTGCAACACACTTTCTTTCTACGATTTTGGAGCATTCTTGCATTAATATCAGTATCTAGTCAATGCTTTTATTACAATGTATTTCTTCACTGAATACTTTGTATATGCTAACCATCTAATAAAAGCTGACAATATCTCTTACCTGTGCGGTTAAGTCCTGGACCTTCTGCTTTTACTTTGTTAGCATCATGTGATGGGTCTACCTTGACTCGGAAGGGGCTAATTGGTATTTCCTGTAGGAGATGGAGGTATACAGTACATGTGTAAGTAGTTTTAGGTAATGAGATGATCAAACTTAGAATATTCTCATGTTTTGCATGTGTTTTTGTTATAAAAAGGTCTTGAAATAGGTACAGACTTATATAAAGGTGTGCACCACCAATGAGGCCAGGTGAGGCGATCACCTCAGGCAGCACCAGGTAGGAGCAAGAGGGCCAAGGGCAATAAGCGCTTTCATTGTGGCAAAAGGGTTAGGTTAAGAAATTGGCATGGGGGGGTTGCTGTTTCAGTTTTCGCCTCAGACAGCAGAAAGGCTAGGTGCACCCCTGGTTATATGCTGTTTTAAAGGAATATTTCCATCTCAACCATACCTAGCTGAGAACAACATATCTGTCATATGTAGTGACCAGAAGTGGCTGGGGTTACAGAAACATGTTATACTATTTCCATTACTCCAAATGAAGTGAATAGAAGTCATAGAAACAGTGTAGCACAGCAGGCTACACTGTTCCTATAACTCAGGACCTACAGAACCAGCATAGTTTGCGGTGCTATGCTTTTTCCATAGCTCTCATTCACTCAATCCCAGTGTCCGCTCGGCTGTTTCCTATCTCTGGCTGCCACATATGAGAGGTATTCTGATCTCTGCTATGAGTGCCTAATATAGGAATACTGTTAAAATGTAACAAAGTCTTAATTTATTAATACAAATTATTTTTGCACTAATTTATTCTTACCTGGTCAGCGAATAAAACCATAATGGTATATCTCCCAGCTCCTGGTGGAGTGTATTTCACAGTGAAAGTATCATTATCATTTTTAATGATGTCAAAGTCAATATCTGCTTCTGCCGGTCCCACAACACCTGGGGCACATTTGATTCCAATGCTGACATCCCCTGCAGATAAATAAATGCAATGAAATAATCTTAGTACCACTGTATTAACCCTGACACAACAAAGAAAATCTAGGAATGCGGTATATGACATGTGTCCCCATATCATCTTACCTTGTCCGGCCTCACTGCAGTCCACAGTGAAATAAGTCGGCTCATTGGCCTTCAGGCCCGTCTTTTCAACGCCAGGTCCATAAACTTTGACCTTGCTGGGGTGACTGCCTTCTCCCACTGACACCTGGATTATTAACATACATGATTAGGGGAAAGTAATAAATATTTATTGGGTACACAAAATATTTTAAAGGGAACCTGTTAGTTGCTCCTTGCAGCCCTGTCTAAACTCTCGGCATATGAAAGTGGGACTGATGCTGAGCTCTGTGATATATGACTTTATATCATTTGGAATAGGGTTTTAATATGAAGTAGAGGAAATCCTGACCGCACTCCTAGAAGAGACAGTGAGAGTCCTGATTGCTCCGCCCACAAACAGTGATTGGCAGCTCTCCCTGTATAGGGATATTTATACAGATCATCCTGTGTGGGCGGATGTAATCAGGACTCTCTCTTCTACTGGAGGTGAAAACTTGGTTAGGACTCTACCCTCTAAAGGAACAACTTTTAGTAAATGAGGCAGTGGAAAAATGGCCCAAAGGTCATTGAAAGGGGTTTAGGAGGAAACCCTTCTGTCCTGTGTGGGGGCCTGGTTTGATCCTTGCTATGGGGCCCTTACTTCTCTATGTTCGCCACTGCCTGACAGATTCTCTTTAAACAAAAAATGTCTTACCCTGTATGGGCTGTTCGGGATATTGACTCCTCCCCATGAGATGATGATGGTGTGTTTGATTGGTTTGATTGGTACATATACACACACATATGTGTTGTCCCCATTGTCTTTGATCTTGATGTCAATGGGTGTTCCCTCTGCATCCTGAAAGAAAAGATGAAGTATTATTAATATTAAATTATTTATGTATTTTTCCCCACACATACTCATTCCAGTTAAGTGAGATGTATCTAGGGTACACCAGTATTTCATGTGTTCAGTTACCTGAGCATAGATCTTCAGCTCAGCAGTACCAGCGGCACGGGCATCAATGGTGAATTCAGCAGGGTGTTCTACAATGCAACCTGTGGGTTCCAGACCAGGACCATAAGCCTTCACCTGAAAATAAAAAAAAACAGTGAACTTGAAATGAAGTGATTTCTTGACAGCGCTACATGTGGAGCTTTTTTGATCTAGTAAACCTGCCTATTTATATACTTCCAGACTTGTTTGAGAAAGAGTCCAATGTATATTTTCAGCAATCCAAAGCAGGATTATCTCTGTCTCCCTGGCAGAATGCCCCACAAGCCCCTAGTCAGCTTCCAGTTCATGAGATGGAGATATGCTCTGTTCCTTTGATGGTAGTAATAGTTTTGCAGTCATATAATTTATGTTTGGAAAGGAACGAGGGATTAGAAGATGAGCCTACAAAGGTCAGCGCCCAGTTAGACAAATGTGTCCTCCTCACCCTCCCTCACAACAGCTGGTGTGAGAGCAGGGATGAGTCTGAAATAGGAGAGGGGAGTAAAGTGAACAGAATGGTGAAGGTGAATAAGCGTCTTAACGAAAAACCACTGCACCTCAATGTTATTTATAGAACATGTTCCGAAATCTATTTGCTCCACTATTTGATTCCCTAATGCAGAGATTAAACCTGTAGATGCCCCCACTTTATTTAAGACAAACTCAGCCTAAAGATTATAGGTAACGAATACAACTACCCCGATGTGTCATCTAAAACTTTACACTTTCTATATTATCACCGAGCTATTACCTTCTCCGGAAAGGCTTTGTTGCTGGCTGGCAGAATGTGAGCAATGAAGGGGCTATCCTTGATATCTTCATCATCACAGATCACATGCACGGCATACTCGCCAGGCTCAGTTGGCCAGTAGCGAACATCACACGATCCATCTCCCTTGTCATCACATTCAATTTTTGCCTGTGAGGGCCCCTCAATGGAAAAGCCTAGATAATAGAGATCAGGAGTAGTAACATGTATTGTAGATTTCAAATCGAGATCATGTTTTAATTTATGCTAAGGATTCCCTCCACTGCCATGCAAAAGGTGAAATCTGCAGCAGATCCTCAGCATTTCAGCCAATTTCGTAGCAAATTTTACGTTGAGGAATTTTTTCTATGTTTGGCCATTCAAATCTTTGGCTTTTTACTCTTAAGAAACTTACCAAGTGTTCCAACTTCTGTACCGATGGCTTCCACTACAAAATCTGCTGATTTGCCCACCATTCCGGTTTCCAGGCCTGGACCCCATGCTCGCACTTTCTGTATTCCTACTTCAGGGCTTACATAGACCTCAAATGGGCTGTGTGTGATGTAAGAGATAAAATGAGAATCTAGGCAGGAGAAATATAGCACTAGAAGACGGTATACAGTACATGTAAACTGAACTCGCTTAGGCTGAATTCATACGTTTGCCTGAAATACAAATAAAAACAAACAAAAAGGGCAAAACACTACAGAACCATGAATGAAACCAAACACTAACATCCTGGCCCAGATTTACTAAGCCTGTAGATGGGGTAAACAGAGACAGACTGTCTAGACCTGCACCAGATTTATCACAGGGGCTCAGGCTGGAGGAGAAATCTGCTGCAGACTCTGACATACGGAAACGGAATGCACACAGAGTCATTTCCGTTTTTTTGTGGACCCATTGAAATGAATGGTTCTGCATACAGTCCGCAAAAAATCAGAACGGATATGGAAAGAAAATTCATTCGTGTACATGAGTGCTTAAAGGGAGGAATACCCCTTTTATAGATTTTTTCTGTTTGATGTAGTACAGAAAAGTTTTTAGCCTAACCTTCTAGGAATTGCGTATCCACCCCATGTTATTGTTACAGTGTACTTTCCGGGCACCACTGGGTAATAGTCACACTCGTACACACCATCCCCGACATCACGGACTTTCACTGGCTCCTCTGTACCCTCTGTTGAATAGGAAAAGGCAATAAGTGACTTAATAGCTTTCAAGCATAGTATTATAGTGAATGTATGAATGATCGTCGGCGGGGGTTTGATATACAGTTTGTCAGGGGCGGACTGTGAACTTAAACTGGCCCTGTAAAAAAATACTAAAAGAGGCCTCATTTTGTAGTCAGGTCCAAATTGATGGAAGGCTGGGCCAGCAATACCATATTGTGGTACATTATACCACCCCAACAGAGCCAAATACCACAGTTCATCACAAAATGTTACCAGCAGCACAAAATACATCCTCAAAAACTTCCACTGGCCGGCCATGAGGAGGGCCCAGGTGGCTCCCTGGGTACCGGCCCACTGGGAAATTTCCCTGTAAGGTCAAAGACCAATCCGCCCCTGCAGTTTGTGATAGAATGTGGAAGGCATTTTTAATTTCTCTACTTACTGGGTCCTTTAACTGATACTTTGAGTTCTCCACTTCCAGCTCCTTTGGTAAATACTTTAAAATCAGCAATTTCCTTGACGCGGACACCTTTTGGCTGAAGTCCACGACCTGAAGCTCTGCAGGCATTAGGGTTACATGCTGCAAGAAAAAGAAAAATGTGTTTTCCATGACAAAACTACCACAAACTACATTTACTTAAAATGTCAAGTAACTATAATTGACACTGCAACACTCATGTAACAAAAAAGTTTTTCTCCTGGGTATAGTCAGCAAAACGGAACCCTGAACCCCAGCAAATATGCACATATCATATAACATGTGCCCATTCCTTAATATTGTGTATTTGCATAACATGAGAATTCAAGGCCACATGCAAAAGCAAACAATAGACATACAAGGTATCAGACTGTGGTCCCCAGTGGTGCATCTGACTCCCCTGACAAACTCTTGACATGACATGAGAGGAAACAGAGCACAGAGAAAATCTTCTTAAAGGAGTTGCCCATCCCCATAGCCATTTTGATTATGGTGCTGAAAGTGATCAACATACAGATATAGCAGAGTAAGGGCCCTTGCACACGACCATATGCGCACCAAGACATACGGTCTGTGAGCGCGCCATATGTCCCGGAGCGGCATTGATCGTGCACACGGGAGTGCACATCATCATAGATGACAATGATACTGTGCATGTCGGGCCTCCCAAGGGACTACTGTCCCGCACTCATATGATCTTGTGAGTGCGGGACAATAGTCCCTCGGGCGGACCGACGTGCACAGCATCATTGTAATCTATAAAGCTGTGCGCTCCCATGTGCACGATCAATGCCGCTCCGGGACATATGGCCCGCTCACAGACCGTATGTCTCGGAGGGCATACCGTCGTGTGCAAGGGCCCTTACTCTTAACTCAAATTTCTTAACTTATCGTGATATTCCGAAACAAAAGCCATTGAAAAGGTGTTGGCTTAACACAACTAATTAAGAATGTGTGTTAACTCTACTACATCTGTAAGCAAAAAAGCCACTCATTTATCCAGTGGTCATTTGCTGCTTGGGGACACCTTGTCACTGCAAAGACCAGTGAATGGCTGCAGCAGTGTACTTGACGATGGATGGGATGTCCCACTTCTCTCTCTGTACCGGAATGGAGTGGCAGTGAATAGGTGGATGGCTTTTTTTTCTTTATGCTAATCATCTTCAGGGCCATAATTAAAATAGCCTTGGGGGTTGGACAGCCTCTTTAACTACTTTTTACTATATGACCCTCAGTAAGAGGCTATGATAGAACACAATTACTACATATACAGAAAATTAATGAGGTTGTCTAACATTAAAAAACCTGGCAGCTTATTTCCAAAAGTAGTGCCAAACCTGTCCACAGGTTGTGTGCAGTATTATATCTCAGCTCCACTGAAGTGAATGGGGCTGATCTTCAGTGCTGCACACACAACCTGTGGATATGTGTGGAGCTGTTTCTAGAAGAAAGCAACCGTGATTTTTTAAAGTCCTGGATCACCTCTTTAAAATTTGGATTTCCCAAAGCAAGCGGCTATTACCGTTGGGACACATAAAAACAGACATAATATAAAATACACTACTTTACTCTATTTAATCATAGATGTAAAATACAGTCCAATCTACAGGCAGTATGCTCTTTCTATGATTAGTTCAGTGAGCAGGCCTACTCCATGACGGACAACCTTACTTGTATGAAGTAAGTGTGAACACAGAGATAGCGGTCAATCACTGGGCAGCTGGACTCCTAAGCATAGAAAGAGCAGGGACTTAGATCACTAAATTACAAGTCATACTGAATCTTTTCCCACAGAACTATTATATGAATCTGCTCAGCTCCTCCTGCTCTATGATGTACTGCAGGTACAATGTGACAAGTTCTATTTAAAGGTGTTTTCTGGGTTCAGCATATATATCAATATCAGATTGGCGGGGTCTGACCCTTGGTACCACTGTCAATTAGCTGATTGAATTGGCCGTGAAGCTCACAGTCTTTTCATTTTTTACATTGGGTTGTCTGCCTGCATGCCATCTACTTAGTAGCAGTGGTGCAGAGCTCTGCAGCTTCATCTCATTCAATTTAGGAGACGAAGCTGCAATAGTCTGCAGCTCTGCACCACAGCTCCTAAGTAGACGATAGGGGCGTAACTACCATAGCGGCAGACCATGAGACTACTATGGGCCTTGGACAAGAGGGGGCCCAGTCTTAGTTGGGATCTTCTCTTCTACTGGAGGTGAAAACTTGGTCAGGACTCTACCCTCTAAAGGAACAACTTTTAGCAAATGAGGCAGTGGAAAAATGGCCCAAGGGTCATTGAAAGGGTTTAGGCAGAAACCCTTCGGTCCTGTGTGGGGGGCCTGGTTTGATCCTTGCTACAGGGCCCTTACTTCTCTATGTATGCCAATGGTAGATGGCATGCAGTTAAATGGATCAATGTAAGCAATGAGGAGGTTGCAGTGCTTGCGCAACCACCAAGACCCCTTCAAACAGCTTTTGATGCATTGATTATTTCAGATGTGCTGTAAATTCAGAGCAATAATCAGATCTGAATCTGTTGACGTGCTGGTGTCATTGTATTTCGGTCGCTGCAGAGCTGCATTATTTCTGGGACATGCAGCAGTCTACTCAAACCCCCTGTCAATGGCACTTTTTCCGTATCTTCTCAAATGATTCCAGCTGCCCTAACAGGCAATAGGTGGGCATTGCTGTGGGCATCTCATGCTTACAGCATGCAAGGACACAGTTGTCACTAATTCTAATGTAAGTTCACAAAACGACTCCCATGCACAGGCTGGACTACTCTCTCTGGGCACGCCATGCTAAGGCTTTTGCCCTTTCACTCTTGCCAGGCCATACTAACTTGACTTGCGTGGTTTAGGTTTGGGTGGAGGTGGGGGTGCCACTTTCTTGGCTTTTTCAGGAGGCGGGGTAGCAATAGCCTGAGGGGTGACCTGAAGGGGAGGGGTGCTGAGAGCCGGGGGCAAAACCGCAGCTATTGGAAAAGCAAAGAACATAGGGGAGAGAAAGTCATGTAAAGCAAAGGTGGAATTATGCAGCACACTTACTGATACATACATACAAACAAGGACAAGTACATACATAGTCAATGGCAGACAATTACAGCTTGACATCCGTACACACATGCAGTGATTCATGCAAAATATTGGGTAGAGTATACCTCTGAACTACTCCGAAGTAAAACAGTGCCATTGGTCACCATTTGTGGTGTCTTACATTTACATAAAAAGCTAAGTAACTATAATATTTTTCTTTATTGAGTTTGTAGTGATTTTGAGTTACATTTAGGTTTTTCCTCTATTATTTATAAAGCTAAAAATTATCAGGGTCAGGGGTGTACCTAGCCTTTCTGCTGCCTGAGGCGAAAACTGAAATAGCGCCCCAACCCACCAATGCCAATTTAACCTAACCCCTTCCCTCCAGCCCTACTGGAGCCCTACATTTTTTACATTGGGTTGTCTGCCTGCATGCCATCTACTTAGTAGCAGTGGTGCAGAGCTCTGCAGCTTCATCTCATTCAATTTAGGAGACGAAGCTGCAATAGTCTGCAGCTCTGCACCACAGCTCCTAAGTAGACGATAGGGGCGTAACTACCATAGCGGCAGACCATGAGACTACTTGGAAAACATTACATACAGAGAGAGCTACAAGACATACAGGGTAATACAGCGCCACATACTGTGCCCACTGTGCTTCCCAATACTATACTCTTGCCTGTACTTGGTGCTGCCTGAGACAATTGCCTCACCATGCCTCATTGGTGGTGCACCACTGCTCAGGGTTTCCTCTTTTTTAGAGACAGTGTTACAATTAGGTTGGGGCTACATGGCAAAATTGTCCACGACACCATTGCACAACCAAAGATGGCTGTGTAGCAGTTCAGCCATTGAACTGAATGGACACACAGGACAGCTCACAGAAAAATCCAGCAGTCTTGGATTTATTGGTGGTTCTGGGATTACGGTCGCTGCAACCCCACTCAATTCAATGGCTACACTGTGATCTTTGGTTGTGTCACAGGTGTGGCCAAGATCACCATGTAGCCCCAACCTAAGAGCTAAGCTGTTGCTTTGAATTTTAAAAGAAGCTTTTTATATAGCAGGAGAAAAATTCAAGAAAAATCTCAGAATTGGTATAGACCTGTAAAATACAGAATTTGCAAACTTTTTCAAGTGAATATGCAGATATACATATATAGTGAACTGTGGTTAAAAGTGGAAGGATGTTTAATGTTAAAGGTTGGTGCCACAAAAATATTCTACATTTTTCAAACCAGCATCTGGATCTGAATACTTCTGTAATTACATGTAATTAAAAATTTTGTATAGCCACTAAGTTATTCACTGAAATCTATCTGTATAGCGCCATCTGCTGTTTGCTCTTTTTCTGATTTCTCTGTCCTGCTCACTGAGATGGAAGCACATGCTCAGTTCCATCCTCCAACTGCCACCAGCAGCAGTAGAAAGTGCACGCCCCCTGACAATCTGGCAGAGCAATTGGAGCAGTGAATGTGGAGATCTCTGGATCCATATGAGGTACAGGGCTGGTTCTAGCTTTGTTAGAAATAGATTGTCATGTACTATATGATTTTAGGATAACCCCTTTCAGTTCACATGTTACTGATTTGTTGTAGATGAAAACTGAACCAAATCTGCAAGTAAAACTTGTAAGTGGCATATTTAATTGCGGGTTTAAACATTATTAAAGTTCATTTTGAAAATCTGTAAATAATGAAAAAAAAATGCAAGAAAAGGTGCCTTCATGTGGATTTGAAAGTCCAGTCTGAATGAGTAAAAAATCTGTAGCATGTAGATGGAGATTGGAAAATCCATTGGACTTGTATTGATCTGTAATTTGGTACAGAACCTGTATCTCAAATTGGGAAGCAATTCGCAACATGAGAACTTAGCCTTGATGGGATGTCTTCCAAGTACAAACCCTAATCAACTAGTTGCTTCAAGTCTGACTTTTCTAGCACCCATCAGTCACCTTTCTTCTCTGGGGGAAGCCATGACTGGCCATACATTGCCCTTGTAATAGATGAAAGTATTTGAAAAGGAGTTGTCTCCATGAGTTCAGTAGCATGGCAAGACAAAGCAAGTTATTGTCTCACTGATAACTGCATCTAAAGTCATATTCGCACATCTAAAATGTCTAACATTATGACTGAAAACATGTAAACTGGAACTCCTATGCATATTACCTATATGCATATTCAACAGGTGGTTGAAAAAAAGAAAGTGGTTAATCTGGTTTTAAGTAAGGAGAGTGAATACTGTTAGAAAAAGAAGGTTTGACATGTACGGTAATACGATGTATGACATAAAACAATCATGTAGAACATGAAGTATGATGACACAGGACCTGGAGGTTTGTTCTCCACAATGATTTCAAAGATGATATCAACTTACCTTCTGCTACGTTAACAACATATGGACATTTGGGAATCTGAGCTCCAGCGAAGGTAATGAAGACCTTGTGAGGTCCCTCCATATTAGGTCTGTAAGTGCAGCGATAGATATTATCACCTTTATCTTCCAGAATAACTTCCACTGTGTCCTGACGATTCTGAGGATCAACAATGACCACACCAACATCACCAGACCCAGCACCTATGGAAAGAAGGTAGACTAATGTATCTATCACAAATCCATATAATAATTTACACAATAAGTTAAACCATTCCTTTACTATACAAGTTGCATTTATTGTGATTAATTACTGTCTACAAAAATTATCATTTGTGTGACATTAACCTGCAGTGTAGATATCAAAGTATGTAGGCTTGTTGGCAACATTTCCCACAGGTTCCAGACCGGGTCCTCGTGCTGTAACCTTGTTAGCGTCTCCAAGTGCCATGGCTACATTGACGTTAAATGGACTCTTGTTGATGTTCTGACCAGCAAATAACACTGTGACCTATAGATTAAAGGATAAAATCAGAGTAAACTCTTATAAATGCGTACATACCATAGTTCCAATAGATGATTATCTGAACAGCTAGGCTATGTTCACTTGTGGGATAATAATCTGATGTATTTTTGCATGGCAGACTAAGGCTGACGCTCCAGTTTCTACCACATATTATTGGGTATAGATTGGCACTGAAATCCAAGTCAAATTTAAGTTAACATAGACTTAAAGGGGTTTTCCAGGATTTTACTACTGATGACCTATTCTCAGGATAGGTTATCAGTATCTGATCGGTGGAGGTCTGTCACCCGGGACCCCCGCCGATCAGCTGTTTGAGAAGGTACCGGCATTCCTGTGAGCACTGCTACCTTCTTGCAGCTTACCAAGCACAGAGCCATACATTGTACAGCGACTGTGCTTGGTATCGCGCTCAGCACCATTCACTTGAATGGGGCTGAGCCGCTCCTAGGCCACGTGACCGATGAACGTGACGTCAATGGCCTAGAAAAAGCTAATAAAAGGCTGCGGTGATCACGGGAGCGCTGGTGCCTTCTCAAATAGCTGATTAGCGGGAGTCCTGGGTGTCAGACCTCCACAGATCAGGGACTGATGACTTATCCTGAGGATAGGTCATCAGTAGTTAAATCCCAGAAAACCCCTTTAAAGGGAGTCTGTTACCTCATTTTCACCTATACAACTAAGAGCACTGCCCCACAGAAGATTGCAGACACATCTCAGACATACCTGTGTGCACTGTGTGTCTGTATTACATGTCACATCCCAGACATACCTGTGTGCACTGTGTGTCTGTATTACATGTCACATCCCAGACATACCTGTGTGCACTGTGTGTGTGTATTACATGTCACATCCCAGAATACCTGTGCACTGTTTACATGTCCATCCCAGACATACCTGTGTGCACTGTGTGTCTGTATTACATGTCACATCCCAGACATACCTGTGTGCACTGTGTGTCTGTATTACATGTCACATCCCAGACATACCTGTGTGCACTGTGTGTCTGTATTACATGTCACATCCCAGACATACCTGTGTGCACTGTGTGTCTGTATTACATGTCACATCCCAGACATACCTGTGTGCACTGTGTGTCTGTATTACATGTCATATCCCAGACATACCTGTGTGCACTGTGTGTCTGTATTACATGTCATATCCCAGACATCCCTGTGTGCACTGTGTGTCTGTATTACATGTCATATCCCAGACATACCTGTGTGCACTGTGTGTCTGTATTATATGTCACATCCCAGACATACCTGTGGGCACTGTGTGTCTGTATTACATGTCATATCCCAGACATACCTGTGTGCACTGTGTGTCTGTATTACATGTCACATCCCAGACATACCTGTGTGCACTGTGTGTCTGTATTATATGACACATCCCAGACATACCTGTGTGCACTGTGTGTCTGTATTACATGTCACATCCAAGACATACCTGTGTGCACTGTGTGTCTGTATTACATGTCACATCCCAGACATACCTGTGTGCGCTGTGTGTCTGTATTACATGTCACATCCCAGACATACCTGTGTGCACTGTGTGTCTGTATTATATGACACATCCCAGACATACCTGTGTGCACTGTGTGTCTGTATTACATGTCACATCCAAGACATACCTGTGTGCACTGTCTGTATTACATGTCACATCCCAGACATACCTGTGTGCACTGTGTGTGTGTATTACATGTCACATCCCAGACATACCTGTGTGCACTGTGTGTGTATTACATGTCACATCCCAGACATACCTGTGTGCACTGTGTGTCTGTATTACAAGTCACGTCCCAGACATACCTGTGTGCACTGTGTGTCTGTATTACATATCACATCCCAGACATACCTGTGTGCACTGTGTGTGTGTATTACATGTCACATCCCAGACATACCTGTGTGCACTGTGTGTCTGTATTACATGTCACATCCCAGACATACCTGTGTGCACTTTGTGTCTGTATTACATGTCACATCCCAGACATACCTGTGTGCACTGTGTGTCTGTATTACATGTCACATCCCAGACATACCTGTGTGCACTGTGTGTCTGTATTACATGTCACATCCCAGACATACCTGTGTGCACTGTGTGTCTGTATTACATGTCATATCCCAGACATACCTGTGTGCACTGTGTGTCTGTATTACATGTCATATCCCAGACATCCCTGTGTGCACTGTGTGTCTGTATTACATGTCATATCCCAGACATACCTGTGTGCACTGTGTGTCTGTATTATATGTCACATCCCAGACATACCTGTGGGCACTGTGTGTCTGTATTACATGTCATATCCCAGACATACCTGTGTGCACTGTGTGTCTGTATTACATGTCACATCTCAGACATACCTGTGTGCACTGTGTGTCTGTATTATATGACACATCCCAGACATACCTGTGTGCACTGTGTGTCTGTATTACATGTCACATCCAAGACATACCTGTGTGCACTGTGTGTCTGTATTACATGTCACATCCCAGACATACCTGTGTGCACTGTGTGTCTGTATTACATGTCACATCCCAGACATACCTATGTGCACTATGTGTCTGTATTACATGTCACATCCCAGACATACATCTGTGTACTGTGTGTCTGTATTACATGTCACATCCCAGACATACCTGTGTGCACTGTGTGTCTGTATTACATGTCACATCCCAGACATACCTGTGTGCACTGTGTGTCTGTATTACATGTCACATCCCAGACATACCTGTGTGCACTGTGTGTCTGTATTACATGTCACATCCCAGACATACCTGTGTGCACTGTGTGTCTGTATTACATGTCACATCCCAGACATACCTGTGTGCACTGTGTGTCTGTATTACATGTCACATCCCAGACATACCTGTGTGCACTGTGTGTCTGTATTACATGTCCCAACATCCGCATGACATCCATACCTGTGTGCACTGTGTGTCTGTATTATATGTCACATCCCAGACATACCTGTGTGCACTGTGTGTCTGTATTACATGTCACATCCCAGACATACCTGTGTGCACTGTGTGTCTGTATTATATGTCACATCCCAGACATACCTGTGTGCGCTGTGTGTCTGTATTACATGTCACATCCCAGACATACCTGTGTGCACTGTGTGTCTGTATTATATGACACATCCCAGACATACCTGTGTGCACTGTGTGTCTGTATTACATGTCACATCCAAGACATACCTGTGTGCACTGTGTGTCTGTATTACATGTCACATCCCAGACATACCTGTGTGCACTGTGTGTCTGTATTACATGTCACATCCCAGACATACCTATGTGCACTATGTGTCTGTATTACATGTCACATCCCAGACATACCTCTGTGTACTGTGTGTCTGTATTACATGTCACATCCCAGACATACCTGTGTGCACTGTGTGTCTGTATTACATGTCACATCCCAGACATACCTGTGTGCAGTTTGTGTCTGTATTACATGTCACATCCCAGACATACCTGTGTGCACTGTGTGTCTGTATTACATGTCACATCCCAGACATACCTGTGTGCACTGTGTGTCTGTATTACATGTCACATCCCAGACATACCTGTGTGCACTGTGTGTCTGTATTACATGTCACATCCCAGACATACCTGTGTGCACTGTGTGTCTGTATTACATGTCACATCCCAGACATACCTGTGTGCACTGTGTGTCTGTATTACATGTCACATCCCAGACATACCTGTGTGCACTGTGTATCTGTATTACATGTCACATCCCAGACATACCTGTGTGCACTGTGTGTCTGTATTACATGTCACATCCCAGACATACCTGTGTGCACTGTGTGTCTGTATTACATGTCACATCCCAGACATACCTGTGAGCACTGTGTGTCTGTATTATATGTCACATCCCAGACATACCTGTGTGCACTGTGTGTCTGTATTACATGTCACATCCCAGACATACCTGTGTGCAGTTTGTGTCTGTATTACATGTCACATCCCAGACATACCTGTGTGCACTGTGTGTCTGTATTACATGTCACATCCCAGACATACCTGTGTGCACTGTGTGTCTGTATTACATGTCACGTCCCAGACATACCTGTGTGCACTGTGTGTCTGTATTACATGTCACAACCCAGACATACCTGTGTGCACTGTGTGTCTCTATTACCTGTCACATCCCAGACATACCTGTGTGCACTGTGTGTGTGTATTACATGTCACATCCCAGACATACCTGTGTGCACTGTGTGTGTGTATTACATGTCACATCCCAGACATACCTGTGTGCACTGTGTGTCTGTATTACATGTCACATCCCAGACATACCTGTGTGCACTGTGTGTGTGTATTACATGTCACATCCCAGACATACCTGTGTGCACTGTCTGTATTACATGTCACATCCCAGACATACCTGTGTGCACTGTGTGTCTGTATTACATGTCACATCCCAGACATACCTGTGTGCACTGTGTGTCTGTATTTCATGTCACATCCCAGACATACCTGTGTGCACTGTGTGTGTGTATTACATGTCACATCCCAGACATACCTGTGTGCACTGTGTGTCTGTATTACATGTCACATCCCAGACATACCTGTGTGCACTGTGTGTCTGTATTACATGTCACATCCCAGACATACCTGTGTGCACTGTGTGTCTGTATTACATGTCACATCCCAGACATACCTGTGTGCACTGTGTGTCTGTATTACATGTCACATCCCAGACATACCTGTGTGCACTGTGTGTCTGTATTACATGTCACATCCCAGACATACCTGTGTGCACTGTGTGTCTGTATTACATGTCACATCCCAGACATACCTGTGTGCACTGTGTGTGTATTACATGTCACATCCTAGACATACCTGTGTGCACTGTGTGTGTGTATTACATGTCACATCCCAGACATACCTGTGTGCACTGTGTGTCTGTATTACATGTCATATCCCAGACATACCTGTGTGCACTGTGTGTCTGTATTACATGTCACATCCCAGACATACCTGTGTGCACTGTGTGTCTGTATTACATGTCATATCCCAGACATACCTGTGAGCACTGTGTGTCTGTATTACATGTCACATCCCAGACATACCTGTGTGCACTGTGTGTCTGTATTACATGTCACATCCCAGACATACCTGTGTGCACTGTGTGTCTGTATTACATGTCACATCCCAGACATACCTGTGTGCACTGTGTGTCTGTATTACATGTCACATCCCAGACATACCTGTGTGCACTGTGTGTCTGTATTACATGTCACATCCTAGACATACTTGTGTGCACTGTGTGTCTGTATTACATGTCACATCCCAGACATACCTGTGTGTCTGTATTACATGTCAGATCCCAGACATACCTGTGTGCACTGTGTGTCTGTATTACATGTCACATCCCAGACATACCTGTGTGCACTGTGTGTCTGTATTACATGTCACATCCCAGACATACCTGTGTGCACTGTGTGTCTGTATTACATGTCACATCCCAGACATACCTGTGTGCACTGTGTGTCTGTATTACATGTCACATCCCAGACATACCTGTGTGCACTGTGTGTCTGTATTACATGTCACATCCCAGACATACCTGTGTGCACTGTGTGTCTGTATTACATGTCACATCCCAGACATACCTGTGTGCACTGTGTGTCTGTATTACATGTCACATCCCAGACATACCTGTGTGCACTGTGTGTCTGTATTACATGTCACATCCTAGACATACTTGTGTGTCTGTATTACATGTCAGATCCCAGACATACCTGTGTGCACTGTGTGTCTGTATTACATGTCACATCCCAGACATACCTGTGTGCACTGTGTGTCTGTATTACATGTCCAGGAAAATCACTTTTATTCTGCAGGAAAACAGCTCCCAAGCGCCCGGCTAAAAGTGAAACTAAAAACAGCTTTCTCTCCCGACTGGATTTCTAACAGCTATATCTTCTGATATACTGGATATAATGCTGTGATTTTGGTATCATTTGAAAGCTTTGGGATGTGACATGTAATACAGACACGCAGTGCACACAGGTATGTCTGGGATATGTGTGCAATCTTCTGTGGGGCAGTGCTGTTCCTTCCCCTTTCCCCAAATTGGGTTTTATATCTTATTGTACAAGGGTTGAGAAATATTTATTATAAAGTGATACAGAATAAAATCAATATAGTACCAGTATATAAGAAACCTAATATAGGGTTCATAATATTCTTCATACCCAGAGAAGTCCTCATAGATTTGTGTCCTACCTTGTGGAGGCCTGCCACTTTTGGCACATAGCTGACTGAATATGTTCTTTTCTTGTCATTGTTGGGGACAACTTTGGCCTGTGAAAAGACATATAGATTAAGAGATATAAAGATAGGAAAGGAAATACATCTGCTGAATGTCAGCAGCACTCATTTAAACAAATGTATAATAAGCATGGCTTTATTATTTCTTGAGATATTTTTTAAGAAAGCGGAGGTGATTAACATTATTATTTAATATCATTATTATTAGTAGTAGTTCTTCCATGAGTAGACCACAACGAAAGCATTAAGTCTTCACCTCTTCAGTGTGTCCCTCAGGATCTTCTACAAAAACCAGCACTTCTCCAAGACCAGCTTCAATGGTCTCCACTGTGAAAAAGGCGGGCTTCAAAACCATGTTTCCTTGAGGTTCAATACCTGGAAAGATATACCATTGTATGTAACACGTAGCAGTGGATCAGAAAGACAAAGTCAAGCATTGCGTCACCTAGAGCACTTAGTGGTTCATGGACTGCACTCATGGGACCTCATGTGGGTCTTCCATGTTCTATCCTAGAAGTAAAGCTTCTATAGGGTATATATGGCAAAATTTAGAGGGTGCCACCATTTATTTCTCATAAATTGTAGGCACCTAGACATACAATATGGTCGTAAACATTTCTATAATCTCTGTGTATATGTGTCATTCTCCAACGTCCAGGAGCCCTAACAGGAGAAACAGCTTTGTTGGACAGCAAAACAATAGCTCAATAAAGTGACAAAATTGAGAAGATATTTTTTTTTCAGTAATTGTGACTGTGATAGTCCTTTAAAATGTGTACAGCAAACAGCTATGTTCTTAAATAGTACAGAATAAAATTGAAATACTGTAGAAAGACACAGGAAACAAAATAAGGTTTTTATCAAAAACTGGTGTAAAGCAGAACTGGCTTAATTGCCCATAACAACCAATCAGACTCCACCTTTCATTTTTAGAGCTCCTTTGGAAATTGAAAGGTGTAATCTGATTGTTTGCCATGGGAAACTAAGCCAGTTCTACTTTACACCAGTTAATCATTACATGCATAAGCTTCTGTTTGAACGTTATCTTTGTATTTCCCTATATTTCAATGATGTTTCAGGAGCTGTAGCACTGATGTAGCTGTGTTCTCATCCCTTCATCTGCAGAAAGGCATGGTGATGCTGGGTCTCAATAAGGCCTCATCAGATCTTGTATTTTGGTCTTGCCTGTCTCCTAATTGTCCACATTTGGGAGTTTTGGCAGCAGGCAGTTTTACTGCTAGAGATCAACATATTGTAACAATCGTGATGCTGCCAAGTAGAGATGGAGCAGAGCGGCCTGAGAGCATGAGCTCACCCAGACATCGTGTTACACTAAGAGAGCCAGCAGAAGAGGAACTGCGGGGGCTACCTGATTTCTCACTTTAACCCTTAGCTACTAACACAAGGGGTCTATTTCAATCAATAATTAAAGAAAATAGTTACATTGTTCCATATTGTGTGAAAATAATGATTGTTATAGAATTTAGAAAAGCACCGATAACAAATAATTCCCATACCTGGACCATAAGCAATGGCTTTCTTGGGATGCAGCTGCTTAGATCGAAGAGGTGCTCCAGGCTTCAGCTTTGCCTTGGGGAACTGGGACAGATAGGTCATAACTGAGTGTTCATCTACGTTGGGATCCACAATCTCTTCAGGGGCGATAACCTACAATACACAGTGAATATAAAAATAGATGTTATATCACATCTATGGATTTTCAATGATTAATGTGTTCTTTTTAAACATAATATGTGTCTATTGTTATTAGAGATAATAGCTTGAAAACACTGTGGGGCAGATTTACTAATCCTATAGATGGAGTAAGCTTAGACAGGATGTCTAGACCTGCACCAGGGGCTCAGGCTAGATGATAAATCTGGAGCAGGGATAGACACTTTTCTAGGACTCCATCCAACTACGGATTGGCTTAATTTGAGAAAAAATTGTACGCCAGAATTGTGGTGCAATATTGGTGCAAATGGCACATCTTAACTCATACCCCTTTCTGACAAAACCACAAACTTCCTTCTAAGGTCTACTACAAACAAGATGTAAAAAATTGAAAAAAAAAAAAACTAGTTATGCCACCAATTTGTGCCACTCTTTAGACAGATTCTAGGCACATTAGTAAATCTGGGCCTGTGTTTAGTTTCATGTGTGTAGAAGGATTAAGCTCATACCAAAAATAGACCCAGTGCTACGAGTACAGTTGGTGCTTGTAAGACTGGCAGCCAACTTGGCCAGACACACCAAAATTGGATGAGGTCCTGACAGTGGATGTGCAGGCGGTTTATCTAGACTACTTCTGTTATGTGGGACTAGAACATGAAGAGACCTGCAGCTCAGCGGTGATCATCTGCAGGGATTTACTTATTTCAGTAACAGACATGATGGATGATGATCTAATCAAAGCTTACAGTACTTCTCACAGAAGTCCACTCACTTCTACGTTTTCTCCTATGTCTTCTCCTACATCAAATGTTACAAAATTCATTTCTGGCCGAACGTTTTTGTATTTTATATTTCTTCATCTGCTCTGATTTTCCCCTACGTTATCCTGTATTATCTTTGATATTCTGTGTTTATCTAATTTCCCGTCAAGGGCCCACGCAAGGAGATGATATCACATCTGATGATATCTTCCAGTTATATGTGCAGTTAGTATGGACTTAAGAACACTATGTTACAAGTTAGTTCAAAAATATCCTTGTTCGATAATTGTGATGAGTACTTAAAAAACGTATCAGTAACGTGTTTGTTGATTACTGAAATATCCTTTGAATTCATAATGCTGCTGAAAAAGTGGTTTCTGGCATCCTGGCAATAGTGCCTGATCACATGGGGTTCTACCTAATCTGGGCACCCTACTTTACAAAGACAGGCTATGAATAGGAGGCACCCTTTTTCAGTAATTGATCCCTTTGTATCACCAAAATGTATGCAGTCAGAGGTGTATACAAATGGTGTAAAATATATTTTATTTGGTTTACTATTCATATTTAAAGAAGAACTTTCGTCAAAAATTTTATTCCATGTCCTGCTAGAAATGTACATGATGTAATCTGAGGTGAATGTCATTTTCTTACCAGTGTCTGAATTTTTGACTTCTATCATTCTGAAGTTTCTTATCTGTGTCATGTGACCGGCAATTAGACCCACCAACTCACACATAGACTTATGTGTGGACAGGAAGTCTAATTCTCTATGTATTCCTATGAGACTGAAAGTGAGGCTCCCATAGGAATGAATAGAGCAGCTACTGGCTTTCTGTCCTGGGTCAGTATGAGGTCAGGGAGTTGGTCACATGACCCAGCTACAATAAGAAGCGAGGTTTTTACTCACAGAAACAGTCACTGATAAGAAAATGACAATCACTACAGATTACATCATGCACCTTTCTAACAGGTCAGAGAATACAAATTTTTGCGGGAGTTCTTCTTTAAGGTTCATTTGGATTGTGCCAGGGCAAGAAAGTCCTGATCTCTTACCTGTGGTACTCCTAGCCAGTCATCTGCTTGCTGCATTGCCTCCCTTGCGTTCTCCACAGGTTGGTTGGGGTCCCATGCTTCCCAGTCTGGGCAGAGACCTAGAGTAAAAAGAAATGTGGATTTTTAATGCCTATGTTTCAATTATTATTATTGTTACTATCACCGTCAATCTGACTGATCCGTACATTTGAAAGACACACTCTTAATCTTAAAGGGGTTGTCTCATATCTCAGGGAGATGGTACTAAGTGCCAATTTTACAGTATGGTGCTGTGAGGGAAAATACGTAATGAAGACTAGAATCATATTATACAGGAGAAAGGAATGTAAAACTGATATGTATGCATGTGACTTGTTTTATCCACTTGTAAGTGATTGTGTAAACTGCGATATATTCTCTGCCTCTTGCCTTATATGAGATTACACACTTCTATCCTCCACCCTCCCTCCATTTGGCAGGCGGACAGTCTGCTAAACTGGATAATGTTACAACTGCATTTCTCCCTTGTCATGGAAAGGAACAAGCAGTAGCATACAGTTACCCTGAAAACTGCTCTATGCCTACACATAAAGGCACATTTAACATGACCTTTCCACTACAAACAGTAAAACCTTATTAATGCATTCAAAATCAAAGTCTTGCAAAAGCTCTAGCTGTGTCATAGACTAATGTAACAAGATATTGTTTGGTTCGTGAAATATGCTGTGTGTGCCGGCCACATTTCCTGAACTGAACATTGCTCCTCTAACCTAATCTCACAGCATCGTAATGATTTATGATGTCATCAGCTCCCGCCTGATCATGGATCTACTATTCTGTACTCACCACAGTATGTGAGTACAGTACAGTAGACCAGTGATCAGTGGCATACATAGAGAAGTAAGGGCCCCATAGCAAGGATCAAACCAGGCCCCCACCCAGGACAGAAGGATTTCCGCCTAAACCCCTTTCAATGACCATTGGGCCATTTTTCCACTGCCTCATTTGCTAAAGGTTGTTCCTTTAGAGGGTAGAGTCCTGACTGAGTTTTCGCCTCCAATAGAAGAGTAGATAATCCCAACTAAGACTGGGCCCCCTCTTGTCCTGGGCCCCATAGCAGTCACATGGTCGGCCGTTATGGTAGTTACGCCCCTGCCAATGGTCGAGCAGGAACTCACAGCTCATATGATACTAAGAGTTCACATTAGAGTATCAGTGTTCAGTTCAGGGAATGCAGCCATCACATAGAGCATGTTCCCAAGAAATGAACACACTGGCCATAGGCGAACACATCACGTGATATAGGATTTATAGGCAATATAATATGCAATTCATTGTATAGCAAACTGTGTTTTAGAATATTTACTTCAGAATGCAATTAAATTATTGTTTGGGGACATTTGTAATTTATTTAGGTTTTGACAATTAATATTAGATTTCCCCAAACGATAAAGAACACAACAGACTAAAGCAATACCACATTCACTTTGGTAGCATCTTGGCAGTAGTGATGCCGATAGGGTCATTCATCTAAATGAATTTAATTCAGCGTATGCATATCCGTAAGGCAGATATTGAAAGAAAGCAGGAGCGCACATAGCACTGCCTGCAATTCCCCATCCCAAACTATTCAGGGGGAGTAGATGTTCCAGGGATATCTAGGAATATTTCCGTCTATGACCTCATACTTGGATGCCGATCACAAGGATCCAGATCACCCATGGAAGGGAGTGTGATCTTTAAATTATACTTGTTAACCTATTATTACCAAAAGAACCTTAAGTGTAGGCATCGATGATACTCTGTCTATCTGGACAATGGGTGTCATTTCCAAATCCTTTTTTTGGTGTAAAAAAAGTCACAACATTTGGTGCAAACAACATTTTGACATTTTGGCATAGATTTCAGTGTCTGGCACACAGACCTCACAGATGGAACAAATTTATTAAGAGGCCTGCACCTCGTAATAAATTGGTTAAATATTTTGCCAGTGGATCTTTCACTAAGATTGGCCTGTGAAAGGTCAGTCTTTAGTAAATGACCCCCAATGGGGCGATTTACTAAGCTCAATGCACACAAGACTTCTCGCTCAATTTGTAACAAAAACGGTGTTCATGCCGGACACAAGATCTGTTATGTGTTGTAAGCACTTTCTGCACTTCCCTGGACATCTCAAGATCTGTAAAATGGTACAATACCCTAAACTGGCAGCTGAATTTCTATATTACTTTTATATCATCTAATCTGCATTACCAGTAAATACCCAACACGGACTAAGGATTCTTCACTTACCTGGTGCACAGTTGTCCACCAGTGCACCCAGTGCCTTTCCATCCTGCCAGTCCCTGTGGAAGTTAGTGATAGGTAGCTGCGGTATCTTGTTCTGAATCCATCCCAGAAGTCTTTGCTTTGGTGTCTGCTTCTTGACATCTTCCTCATCCTCATCTTCCCACATAGGCATAGAGATAGAATAGTGTAGAATAAGTGTCCAGATAAGACCCAGGATCAGCTTCAGGTTTCCATCTACAATTGCTTTTGAATCTGCAAATAAAAAGAAAATGACAAAGGTTGAACAGGATTGCTGACAAAAAGTTATTTTAGAGTTAGTACATTTTTGTATTTTGAATATATTCAGTCTAGATATCGTTTTTTGGCTATGGACACATTTGGGGGCAGTTTTTATCAATGCATTTTACTAATTTTGGACATTTTTGTCAGTTGGTCTACAGCTTTCATGTTCACTACATCTACAGATGGTTTCTCTCTGTCTCACAGTGAATCCAACAGGGAGTTGCTCTGTATCCTGGATCTGTGGCTTTTATCTCTGAATTCCTGATAACACTAACTATAGCCAAACCCATCAAACTGATCAAAATATGACTTAAATGAGTAGTTATGAGCTGTCAGAAGTTCAGAGATGAGGGCTACAGCCATCAGAGCAGCTCTCTGATGAATTCAGTGTTCAGCAGAGCAATAGTCTGTAGATGTAGTGAAAGTGAAAGCTGTAAAGAAAAAATTGTTGATTTTTGTTTATAAAGACAAACTGAAAAATTATTTTAGCCCCAAATGGATAAATACAGTGATACAAATGGTCCCTTAAAGGTGTCCATAGCCTAATGATTTTACTGTAAAATAGTACTTTCTTAACAAGTACAGCATACGGTGTAAACCCACTGTATAACTGTGCTAATATGATCACTATGCTACATAACTCTTAGTTGGTTATATGACTGGAGCATTTTATGGATGGTATAATGAGGCTCATTATACAGTATGTTTTATTAAAGCGGTTGTCCCACGAAAAATATTCTACAGTTTTAGAACCAGCACCTGGATCTGAATACTTTTGTAATTGCATGTAATTAAATATTTAGCATAGCCACTAAGTTATTCAACAAAATGTATCTGTATTTTTTGTCTTATTTCTTTGTCCTGCTCACTGAGAAGGCCGCACATGCTCAATTTCATCCTTTAACTACCTCCTGAGCTGTGATAGGGAGAGCTGAGACACGCCTCCTGAGTTGTGATAGGGAGAGCTGAGACATGACTCCTGAGCTGTGATAGGGAGAGCTGAGACATGACTCCTGAGCTGTGATAGGGAGAGCTGAGACATGACTCCTGAGCTGTGATAGGGAGAGCTGAGACACACCTCCTGAGCTGTGATAGGGAGACCTGAGACATGACTCCTGAGCTGTGATAGGGAGAGCTGAGACACACCTCCTGAGCTGCAGCAGAAAAGACACTCACTGAGCTGTCAGCTTGATATAAATCTAGTAGAGCAATGAATGGGGAGATCTCTGGATCCATGTGAGGTACAGGGCTGGTTCTAGCTTTGTTACAAAGAGACCGTCATGTACTATATGATATATACGTGTTATTTTTTACATTAATCATGGGACAACCCCTTTAACCATAATCTTTATAGTGTAGTATGGAGCAGAATATAAGAAGCTGGCGTAGTTTTACGAAGTACACCATGTAGCTGGATAGTTTGGAAGTACATCGTAATGTAGTAATAATTGTTTATTTTTATTCTATTTTATATTAAATTCTGGGTTAATCTAGGTCAGTTTACAATATTTTCACTCAGTGGTAGCAAAAGCATTCATTCATAAAAATAAGTGTAATAACATCACCGTTTCCACAGGGTGATCAGGTTTATCGTCTATGAATCAGCCACATGGTCTTCATGTTGTGCAGTCAACAGGTTAATATCAACTTTACATTCTCCAGGGCTATCCTAGTTGTCTATGTGTTTGCTGAGTATTCCTCGGTACACACCCTGCCCCACCATATACCCAAATCACTAGATTACGGTATTATCTATTGTCTATTGAGTCACTGTCAGTAAAGCGATTCTCTGTACAGATAGTTGGGATTTTAATCTGCTTTAATCATTTTTGAATTATGATATAATGACTTAATCTATGCATAGTGTTGTATGAACCTATACGGTGTCTGATCCACCTCATCATTGTGTGCTGCGTAATCCCTTAATTTGCAAATAAAACATTACTGCATTTTCACACTGTTCCTGCAAAGATTGTCAACGCAAAGGCTAAAGTACTATGTCTAGACAGAGACATCAGCCTGTGTTCTGCCTGATCTGAAACCAGTACAAAACAGAACGAGGAAGGAGGAAAATCATTGAGCTGTATTGGTGTCAAGCATAGGGTTTTTTTTTGCATGTGTTAGGTGTTTTGGTATTTTTACTGCCATTTTTTATGTTTTTGAACGCGATAACACCAGCTACAGATGCTTCATGGATGTCTATTAAATGCAGGACAGATAGGTATTCTTTTTGTAGTGTCATTTTAAGGTACAAGTTGCGTTTCTGTGGTCAATGGCCGTAACACAGCAAGTTTGGACCCATTGTCATACTGAATGGATTTGGTTTGGGGATCCTCCAAGATTGGCCCCTGGTTATTATCCTCTCACCCCACATGGAGATCTGAATTTCTCTGCAAGGGCCACCAAGCCACTACCCCTTAGAGTAGTGTCATAGAGTTGATTTTTCCTCCTGCTGTTTTTTCCTATAGACATGTATTACTTTTTTGCCCTGCTTTAAAAAAGTGGCAACGTGTATTTAGTTTTTGAATGGCTCTTTTGCGAGGAACTTTTTATTTTTTTTATCAATGTACAGTGTTATTGCCATGCTGCTGTAAAGAGGAAGCAACATCAGATAGGGGTACATACTTTCCTATATAAAAAAGCAAGCCAAAAAAAGCCATTAAAAACGTAAGATGCTCAAACTTAAAGAAGAACTCCCGCAAAATTTTTTATTCTCTGACCTGTTAGAAAGGTGCATGATATAATCTGTAGTGATTGTCATTTTCTTATCAGTGACTGTTTCTGTGAGTAAAAACCTCTCTTCTTATTGTAGCTGGGTCATGTGACCAACTCCCTGACCTCCAACTGACCCAGGACAGAAAGCCAGTAACTTCTCTATTCATTCCTATGGGAGCCTCACTTTCAGTCTCATAGGAATACATAGAGGATTAGACTTCCTGTCCACACCTAAGTCTCTGTGTGAGTTGGTGGGTCTAATTGCTGGTCACATGACATAGATAAGAAACTTCAGGATGATATAAGTCAAAAATTCAGACACTGGTAAGAAAATGACATTCACTACAGATTACATCATGTACATTTCTAGCAGGACATGGAATAAAAATTATGTTGGGAGTTCTTCTTTAATGATGCCTGCAAGTGCCTGTTTATTGTCCTATGTCCCTCCACCTTACCTCCCCCTCCGTCGTCAGCCTACTACAGTGATGGCGAACCTTTTACAGACTGAGTGCCCAAACTGCAACCCAAAACCCACTTATTTATCGTAAAGTGCCAACTCGGCAATTTACCCTGAATACTACATTCAAATACACAATAGACTTTTTCCAGGGAGTGGGTGCCCACAGAGAGGGCTCTGAGTGCCGCCTCTGGCACCCATGCCATAGGTTCGCCACCACTGGCCTACTACTTCCCATACCTGATGACTTCCCTCTCCCACCCCCTTTACCGTGCATTTCTATCTTGTCCTTATATACCTCTTGAGGTCTATTGATCCGAAACCATCTCAGAATTGTGTCTCAATGGTTGTATTGCCTGTATCAAAGATGTAATGTGGTCTCATATATATTCTTTTCTGTATTGTTTGTATTGCATTATGTGATAAATAAAGATTATACAAAAAAAAAAAAAAACGCCTGATGCTCAAACACAGGGAGCAAAAATGGGGGTGAAAGAAAGCCAAAGTCAGTTTATAGCTGTAGCTTATGCTCAGACAGCACAATGATGCTGTCTGAACAGGGAGCCACTGAAAAGAAGAACACCCCAGCATCCGTCCAGGTCTTGTGTCAGACGGAGAACAGGGAGCAAGAAAACCGGACTGTCCAGCCTAAAGCCTGATGTCTAGCCACCCTATTTACAAGTGCTGAGAGATATGAGCTAAATAGGTAGTTTATTCCTGCAGTTAAAGATAGATTTTTGTAGCTTGCTGGTATTATTAATTTTGGGCTTTGTTCAGACTGGAATTTTGTTTCATATACATCAGGTTTTCATTGCCTCAGGCTGAACACTGTTGTCCACTGTGCTGTTCTGTCCAGTAATAAAGGAAGCCTGAGGGACCCGTTATATTGTAAATCAATGAGATACTGTATCAGTCAAAACTAAACCCATGACACTATGTATAATAATAATGTAATATACTGTAGTTTGTAAACTGTAGAAATCTGTTTGGTAGATTATTACTGTCTGCCTAGGAATAAAGGAATACCTTTGCATAAACATAATGAAGACATGATGATTTTAAGCATTTAAGATGGAAGAAAATGTGCTACACACTACTATAGTAAACCAATATACTGTACAAGTAAACAGTGTGTAGACAAACACATGTGCAATAATTCAGATGCAAAGACTAAATGAGTCATGCATCCTCTCCATTCCAATCTTTTCTCAATATTTCCATAAACTAAACAGAACGAACGCAATGAGAAAGCCCAGGAATACGACGCGGGGGAAGTGGGCCGTGGGGGGTGTAAGGGTGGGGTACAAAACGTCTTTCATCTGTTCTGAAGCTGGAAAAGACAGAGGAATTACAGGATATGTTAGGAAGTGACAGAACTGTTGTTTGTATCACAGAAACCCCCTCCATTCTTTAGAGAACCTGTCAGGAGCTTCATGATGCCTCTCTCATTACAGCCTGCTATGTTTTACTCTTAAATCCTGCAACATAGTTTAAAAATTAATACAGGTGGGGAGAAGCAGCCGCAAAGCTGTCCCCGTGACTCTTGCCTCTTTTGGAACTACGGCCCATCTTTATTATTGTGGCTGCACCTGGATTCTGGCATGAGATTTGGTGATACCCAGCACCCCTACCAATTTTTTGGAAGCCTCAGACTGGAAACTAAACAGTGGCCGGAGCCAAAAGCAAAAGGCTCCATATACCGTGGCTGTGCGGTGATAGTGCAGCTTAGCTCCTATTCACTTGAGCTGCAGTATGCTGGCACGGCCATTACACAGTGGAGTAGTCTTCTGCTTCTGGGTCCATTCACTATTTAGTTTCCAGCACCAGCGGATGCAAAAACAGCTGATCGCCCACCAATCTGCTTTTAATGATTCAAGCCTCATTCACACATCAGTCATTTCCATCAGTGCTTATGAGCCATTACCAGGATTGGAACATAAGGTATAATAGAAAGATCTGCACCTGTTCTGTGTTTAGAGATGCACCTGGTTTTGGCTCACAATCACTGATTGAAATCACTGACCGAACACTGACATGTGAATGAGGCATTATCCTGAGGATGGGTCATAATTATCACCAGGATGGAAAGCTCCTTTAAATTGCTCGTACACAGAACCCTTGAGCAATGTCATGTGTTTGTGCATAAGGCTAGTAATGTGTGTATGGGCATTATGTACACAATAACACAAAGGTCAAACAATAAAACTATTGATCTACCTCTATTAAGCATGCCTAAAATAGTCGCTATTGGTATATACTACCCCTGCCTGGCAGGTACAGCTCTGGTTGTCTGGGCATTAGACGATAACACAGTGATAACACTCTCTCCAGACTGACAGGAACCTTCCCTCCGATGTTTGCTCCATTTAAAATGTTCTTTCAGTGTTTTTTTTTTTTTTTTAAATGATTTCCCGTAATACAGGAACATCTGCAGTGTGCTCAAATAACAATATACTGTATATGAGAAGTAGTTATAAGGGTTTTTTTTTAGAATTATGTCTGAATACACATTGAATGACAGTTTTTGTGGCTTTTTTGCATGTAAAACCACTTTCTGAGCATATTTTCTATTTTTGACTGTGTTTTTTATCGTTTTATTGCTTTGTACTGTTTTATTTTGTTTTGTTTTGTTTTACTTGCAATTGTTTCAGACATTTTTTTCTTTCCTGCAAAAATGCATACATAGAACATGCTGCAAAAAAACTCCAAAAAGAGGTAAAAAAAAAAGCACAAATACAACAAAAAAAACCACTGTATATAGTGCAATTCATAATTCTCTGCAGCTGCCAGGAAAAACACAACAGCTCTTCTGAAACCTCCTATAGAAATATCTAGTTACCCAACAAATTGGTTTACTAGTCAAGGATTACTGCAGCTAGACACCTACAGTATGACACTAATCTTATAGAGATTAATACTTCAAAAAAGTGGTATCCACTTAAAGCTGCCAATGCCATCCTTTGGTATATTTTTGCCCTGTGGAAACATACCAATAATTTGTATGGTGTACGCATGTCAGGCGCGTGAAGAATATATTACTATAACATTAGAAGTTCCTAAAGACTAGGATGTTCTATTTGTATATTTGTATGAATGATGTCATTGATGCACAACTAACACGTTTGCAGCATTCCAATGTAGTAAGCCACCAGTAGTGCCACAGAGGTAATTTTAGGAGAAAGTAGTACATGGGTACATGCAGTGCACAAACTTAACACATTCACACTAGATGGTAAAAGATTGTCTGGAGACAGCTGCCATAACAGAAGAATGCTGTTGTGACTCCAGATCTGCAGACTTTCGTATTCTCAGCTGTTTTGTGCTGCAGTATCAGGACCAACTGTTGAAGTGGCTGGACCATGTGGATGACACCTGTCACTGAGCCAGGAAGCCCACACCACCTGCCCCAACAGTCCCACTCCCATCACACCCATAGTCCTGCCTTATCCCTCATTTAGCAAAAGAGCCAAAGAATGCATGGGAAGAGTTTCTACTACCCAAGGCTGGATTCCGATGAGCGATGTAAAGTATTTTGCGCCACAATTTTAAGCCACACCTTCCTTTCCTAAGCCATGCCCTTATCCTCAATACTTTTAAAGACTGATGCGGACACCAGGGGCGTAATAACTATAGTGGCAGACCATTTGACTGCTATGGGGCCCAGGGCAAGAAGGGGCCCATTTGGAATCATCTCATCTTCTACTGGGGATGAAAACTTGGTCAGGACTCTACCCTCTAAAGGAACAACTTGAAAGGGGTTTAGGCAGAAACCCTTCTGTCCTGTGTGGGAGGCCTGGTTTCATCCTTGCTATGGGGCCCTTACTTCTCTATGTACGCCACTGGTGGACACAACAAATCTGCCAAAAATTGAGCCCGAATTCTGTCGCACTTTGCTTAGTAAATCTCTCCTTATATGTTCAATTAAATAACTCAAGTTAAAATATTCCAAAACTCAGCTTTGAAGGCCCATTAAGTGCTCATGCATATGACTCTTCTTGGTCCGGTAAACAAGGCCTGTGTGTTTGCCTCAACTCCTGTGAGGACAGTACAATAGATCCCCGGTCAGATAGGAATTAACTGCCGCCATTGGAGATATGGCCAACACACAGGCCATGTTGACTGGATCAAGAACAGTCATGTGCATGAGCCCTAATGAGGGACTTATTGTGATAGACAACTTTAGTTTCCATGAAGCCCATCTAAAACATGGACCACATGGCACTGCAGGATGAATCCAATAGTTTTAAAGAACAGTGGACAGTTGACATATCTCTGGAATGCCACATGGAAGGCCACAAATTAGTCAGTTTGACTGGCACAGTGATCATGTTGGGTGAGGGCGCAGGTGATCTCCTCTAAGAAGAGCTACACAGCTGTTAGACATGTCACCTGTCACTAAGGCACTAGTGACAGCTGTCAGCTGACTGTCTGCAAGCAGATGGCCTTCTAGGTAGTCTTTACTGTTTCAAATGGCTGTAGACTGCAAAAACAGTTTGAGGTATAAAAAGTTTCAGACAATTGCTTGGTGTAGTTATACTGCTGAAAATGGCTGAAACACATGCTTGAATGCCATGTCTACAAGTAGAAGGAACATTGCATCCCAGGGAAGTTCACAATGATAGTTTAACTTATAAGAGACATTTCAGTCCTCAATTCACAGATCTTCTTCAGACATCAGAAATATAAAATATCATATAGGAGTACAAGTGTACAAGAATACTTTGCTGGTATTGCTGTACTATTATTATGTGTCTGCTTGTATTGCATTATGTCCCTATATTTTCTATTTATTATAATATCTAAGGAAGGCCCCTAATTTGTAAGCTGAAACGTAACACTAAATTTTGACTGACTCACTTGTACAGTAAGTAGGCTATAACTGTGATAGGGGTGGGGTATAGAGGTCCTTTGTGTGTACTGTGGCCTGGAACCCTACTCTACTCTTGCGCACTCTATACAGATGCCCCGTTCATATAGTGTCTTCATGTCTGACAGTATTCAATATGCATATATGGTTTATTTGCTCATGTCCTACCAGATGTACATTGTAGATGAAACATTTTACTCATTTTGTAATATTTGTCTACCAATTTCATTATACTAAGCGTGCTCCCACATACTGAACCACCTCTGTATCATACATGTATGTTTTGAACATGTCCAGTAAATTATGTGCTATTTTGTGATTTCAGAATTTTATAGATGTGGTCCCATGCCTCTACTTAGTTATTGGAGAAGTTTGAGTACTTGAGTAGAGAGATTCACTCATCTCCTAATTCTACGGGACAAATTTACTAAAATTAGGACAATGTAAAATTGCGTAATGATGGCATGATAAATCTGATACATCTTAAGACTGTAAAGTCTATGTTTATGGCATCTATAAGTTGGCTTAGCTTTACATCAAAACATTGGCACATTTATTGGCGCCCGGAGGTGTATTTAAGCCATGCCTCTTTCCTGCAAAGCCAAAAGGCCAAAAAAAAGGGTTAGAAAAGTGTCTAAATCTACTACACTTGATAAAAGTAGCACAAAGCATGTACACCAATTTATTTGGCACATATTGTGCTAAAAGCTGGCATGTTTCCATTAGTAAACCTGCCCCTACATATTATTTCACATGTGGGACAGGTTTGGCACATATAATGCCAGTAATTCTGATGCACTGATATTTATAACACCATGACAGCATTCATTTTGAAATGATGAGTGATCTATGTGCAAAAGCAACAGGTGAAGCAGCTCTATCCATAAGCTAGAGTTGCCTGCTGAACGTTAATAGACAACTGAAGAAGGAGAATTCAGGAAGCAGCTACAAGGAGAGGTTAAATGACAGGAGACCAATGTAGGAGATCCCCAATAACAGACACCTAATAAAATTTTCATGTAAAGCGGTGCTCACAGCATAGTTCTGGCAGCTTGTAGCTTTTGTTAAGACCCTTCCAGGTTTCTGATTCTAGCAATAATACTATTATATGATGTTTTTGAAGGAAACTTCCAGCAGAGTGAGAATGTCACTCCTATAATCCACCCTTCTCCTGCTGATACATTGCACAGATGAAAAAAGAATTACCGCAACCCCTCTGGTCTAAAGTGCAGATCTTGTTGAGAATTATCTCTGACCTCCAGCTGGATATACTCCCAGAATTAGCCATCTTGGGCATAGGATTTCTTAACATCCCCAACCACGTTAGATGGGTATATGCACATATTCTCACAGCTACTAGGAGGGTCACTGGAAACAAGCAATTACACCTAGTCTTAAAGAGGTTACTCAGTTGCTGAACCAACATACAAGGTATGCAACACAAACTAATTTTTACTCCCTCCTTGCAATTCAGGATCCAGGCCCAAAATCAATGGCTACCTTGGCTTTCAAGTCCATATCCTATCCGGTGAGGGACCTCAGTTGTATCCATACTCTACTCTACAGTAGCTTCCCTTGGGAACTGAGATTGGGGAATCCAGCTAGTTCATACCCGAACATACTCTATACCTAGGTAGACGACCACAAATTGGCGAAGTATTGTACACTGCAGCTCCTTTCTTCTGTTGCCTCAGACTATGGCCCCACCAATGCTTTTATCCTTATTATTTGATGCTTTATTTCTGTCATTTTATGTTTCTGTTTATTTTATGCTGTAGGTTTACATGCTGTTACAGTTTTGTATAAAACATTCTAATAAAAATTACTCAATGAAAAAAGAATTACCAGCAACCATCAACTGGCAGCAAACATTATGGAGGTAATGGTGGAGCTTGTGCTGAATACAATGCTGGCCATCACAAGAGCATGGAGATCCAATGTGGTTATGTTTGCTGGTTGATAAGCTTCTGAACAATTGATTGCTGCTGCTAGTAGAACATATCCATTAGGGAACAAAGTACATGTTGGCTCTGGGATAGAGTGGGACATATACTTTTGAGACAAGATGTGGCCTTTGTGGGGCTCTTGGTGAAACAGGGAATGCCGTGGTTGGTCCCATTTGTTACTTGCAACCTGTACAGGACTCTTCTCTAGATAAGAACGGTAGAGTTATAAAGGTAACCTGTCATCTGGTTTGGGATCACTAAACCAGCAGCATACCATTACGCGGCTGGAATTAAGGGTCCCAAATCTGTCAATAGGAAACATACATGATCTCCATAGTAAATGAAAATAAAACTTTAACAGGAGAAGAGTCCAGGACTCTTCTTTAGCAGTATCAGGCACTTGCACACTGACAGTACCCTTCACTACACGTTGTGCACATACACAGTGAAGCAAGCTGTACTGTTCTCAGCTTCATCGGTGCAGTGTGCATGCACCTGAATTTACTATTCTATGCAGGGATGGATGGGTTTGCTGTTGGCAGGTTTGGGACTCTAACCCTCAGGCTAGCCCAAATCAGGCTTGTAGGCATTGTCTTTGATACACATGGGTTCATGCATCTTTGCAATCTGATTGATTGAAACTATCTGAAAAGAGTATTTCTTTGGGGAAGATCACCGTAGAACCTGGCTAACATTTTATAGGTTATGGATATTGAGACTTATGAAACAAGATGTCTACTTTTTTCCATAATAATTCATGTTAATGCTATAAGTAGTTCTTATCATGGTTACTTTTTAGTTACAATCCCATTTCTTTAGTCGGTAATGTGCACCACATGTTCTTCATCCTATATATACCATGGAATAATCCTCCATCATCTATACAGAGCTTTATATGTCAGGTTGTAATGTAATATATTACCCTTACTCTCTAAATTGTTCTTGGGTTACTTGAACGCCGGGCCTTTCCAAGCCTGACTTTCTCGAACACTCTATGCTATTTGCTGTGTCACTGACTGAGACTTTTTCATCCCCATTGGCAGCCTTTGGAATGCGAGGACAGGAGACCAGTGACAGCTGTCCCCCAGGATGCCAGGGTGGAAAATGGAGCAATGTCAAGACCAGCCCATTATACTTTTCTCCACAAGCCAGTTTACAATCTGCCATCTAGAATCTGTTAGATGTACGTATTATAATTAGTTATTTCTGAATAGAACTGCTGGGTACATTATATTATATAATATGGGGGGCCGTACAGTTTATTGATGAAATGTAACATATGGTTTACATTTTATATGCTTTGTAATGCTTATACAGTGATTTCAAAATCCAAAAATGGTGTGTACTGACACAAGTCAAAATGAGGGATTTTTAATGCTTTACTTTGCTCTGCTCGTTCTATGACCACTATGTAGCTGCATGCCTAAAAGGGTCTTCCAAGTTTGTTTTTTTTTATACCAGTGACCTATCCTCAGGATAGGTCACTAGTACCTGATCGGTGGGGGTCTGACACCTGGGATCCTTGCCAATCAGCTGTTTTGAAAAGCCAGCAACGCTCCTGTGAGTGCCGCTGCCTTCTTTCAGCTCACCAAGCACAGTGCCTTACATTGCATCGCGGCTGTACTTGTAGCCCAGCCCCAATCAATGAATGGGACTGAGCTGCTCCTAGGCCACGTGACACATGGACGTGTCATCACTTGGCCTAGGAAAAGCAGACAGGAGGCTGGGGTGCTACAGCTAGTGCCACTGTCTTCTCAAACAGCTGGACCCCAACCGATCACTAAAAAAAATGTTGGAAAACCCCTTTAAAGAAGAACTCCCGCAAAAAATTTTATTCTCTGACGTGTTAGAAAGGTGCATGATATAATCTGTAGTGAATGTCATTTTCTTATCAGAGAATGTAATTGTGAGTAATAACCTCTCTTCTTATTGTAGCTGGGTCATGTGACCAACTCCCTGACCTCCAACTGACCCAGGACAGAAAGCCAGTAACTGCTCTATTCATTCCTATGGGAGCCTCACTTTCAGTCTCATAGGAATACATAGAGAATTAGACTTCCTGTCCACACATAAGTCTATGTGTGAGTTGGTGGGTCTAATTGCTGGTCACATGACACAGATAAGAAACTTCAGGATGATATAAGTCAAAAATTCAGACACTGGTAAGAAAACGACATTCACTACAGATTATATCATGTACATTTCTAGCATGGAATACAATTTTTGTCGGGAGTTCTTCTTTAAGTATCTAACCAGCTTCTTCAGGGATTTGTTTTTTCCAAGGAAATTTCTATTTTCTTCTATTAAGCAGTCAGCTACCAATGTCAGATCACGCTGCAGTCTATTTATTTTAGAATGCTATAGCAAATTATTAAAAGGTCTACATATGTTTTATTTTTTGTGTTTTATGATGTATTGTATGGTCAGGTGTCTTTTTTTCCTTGGGCTTTAAAAAGACAATAAAAAACCTCACATGTATAAAATGACACATTCATTTTATGATCCTAAGACTATGCAGCTCTGACTGACTCCATGATAAGCCAGTCATACTTAGTGAAACATGTAGGAGAATAGTGTTATAGGGACATTGTGCAAGGACTATTGGTAGTTTCCAGTGTGGTACCTGGGATCACTCTTTTCAGTGCGGTTGCTCCACTTGACACACCACTGTTTGGGGGGTAGTTGGAATTAATTGGTCAGTGGTTTGAGTGTATGTAGGTATCACTGCCCTATATATTTCTAAATACCACAAGGAGGATGACCTTAACCCTATTGAAACTCATGGCATTTTATTAAAAGAACAATGCTTAAAAAATAAATAAATATATATATATAGTGTGTGAGAGAGATTACAAGCATTAGATACATGTTATAGGGTAAATATGTATGATAAATATGTTTTAATACTTGACTGGATGGCGCGGTGATCCTCTAATACCTTGCTGTAATATTATCCTTGTCGGTGGATACTGAAGGCAGAGCACAATGGGTGGATTTATCCTTTAATTATACATACTATGACATATCAGGATTCAGTGACTGACAAGGTAGTGGTTGTAACAGGATCTCTGTCTATTTTGGTTGTCAAAATTAAGACTGATTCTCAGGGTGCAGCAGTACTTGGACCCTGGTTCTGGAGGAACTACACATATACATCAGAAGGATACAGCTGTACTATATATAACACATTATTGCTGGGGAGGCATGGTATAAACTATTCACCAGCTTAAAGTTGCTTCATACAGACTTGTAAGGACTTCTTCACACTCAGTTTGCCCCTGGCATTTTTATTTTTATTTTTTTACTAAAAACACCTACAAAACGCCTGACTTCCTCAGTGGTTTTTGTAATGAGTTTTGAGACAATTTTAAGGCATTTTTGGCAAGCCTAGCAGTTTTTTAAAAATATGTACCCCCTGTAAAGTCCCTGTCCCTTACTTTGTAGAGCTATATGGGAAAAAAACACTGGTAAAAAGCCTACAGAAAAAGCAGCAAAGAAAACCTTATAGGAGAAAAACGCTAGGGAATGAAGGGAACAAAACACCATTGACCTAAAAAAAATGCACCTCAAGGGTGAGAAAATGGCACTAGAAAAAAAAATCGCCTGTTTGATCTGCATTTAATAATTTGTATAGACTTCCATGCAACATCTGGAGCTGGAGTTTTTTCCCTAAAAGTCGATTCGCATAAAACTTAGAATACTGTAGCGAGCACTCCGTACAGAAGAAAGTTGCTTCACTTGCTACATCATAACCACTGCTGGCCAGCACTACAGTATATAACCTCACACATCCCTATTAGGTCTATGTCAGCCTGTTTACACATATTATGTACGTGTTTTTTATCTGTTATCTCCATGGAAAGCTCCATTAGTGAGCAAATAAGGAAATACAGCTTGCATTCATCCAAGACACACTATATCTGTTACAGACCTCTAGATATTAGATCAGAGCCAAATACAGTAATTATATCTCAGTATACCAGCACACAAAAGTACAGTATTAATCCGGCAGTTCATGTGCCTGAACTACAGCGTAGTAGAGTACTAGCAAAGTAAATTAGATTTTCCAGATACATGTAGCATATTTTTTATGTGTAGAAATTGACCTGCCGTGTAGATTTTTTATTGTTTGTGTGATTCCCCCTTTATGTGTAGTGGTTTTCCCCATAGACTTCAATGGGGTTGTTAGCATAAACAGAAAATCAGTAACAAAAACTGTACAAAAATGCACCAAAGTGATCAATAGTACTGATTTATGTGCATTTTTTAATGCGGATTTGGCGTTGATGCAGTTGAGCACTGTGTATAGAGCAAAGGGGAAGGCAGGAACAGTGAAAAACTGTCCCTGCCTTCTCTATAAGGAGCATGGCTGTAGCTACAGACAAAGGGGGTCATTTATTATTAGATATACACCATTTTTGGGAGTATATCTGTCGCAGATTTGGACGCAATGGGGATTTGCGAACAAATCTGCAACTTTTCCATTCTCACGCCAGGTCTAAAAATGGGGGAGTGGTGTGGGGAAGGGGGTGGTTTGGCCGTCTGGTCTCATTTATAATTTTCTACTAGATTCTACATAACTTAGACGCATCAAGCACCAACACAAGGGTTATTAAGACCGCCATCTAAAACACCGTTCTTAATAAATGACCTCAAAAATGTCTACATTAAATTATATATATATAGATATATATCATACAAGCGATATATTCCGTGACAGAGACATATGTAAGCCCCTGGTATTTCTACACATCATTTTGTATATTTATATAGACACATGCTCAGTTGAAGGGTTATTTATACCCATAAAATCTAGAATGCGTGCCGATCCAGCCTAGACAGATGGATATCTGTTATACATAGAATCCTCCGAGGAACGCCTATGGAGAAATCAGTGGATATTTCAGATATTTGACAGTTTATCAACAGTCAAAATCTAACTTCAAGATGATGGAAAAAACATATGGGCAAAAAAGCCAAGCTTCACCTGGACACAGCTTTATCCCATAGTAAGAAAAAATTCCTGAGCAGTGATGTGTAATCGGCACAGGCCCAATTATTTTTATTCATTATACAGGAATTTTAATGTTAAAAAACAGTTTGTGCCCCTGTGATAAATCTGGAGCAGTTCTAGACTGTGGAGATTTTTTAAAACTGGTGTAAAGTAAACCTGGCTTAGTTCCCCATAGCAACCAATCAGATTCCGCCTTTCATTTTTCACAGCTTCTTTTGAAACTGAAAGGAGGAATCTGCTATATTGTACATATTGAAATATGATTACATCTGCTGCTTCTGAGAGGGGCGTTACAAAAGCAGTGCTCCAAGTGCTCCAGGCAGCCCCTGGCGCTTGAACTTGCTCATTTCCATATGAATAAAAACACAGATATCTCTGCAGCTGTTTATCATTTGGACAAAAGAAATGTATTGTTTTAATCAGCATGATCAACCTTGACAGTATGCCTGATTTAATGGGGTGGCTCTTTAAAAAGACATTTGTGTCAAAGTAATCCTACCTGGGCACCAAATGGAAACGTCTATACAGAGATGATGCCTGCTTTGGCTGCTTTGCCGAATTTTACATTGAATCCCTCAGATGCTGCGTTCATCGCTGATTGCTGCATCTGAGATGAATATTAAGGCCTTTCAGGGGTTGATCAGTTAAAAAAAAATGAAATTGTACTTACCCTATCCATTTGAGACTGCTGTGGCCATCTTGCTTGAAAATCCAGGGCAATAATCTTGTTCGGTGCATGATGACGTCATCATGCATAAGATTTTGTGTGGGATCTTCAAGCAAAAGGACCGTGGCAACCACTTCGTGCTCAAATGGATGAAGTAAGTTTGATTTTATTTTTTTTTACCACCATTTCAGGGAAAATGGTAGCACAAGGGAATTCGGCAAAACGAATTTTCTCTGAAATTCAGATGGAAGTCCACTTTGGATACTTCGATTCACTCAACACTACCTGTGACCAGCACACTAGGGACACAGCAAGCTATATCTTTACCTTCGCCCTCACAAATGAGCGTTCATAAGATAGGATACTTCATCACCATTTGAAAGGTCCAATGTTTAGCTTTAAGCTATACAGTACTGGTTGGTTGAATCATCTCAATGCATTGATCATCCCACCCATATCCTGCCCTCAATCCCTTGTCTGTCATTTACTGAAACAGAAACAATCCATACGTTATCACTGCTATGTAAATAAGTGATGCGTGCACATCAGTGCCGGCAGTGTGCATTACACAAATGTTCAGTGCAGGAATGACCATAGGAAAAGCCTGTGGGGCCATAGCAAACCATCCTTAAAGGGGTTCTCCAGAAATTAAGAAAATGAAAATACTTAAATATTACTTTATAATAAATATATTCCCAAATACCTTTCATTATTTATAATGGCTCATTTTGTCTGGGGAGCAATCATCAGGAGAAATAAAATGGCCACCATCCTATTAGTGCACACAAA
Organism: Rhinella marina; assembly: GCA_900303285.1. Lineage (NCBI taxonomy): Eukaryota > Metazoa > Chordata > Amphibia > Anura > Bufonidae > Rhinella > Rhinella marina. The sequence goes on from ONZH01031000.1 coordinate 300,290, forward strand.
ACCTGTCCTAATCACACATGAGGACAAGTTACTTCATAGCACTGAGGTAAAGAGCTGCCTCATCCTCCTCTCTGCTCTACTTGTCAGGGATTATGATCCTGAATACAGATTAATATCATATTTAGCTGAATCTTTGTGGGAATGGAGTTCATTAGGAGACATGAAGTACAGAGAGGACAGACAGGACAGACTGTGGTAATGTAGACTGTAAACTAGTACTGCTGCTTAATAGCCACACCTCACCCTCCTCTCATGTCTCTACATCTTCTCCATTCCCACAAAGATTCACTTGTATTCAAGATCATGATTCCTGTCAAGTAAAGCAGAGAGGAGGATGAGGCAGAACTTTGGCTGATTGTGGTGAAGTAACTTGTCCTCCTGTGTGATTAGGACAGGTTTTGTGTGTACTGATAGGACGGCAGCCATTTTGTTTCTCCTAATGATTGCTCCCCAGACAAAATAAGCCTAATGAAGGGTATTTGTGAATATATTTATTATAAAATAATATTTAAGTATTTAAATTTTTTTAATTCCTGGAGAACCCCTTTAAAGGGGTTTTACTGTGGATTTAACAGCTATCATCATGTAGTTTTCCTCATGTACATCTTCCCCATGCTTTTTTTCAGTTTGGACTCTCCTGACCTGTTTTTACCATGCAAACAAATCCCATTGTTTCCATCCTGTATGTAGCACTTCCTGTTGTTGTATCCAACCAAACCCATGATGCCCTTCTCCTTTCTCTTTCCTCATAGTACTGGTGCATTTAGGGTGGCTGGTGATAATTCTGCTGAACACTGTATATGGATGGCAGTATCTCTATGTACCGTGTCTATTATTGAGTGGGTGAGATGCTATTCATAGGGGCTGATAGCAGAGCTATATGAAATGCATCCTATGTCTGTAATATTTCACACATACTAGGGTTGGGCATCCTCAGGGTTATAAGCATCCAGGACATTTGTATTGAGGAGGAGTAAGGGTGGCCTGAATGCTGAAAGGGATGTAAAATCTATGCCTACACAAAGGATACAAGAATGTTCTATCCTGAACACACGTCTTCTGGCCACTGTAAGGACACCAATGTTGGTTCTTCATTTGGAATAGCATTCTGGGATGTCATGTAACGTCTCAGTCAGTGTCATCAATGCATGGTCTAAGAACTGGTGACAGGAGCGTAACTACCATAGCGGCAGACCATGTGTCTGCTATGGGGCCCAGGACAAGAGGGGGCCCAGTCTTAGTTCGGATCATCTCCTCTTCTAATGGAGGTGAAAACGTGGTCAGGACTCTACCCTCTAAAGGAACAACTTTTAGTAAATGAGGCAGTGGAAAAATGGCCCAAGGGTCATTGAAAGGGGTTTAGACAGAAACCCTTCTGTGTGGGGGCCTGGTTTGATCCCTGCTATGGGGCCCTTACTTCTCTATGTACTTTAAAATTCGGTTAATGCTAGGCTATCATATCAGCATTTTTTATTCAGGATCCGGCAGAGGATCTCAAAACCTGAATAAAATGCTTCCATTTCATGTAATAATGCATCTGTTTAGTCGTGGTCCCGTTGTATTAAATAGAAACTGAACAAACCAGATCCGGCAATAAAATTATTGTAAGTCAATGGATGCTGTTACTGAAAAAAACATTGATTTTCAATGCTGATCTGGTTTGTTCAGTTTCGCAGACTGGACACAAAACTGCAGCTTGAAGCAGTTTTGTCCGGTGAAAAAAATGGAACAGACCGGAATGGAACGCATCCTGATCTGGTTTGTTCTGTTTGGTCCCCATTGACAATAAATGGGGACCAACTGGATCTCAAAACCGGAATGCAAAACATATGTGTGAAATTAGCCTAATAAAATGTAATCTAGAAGAAATGAATCCAGGTTTCTATAATCCTTTGTCCTGCTCATTCTGTTCTCACACAAAATGTCAGCTATATCAGTAGTGGCAGCCCTGCTCTGTGTCACACACACCTGTCACATCTCCTCACGTGGGGGGTAGGGGCACAGACAGGGCTTATCTCTCCCAGCTCCATGCCTACAGAGGAATCATGCTGACACCATCCAACATTTCTAGAATTCATGCACATTGCACGTTACTGACTGTGTTACAAATCAAATAATATACTCATCAGCTACATCACAACTACATGAGAATCATGATTCGAATATTCTGCTCGGATGGTGATACAGTTATCCCTCAAGTTCCAATATTAATTGGTTCCAGGACGACCATTGTATGTTGAAACCATTGTAAGTTGAGTAATCAGTTCCAAATCCCCAAAATGTCATCCAAGATAAGAGAAAATGAAGATTTAAGAAAAATAAGCAGATAACTAAGACAGATAAGACAAGTCCTTACATATAACAGTCAGGAATAGCTGATAACTAGTAACTAATCCAGCTATTTTACCAGAGAAGTGGCCATGGATGATTGGTTAGGTAGACATAGACATAGACCTGTTGTTCCTTGCATGTGTTTACATAAATCCAAATTGTTTGAGGTTGTGAACTGACAATGTGTCACTATGGAGAGGTGTATGTAGATCTTCACGAACAACATGTATCAGCATTCCACAGGATAAGCTATAAGTGTATAATCGCTGGGAGTCCAACTGAATGGACCTCCATTGATCATGAGAACATGAGTCGCGTGTCTGCCATTTGAATGGAGCGGTGGTCACACATGATGGCCTTGGCAACCTCCATCAATCCCATAAACAATGAATGAAGCTGTAACATGCATACATGACCTCTTCTTCATTCATAAAGGTGGCACAGGACCTCTATTCTGGAGGTATCAGAGGTCAGACTCGCAGCGATGATAAATGTTGCCTGTGAGCCAACCTAAAAATGTATGGAGTCATTTATCAAACTGGTGCAAACTAGAGCTGGCTTAGTTGCCCATAGCAACCAATCAAATTCCTCCTTTCATTTTTCACAGCTCCTTTGGAATATGAAAGGTGGAATCTGATTGGTTGCTATGGGCAACTAAGCCAGTTCTACTTTACACCAATTTGATAAATGACCCCATTAAAAGGGTTGTCTAGATTTTAATTTGGGGGCCCAGGGGCGTAGCTACCATAGTGGCAGACTGTGCGACTGCTATGGGGCCCAGGGCCAGAGGGGGCCCAGTCTAAGTTGTTATCATCTCCTCTTCTACTGGAGGTGAAAACTTGGTCAGGATTCTACCCTATAAAGGAACAACTTTTAGCAAATGAGGCAGAGGAAAAAGGGTCATTGAAAGTTTAGGCAGAAACCCTTCTGTCCTGTGTGGGGGGCCTGGATTGATCCTTGCTATGGGTCCCTTACATCTCTATGTACACCACTGTGGAGGCCATCAATATCTGGCCATCCTGTACCCCTGTTTCAGAGTAGCACTAAAGCTACAGAGCTCAGTCCATTGTGCAGTGGATGGAGCTGGTAAATGCAGAGCTACGACCTTTCACTTTAATGGAAGCAGCACTGCAGTTACCTACTCCATCCACTATACAATAGACTGAGATGTTTAGTTCTGGCTCCAACCTTTGACTTTAGGGCTACTGTGAAACAGCTGATCAGGGCAGTTCGGGGCGATGGACCTACATTGAACAGATTTTGTTGGGATATCTATTTAAGGTGGCCATACTGTATACAGGACGATACCTCATGGCTGGAATACTTTCTAAATACTGATTCCTATGCTGATCCTCTTGTCAGACTGAAACACCCTGCCATGCATGGTCAGCGTCATTGGCATTATTGTTAAGCATTCTCCATTTCTATATCTAAAAAGTATGTTGGCAGCAGGGGGTGAAGTACTGGGTGTGTGGAATTCTTCCAGTAGAAGAGAACTAAGTGGATGGAATTTAAGGAATCCTCCAGCAACTGGTGTTTGTGGAGAAACAAGTAACATACGTTACACATGCTTTTATGTGGCACGCTCCCTAGTGTGCATGTGTGCCTGTGATGGTGATCCCCGCCGGGGGAAGGGCTGCTGTACTGAGCAAGCGATATGTTGGTGCTATATAAGTGGATGTATTCACTCCATTTATCTCCCGCTGCCCCTATGGAAGAATAGGACTTGTTTTCAGAAATACTACCAGTATGTTCATTAATTTAGGAGGAGGTCCATGAAAATATAAAAACTGCCTGGTGCAGATTTTCCACGTGGATTTTCATGTACAAAATCCTCCGAGTAATACAGTGCCAGTTACTTAGATGATATTTGCAAAATCTCCAGTACATGGTGTGGACATTTCCTACGTAGCATATCCATTGTTTGTGTGGATTTTCAATGTCGATTTCACTCTTTGCAGTGCAGAGTGTGAGATCTGGTGTAAATCTGAGTCAAATGTAACACAAGTAGATTCTGGTGCAGATCTGGTATGGAAACTCATCAAAAACCGCACAAAAATCCGCATAAACTACACTGCCATGTGAATATGCCCTCATTCAGTACCTGAACCTCAATCCCCGGTGTCATAAGGAAGATTAACATTGACATTTTGTTGCTGAATGTGTAAACTTTCTGATTTGTTGCCATAACATCTGTATATTACGGAGAAGGAAAAACCTCCTGAAGACTTTGAAGAAAGATTCATTTAACTGTTGAGATACCAGGTTACAGATTTTGGATAGAGCAGTGCGTGCTTCACATCAGACAACATCTTATAGTGTCAGTAATAAGAATGCACCACCAAATAAAGACAGATGGAGTAGTACATTTATAGGAGTTATAGGCATGTGCAGAAACTTAAAGGAGATGCATGCTGAAGTATTTATGTTGGTGTTCATCCTCCCGTCCTTCTTATACCCACTGATAATAAAATCAGCTGCAAACATTTCTTATCTCTAAAGAAGGGAGTAACATAAAACTGAATTAAGGGTACGATGACATGGCACGGTCATGATCCGGTCGGGTTGTGGCCGTGCTGCAGTCAAGAACCATGCGGCCATTTACCCTGCTTCATTGTTAATGGCCACACTGCAACTTCAATACATCATGGCTATTAACAATGAAGACCAACTATAGAGTGCGATCTTCATCAGTTAAACGAAAGGCAGCTGCAGGCTAATTGGCGGCACAGTTTTTGGTCACAACCCAACTGGATCAGGATCGTGCCGTGTAGTCGTACCCTAATACGTTAGGAAATAAAATCTCCAGTTAATCAGCTGCTCAGGAAAAATTAAGTATGTATTTTGGGGGACGTTTATTAAGGCCGGAGTTTTAGACGCCGATCTTAATAAATCCCTAAGCTGACGGTGGTTTTGCCGAAGTTATGAAGAGGCGCCGGCCTCTACGTAACTTTGGCAGGTCTTCCTCCAGTTCTATATATAAGACAGCTTCCTATCTCTCTCCTTCCCCGCCCACACCACTCCCACTTTTTTAGACCTGTCATGAGTGGGGAGAAGTCGCAGATTGCAGCACAACTAGCCATTGTACTGCAATCTCTGCCTGAAATATGCCTAATGTAGGCGTATTTCAGCTTAATAAATGACCACCTTTTTTTCTACTAGGTCATCAATATTTGATTAGTTGGGGGTCCGGCTCCCAGCACCCCCACAAATTAGCTGTTTGAAGAGGCAGCAGCACTTCAGTGACAGTCATGGACTCCTCACAAATTACCAAGCACAGCACCATACATTGTATAATGGCATTGCTTGGTATTGCAGCCCAGGCCCAATCACTTGAATGAGACCGAGCTGCACATGGGCCACGTGACAGATACATGTGACGTCATTGGCCTCTTGAAATAGTTGATCGGCTACATATGACACCCTGAGCTACATATGACACGTTGTGGTGTACTGTGGTGTCAATGTGGCTGAGTGCACTTTATTTCATCCTTCATTTACTATCCTTTAGGCTAGGGTTACACAATGATTTAAAGGAGTGGTATGGCATTAGTAAAAACATTGCTGCTTTCTACCAGTGCCACTGCTATCCTTGGACATACCTATTGCTACAGCCTATTTACGGTAATTGAAGGGGGACATGTTTTCTAATCCCACAAACCCCACTGCAGGTGTTTTGCCACATTTTTTGCAGCCAGATGTTAGCTGTAAGTCAATCTGAAATTCAGGGGTCATGAAATTCGCAGGGGTCATGAAATTCGCAGTCATGGCACACGTGGGACTCGACGCTATGACCTCATTCATTTCTATGGGATCACCGCTACACCGTGATGCCCCGCGACAGCTGTCATGAGAGCAGTGTTGCCGTGTAGCCATATCCTAAAGGTGTTCTCCACTTTGCACAATCTCTACTAGTTAGTAGAGTCCCTTGACAACAAGCGGATCACAAGGTGCCTTCCTACTGGTGATCACTAACAATCAGCACTAAAAACCTGGCAATAAGTGTTCAGTTTCCCTGCAGCGCCACCACAGGAGTAACTAAAAATTACATAGTGACGATTTGCATCAGTGGGTTGTCTATGTAATACAGGACAGGTCATCCTGAGCAAGCCTTCCACTCTGACCTAGAGATGAGGATCCTAGACAGAAAACCCTCCTCTTTTAATTCCTTGATATGGTATCCTGTATGAAAATGAGTTTTACAAACTGGACAACCCCTTTAAAGTCACTTGAGACGAGAGAAATTGCAGTCACTCAACATGTGAATTTTCTGTGACAATTATACATTTTCAGACAGGTTTTCCCTGCAGGAAACAATAGACATTGCATGTCAAAGTCATGGGATTTTAAGTCTCCATGTAACCCTGGCTGGATTGGATGCCTGGTGACCCAATGTCCAGCTGTTGTGGGACATGTTCTTGTCTTACTGTACAAGTCCACAACCTGCAGTTCTATATAAGAATATATTACTTTTACTCATTTCTTACTTTATCAGTAGTAAAGCGCTGCAGACTATGTTACCGCTATATAAATACACATTATTATCGGGTGGATTATCTATGAAACGTACATAATACCTGCAACCACAAGGTTAAAGAGTCTGCTGGTATCATTACTTTAGAATTTCCACTCCTCCACCTTCTGCACATTGAATCCATGCCTTCAGGTATTTTACATTGTAACGCAGAGTACCATGGTTAGAATCCTAAACAGTGTAATATATACGCAGTATGTCGGCAATCAGCAAGATGTTCAATACCTATGATGGCGGAGAGATGACATACTCCATAAACTGGATTTTTAGTAGTGATTTTGTCATGAATATCCCACAGTACACCTGATAATTGTATATCCACTAAAGAAGGTCACACAATGGATTTGTGCTTAAGCAGTAACAGTATTATGGCTGGATTTAGATGGTGATGTCATGTGAAGACACCTAGCCGAGTCTTATTAAGGCTTATTTATGTAATTAGTCATTGTACACCGTTCCCATGTATACAAATCCTATGTACAAATCATTACAACATAGAAATATAGGATTATTTTTGTAACAAAGTGTAACTCTGAACCTTCTAATAGAGTAGTAAACTGTAAGGTCCATTACACTCCATTATAAGAATCTCGATTTCGATAGGTAGTCGACATGTAATAAAGAAATCTCAGCTCAGACCACGTTAATAGTTCTGCCTCTTTGTAGGCATAACTTCTTGGGTTGTTCTCTTCTGTCAATCTATTCAACCCAGTGATGACAAACAAGGCCACCATCACAGCTCCCACAAGACTTGTCACCCCATTTCTCTACAGTTCTCAAGTGTATCTGTGACATCCCCTAGACAGACAAGTTGGAAAGGCAGAAGTAGAGGCCACTAAGGCCCTGCATAGGACTTGTTAATGGCCTCCACTAGTGCATATGAGGAAAAAATCTCCTGACGTACACAATAGGGTTACATTAACCCAAAGAAGGTCAAAAGAATGTCTTTTTGGCATCCACCAGGCTGGTATCCGTCTATACACTGTGAGTATAAACTATGCTATTAATTACTACGGTGTACAGTAATAATGTATCCTTACAATCAGACCTGATAGGTGACTTCTGTAAACCAAGACAGTGGAATACATGGCAGACTTCTCTGCCAGAGGTCAATGCTAGGAGGGTATTCTGATATATAAGTCAGAGTGATGTGATCAGAGCCTTAGGAGGGACGGAATATAAATTTCAAAAACTGTAAGGCATTATTATATAGGCACTGATCACATAACTCAGCATTATATATATATGTATATATATATATTTTTTTTTATTTTTTTTTTTTTTAATACATGCTAATAACTGTCTAGTTATTGTCCTCTCTTATCAGCCACTTTACACAAGGAACCTGTGACTTTTCGATTGTGATCTTGCAGGCTTCCCTATAATCACACACAACCCTGTAATATAATAATTATATCTGCAGTTGATTCCTGCTGTCTACCACATGCCTCCACGAGCTTACTAAGCTAGCTGTCCAAAACCATGTTTCATTGTGATGCTGAACCTTTATGAGACTATATTAAATTGAAATGAATGAAATAATGTCAACTTATGGGAATGATCACCTAGGAAAATGTTATTCATAGTGTGCACTGTATTCAGTCTTGCTATGGCATATTCACACACAGCACATTTGTTGCATTGAAAGTCAGTCCCATTCATTTGAAAGAGTTTTTTTTTAAATGGATTTCTGCAAACCCCATTCAACAATCACAGGAATTACTGCAACAAGTATGCCACATGTGAATATACCCTTTGGTTGAAGGATATGGTGCATGTCAGATCACGAATCCCAGGTACATCATTACTAATCTTCCCCTGCAGAGTCTGTGTCATTGATGCATCCTAATTTATGAAAATCGGTGCCCACCATGTTATAAATAAAGGGAGAGATTTATCAAGCTGGTTTAAAGTATAACTGGTTTAGTTGCCCATAGCAACCAGAGTTGTGAAAAATGAAAGGTGGAATCTGATTGGTTGCTATGGGCAACTAAGCCAGTTCAACTTTACACCAGTTTGAAAAATCTCCCCAAGCGTATCTATATGACACACAAGAGAAGAATAGCTCATACAGAATAGTAAATGTCTATCATCTCAATATTATAACTTTAAAACACTGACACTGTGACACATGCCTCCCACATTTTTCTAAGCTCCTTGCTATTTCATTTTCTCTAATAAATGGTTATCAAGAGTCATATTATTTCAAAATGTGTTAGTAAAAGATCAGTGAATGACCACACATCCTTACCTATGGATACCAGCTTGATATGTTCTCTGTCCAGGAATTCCAGTGCCACAGAGACATTCTCCAGCTTCATCTGCCTGAAGTTCGGTCTAGAGTGGTACTTTCTGTACATCTTCTTCTGACTCAGTACCTCTAGGAGGGCAATGAGTTTGAGGCCATCGCTTAGGTCTTTCTGAAGGTCCCCTATGCGCTTGTTCATACATTTGAGATGTTCATTGCACCACCTTGTGAAGGTGTTCTGCTGGATCTTCTTCCAGGGGGCATCTTCTGCAAGGTCTTTCTCTGTAGCTGGCATCTCCTCTGCTTCCTCACCCTGGTACTGATGCTGGTCGTAGTAATCGTTAGTGCTCATGGTGACTTTTTATTTGGAGCTTTGTGCTTTTTTATATGGGGATCAACAAGGGTGGAGAAAAAGAGAGGGTGTAAAAAATTGCTGGATCCAACCCCACACTATGAAATCAAGTTCAAACTGCTGAAACCAAGCTCAACAATCAAATTAGTTCCCTTATTATTCGTCCTCTTGTTGGAAACAGTGAGATGTTTCTTGGCAAGTTCTGGTTAACCCTTCCACGCCCTCTCAGTGGTGGGACAGAGCTGGGAGGCCTGTGAGAGTTATCACAGAGCAATAGGCTTCCACCTTTTCCACTCCTTCCTGTCTTCTGTTTCCTTTCAGGGAATCCTTTCTTTGTGGGAAGCAGAGGTGCACAGATAAGTAAAGCAGAACTGCGATAAAGATGACAAATGTAAAATAATGCTGTAGAAAAGCTGACCCAAGAGATGGAGATGTCCCAGCAAACAGGAAGAAAGAGCAGGAGAGACAGCTGACAGCTGAGAGCAGAGGGATTTAGCAACTTGTTTGAAAGTGTGGAGTCCTGGATGGAGATGGTTTTAAAGAAAACTGATCCCCCCTCCCTCTTTAGCCCCCTCGCAACTTCCCTCCCTCCAAACGTCAGAGGCATGGACTCCCAGGAATGCCTTAGCCATGACCATATACAACTAAGATGAGTATTTTCTAATCCCCAGTGCGATAATGAGCAGGGTCTGGATTGGGTGCTATGGATAGCGGCACTTGTGATTGGTTTTCATGGACCATGCTCCAACTGCTTGTAACATCTCAGTATTTTTAGATACCCCATGTCAGTGAGGTCTGTCTGTGAAGGGAGAGGGGGTAGAGAGGGAACGGATCTTACAACACAAGTTAACAAAAGCAGCAGATGTAATGCAAAGGAGACCACCACCTCCCCAAATGAATCACCTCCCCCAGTATATTGCCATTAATATGTCAGCTACCTATGCCAGTATATGGGAAATATATTTATAACTAGGAAAGGCTGTCGATAACTCAATCTTTTAAAAATATTATACAGGTCACATGCAGTGATGCTGAGCGGCTCATGTACTATAAACTGTGGTGACACTTTTGGACGTTGCTCTGACATTACCAGCAAAAAGTGTCAGGCAGTATGCGGTAAAGCTAATATATTTACGTCATTTGGAAGTATACAGAATATTGGACGTGTACGACATGGGACGTTCCTTGTGTACTCTGTAACACATGAAGCTGTGCATCTGAGACAAATTTGTGCCAATTTCTCAGGCAACACAATGAGGTCCAGAATATAGAAAATTTCCACTAATTTAGTGATAGTTTACAGACACATGCATGGTTCAAAGCAGCATGAGACGGGCAACGTTACTGCGCAGGCTGAGTTTATTTTCTAATGTCGGTTATAATAAAAAGTAGCAGAATGTGAATGGAAATAGCTCTCAGCTGGAAAAATGAAGGATCTTGGTTCACCGTGGATTCTCTTAGCCTGGATTATTCTAGTAAACACCATTCTGTCTTTTTAGACATGAATGGTGTGTGTTTTGTCACCTTTCCAGTCACCGTTGTTCTTGGCATATGAGTTACTGTGCTTCCAGCATATTCTCCTTAGTAAGAATTCTCCAGATAGAAGGACAGTCATGTACTTAGTGCTGCTGAGGAACCCACCGGTGACTTCACTTTGTGACAGGTCAAAGGCGAGGTTACTGACTCACAAAATGTTTCTGTGGTTAACAGAGCTCCAGGCATGGAACATGTTAATCTAGGTCACTGTTTGGGAATGTTCATTAGCAGCAGAATAGGGATGTCCTCTGGACTTCCACTTAGGAGTCCATTAACCATTTCCACAAACCTAATTTCTTTCAGTTACTAAACAATGTTGAAGGCCATTTCTGTCTGGGACATGGGGCATTGACTAATATATTAGGCATAGTCACCTACACATTACACTTACAGGAGCTTTTAGGACATCCCATTCTAAATCTATAGGTATTAATATGGAGTTGGTTCCGCTTCTGCAGCTAAACAACTTCCAGTCTTCTGGGAAGGTTTTCTACAAGATTTTGGAGTGTCTGTGGGCAGAAGAACATTTGTGATGTCAGACATTGACGTTGGACGAGAGGACCTGGCTCACAATCGCCATTCTAGTTCATTCCAAAGGTGTTTGATGGGGGTGAGGTCAGGAATATGTGCGGCCAGTCAAGTTCTTCCAAACTCACCCAACCATGTTTTTATAGACCTTGCTTTGTGCCCTGGGGCAGTCATGCTGGGACAGAAAAGGACCTTCCCCAAACTATTCCCACAAAGTTTGAAGCATACAATTGTCCAAAATATCTTGGTATACTGAAGAATTAAGTTTTCTGTCCCGTGAACTATGTGGGCTAGCTCAGAAAAAACAAACCCATAGCATTCTCCCTCCTCGACCAAACTTTAAATTTGGCACTATGCAGTCAGACAAGTAATGTTGTCCTGGCATTCGCCAAACCCAGATCCATCTATCATATCACCAGACAGAGAAGAATGATTCAAATTTCCACAGAACATGTTTCCACTACTTCAGAGTACAGTGGTGGCATGTTTTGCACCATTTCATCTGCAATGTGCCACAGGAGGAGGAACGGTAGCAATAATGGTGGTTGTAGCCAGGGGTGGGATTCAAATTTTTAACAACAGGTTCTCTACTCAACGGCGGACATGCGGCATCATGACACATGTTTACATATACATCACATATATGCAACACACACATATATGCAACACACATACATATAAATACAACATATATACACTACACACACACATATATACACATAAATACACCATATACATAGTACACATACATAAATACACCATATACATAGTACACATACATAAATACACCACATATACACTACACACACATACCACCCAACTTGTAAAAAGCCTAAGGAGCTAAACTATGGAATGGAAGGGCTCATCTCCAGCTGCCATTGTAATTTTAAACAACTGGATCTGGAGAACCTGAGGGAACTGGCTAAATCCCATTCCTGGTCGTAGTACTCACTTACTCTGTCATTCCCCTAGGCCATGCAGTGATGGGAAGGACCTACCTTTCTTCCCTTCGGGACACACTATACCTGTTTGATGACGGTTTAGGTACCCTTGATATTGAAGGTTTTGAGTTGCAAAACAGGGTTCATAATGTCAAAATGTTGCAATGTAACAGTACAGGAAGCAATGATGGGGCAGTTGTGTGGTAGAACAGTTCTTTATTGAAGAATTCAAATGCCAACACATCAGGACAGTTCTTAGCATGCACAGTCTTGCAGTCGGTACACAAAATGCACTGTCCACAGATATTAAAGGTTTCACGGCTGCACAGGTAGTTCATAGGCCAGAATGTCTCAAAGTTGTCTTCCTCCTTTATCACACTTCACTTCTCTAGCTGACTTGTACGTAAGCATCCAGGTATTTGGGGGGGGGGCATACTTCTTATAAAGCAATGCAACCAATAGGGAGGAGCGTAAATAACAGGCTAGGTTCTGCACCTTTTTTGAACAGGTTGCAGATGCACCTAGCCTTTCTGCTGCCTGAGGTGAAAACTAAAACGCCGCCCCTCCCCCCATGCCAATTTCTTAACCTAAACCCTTTGCCACAATGAAAGCGCTTATTGCCTATGGCCTTTCCGCTCCCCCTTTCTTGCCCCTACCGGGTGCTATCGCCTCACCTGGCCTCATTGGTGATGCACCACTGGCTACATTCTCAGTTGCATGGAAGCATGGAGTTTTCCAGGCTCCTGCAACTTCCTCTGCCACTAATGGCAGATTACAGAGTGTTCCAGAATCTGAACCTTATACAGTGTGTTCAACAGCACTGCAAATGAAAGATGGTAATCTCAATGGCGAAGTCCCCTAAGAAATCAGGCATAATGGATAAGAATAACTTTATCCAATGACCACAGTAAGGGAAATGTGCTGTAAAAATGAAACTTCAGTTTCCATAGAACTTTTCCAAGTTGAGACTGTCCCTTAAAATCAGGGGCAGTTGGCAGACATGGTCTGATACTGTTCCTTCCAGCTGGTGATCCCACCTAATAAGGATATGTGATGTTTTAGGCATCTCTGTGAAGCAAGGCAGCAGCCTCCCGGCTCAATAAATATTGGAGTGAGGTAAAAGTATGTGCTGTACGAATAAGATTCTGTAGTTTATCTTACTAACACCTTGCCGTGCTCGAATTACAGGCAGAATGACTTCAGAAATAAACTGAAACACTTCACTGGTACATTATTACCTTCAAAAAATGAAATCAAAAACTTCACACAAATATTTTAATGTTTTTGACCTACTCCTACTGAGGACTTGTGAATTCTTCTAGAGCAACACATCACATCTGGCATAGACTTCAATCTAGGCACATGGCCTGCTTGAGTATGCTCTTAATTTATGATGAGGTGTGCACTTTCAAGGCCGGTATTTCATTTCAGGTCTTCATAAATAAGCCCTATATTTTTTATCCTGTACATGTTGGGCATGTAGGTATTCATCATCATGCCTTAGATTAGAGTCTACAATGACATTGCCATGTGTACAGATCCTGGTACCAAATTATGGATACTCTGTGTAGGGGGTCTCAAACTTGGTTGCACATAGAAAATTTTTTCCAGTTGACGGGTCGCAATATTCACATATATCCTATGCTCAGCACATACATTTGTCACACTCACCGCTCAGCCGGCCACACCTGGGAATGATGCCAATAGCTCCCCTAGTGGTGAGAACATTGGGATTAGAAAGAGTTTTCGCTACTTTTTTAATTTCAAAAAGTATTTATTAGGTTGATGGCAAAAATGGAGAAATCGTATACAGTACAGAGGTACATATAATAAGTGAACAGAGTTCTCCTATGATTGTAAGCATATAAAGAATACAATGTAAGTAGGAATCAATTGTTATAACAAAACATTTACATAACAATAAAGAGTCCATATTTGTAGGAAACGTTCCCTAGTGTCGTTTAGCGTAGCGTTCAGTTTTTCATATAAAGCAATACGATTAACCCTATGAATCATTGTACAGCCCTCAAACCATTGTTCCATAGTGAGAGTTTCCCCCAAATCTACCTCCCAGCCGTGCATAAATGCTAGTTTGGTGTTGGGGAGCAGCGAATTTAGGAGAGAGTAAATAAAAGAGAGAGAGCCCTTCTTTAATGCTCTATATTTACAGTCTTTCAAATGGCGTGTAGGTAAGCATACTATTTTCACTACTTTTTTAGTGGCATTCTAGTCAGTTTTCAAAAGGAACTTTCACATGGAGACACATGAAGAGACCCTAAAATGAATGCAGACTCCCAGATCAGACCCCAGATTTATACAGACCTCAGATCAGACTGCAAATCTATATAGACACAGCCCTCTCTCAGCTCACCACGCACAGCACCGTTCATTATATAGCGTTTGGTATCGCACTGGTATTCACTCCAATGGGCTGAGCTGTGCCTAGATTTGAAAAAGAGGAGGCAGGACAGCACACCGGGTCTGGTTAGTAGTGGGTGCACATTTCCGGGGGAGTGGTGAGTTCCCCCACAGGGATCAGAAGATCAGGAATACGAAAAAATCTGGTGGAGACAACATGTCCTCAAGTAAAGCTTTATTCCAGATGCTACGTTTCGGCCTAAAAGGCCTCTGTTAGGCCGAAATGTAGCATCTGGAATAAAGCTTCACTTGAGGACGTTCTGTCTCCACCAGATTTATTTTGTGTTCCTGAGCTGTGCCTAGGTCATGTGACTAATGGACGTGACATCACTGGCCTAGGAAAAACTGAGAGAAGGCAGCAACAGTACTGCGAGCTCCTCTGCCATCTTAAACAGCTGATCGAGGAGGGTACTGGATGTCAGACCCCCACCAATCATATACTGTCATAAGTAAAAAAAAAAAACTCTCAGAAAACCCCTTTAATGTTATTTAATAATTCATTCAAGCCTTTTAAAAACCATCCACTGTCCCTGCTATGACCACATCTGAGGTAGACCATTCCACAGATTTACAGCTTATTCTTAAAGGGGTTTTCTCACTTCAGTAAGTTGCATTTATCATGTAGAGAAAGTTACTACAAGCCACTTACTAATGTATTGTTATTATCATATTACTTCCTGTGCTGGCTGGATTCATTTTTCCATCACATTATACACTGCTCGTTACGACCACCCTGCAATCCAGCAGTGGTGACCGTGCTTGCACACTATAGGAAAAGAGGTCAGTACAATTACAATGATAATATATATATATATATACACACAGTACAGACCAAAAGTTTGGACACACCTTCTCATTCAAAGAGTTTTCTGTATTTTCATGACTATGAAAATTGTAGATTCACACTGAAGGCATCAAAACTATGAAATAACACATGTGGAATTATATACTTATACCAGCATGGCTACCACAGCATCTTGCAGCGGCATGCTATTCCATCGGTTTGCATTTAGTTGGACCATCATTTATTTATCAACAGGACAATGACCCCAAACACACCTCCAGGCTGTGTAAGGGCTATTTGACCAAGAAGTAGAGTGATGGGGTGCTAGGCCAGATGACCTGGCCTCCACAGTCACCAGACCTGAACCCAATCGAGATGGTTTAGGGTGAGCTGGACCGCAGAGTGAAGGCAAAAGGGCCAACAAGTGCGAAGCATCTGTGGGAACTCCTTCAAGACTGTTGGAATACCATTTCAGGTGACTACCTCTTGAAGCTCATCAAGAGAATGCCAAGAGTGTGCAAAGCAGTAATCAAAGCAAAAGGTGGCTACTTTGAGGAACCTAGAATATAAGACATATTTTCAGTTGTTTCACACTTTTTTGTTAAGTATATAATTCCACATAGTTTTGATGCCTTCAGTGTGAATCTACAATTTTCATAGTCATGAAAATACAGAAAACTCTTTGAATGAGAAGGTGTGTCCAAACTTTTGGTCTGTACTGTATAAATATATAGTTTTTTTGCGTTTTAATACTAAAAACGCAAAAAAAAAAACTTTGGAAAAAACTTTATACTAAAAAGAAAATAAAAACTGGAAAAAAAATTCTTTGCATGCCATACTTTGACCCCTATAACTTTTTTATTTTTATGTATGAGGGCTCATTTTTGCAGGGCAATCTGTACTTTTCATCTATATCATTTTGGGGTGTGTATGACTCTTTGATCACTTTTTATTCCATTTTTGTTGGAGGTGACGCAACCAAAAAACGATGACTTTTTTCCGTTCTGCTATTTGTCGTATGGGATAAATAATTTTATATTTTAAAAGTACAGGCGTTTTTGCACACGGTTTGCCCATGATGTAAATTTTTTAAACTGTTTATGTATTTTTATTTCCACTAGGGAACTTTAACAAGCAATCATTAGATTGCTTCTCTCATAGACTCCAAAGCATTAGCCATAGGCAGGTGCTCCATTGGAACTTATGTGCGGCAGCCTCGGATCATTCAGGAGGACCAGCCAGGAGGACTCGCTCCCGGTTTCTGACTTCCCAGATGCTGTGGTCAGTTTAGTCGCTCTCCTCTGTAGTTTTTCCAGCTGCAGTGCGTACTTTCTATGGACTGATGCCCAGAACTGAACTGTATATTCCAGATGAGGGCGCACCAACGCTTTGTATAGTGGTAATATTTCTTCCCTGCCCCAAGAGTCCATGCCTCGTTTAATACATGACAATATCCTGGTGGTCTTAGAAGCAGCTGATTGACATTGTATGCAGTTATTTAACCACTTCCCATCCAGGCCATTTACCCCCTTCCTGACCAGGCCTAATTTTGCAAATCTGACATGTGTGACATGTAATAACTTTGGAACGTTTTTACTTATCCAAGCGATTCTGAGACTGTTTTCTCGTGACACATTGTACTTCAAGTTAATGGTAAATTTGAGTCGATAAGTTTTAATTTTATTTATAAAAAAAATCCAAAAGTTAACGAAAATTTGAAAAAATTCACTGTTTTCTAAATTTCAATCTCTCTGCTTTTAAGACAGATAGTGATACCCCATAAAATCCTTTTTAATTTACATTCCCCATATGTCTACTTTATGTTGGCATAATTTTGGTAGTGTCATTTTATTTTTTAAGGACAGTAGAAGGTTTAGAATTTTAGACGCAATTTTTGCAAAATCAACTTTTTTAAGGACCAGTTCAGTTCTGAAGTCAGTTTGTGAGGCTTATATAATAAAAACCACCCATAAATTACCCCATTTTAGAAACTACACCCCTCAAACTATTCAAAACTGGTTTTAGAAATCTTGTTAACCCTTTAAGTATTCCACAGGAATTAAAGCAAAATAGATGTGAAATTTCAAAATTTCACTTTTTTTTGCAGATTTACCATTTTAATAATTTTTTTCTTGTAACACATCAAGGGTTAACAACAAAACAAAACTCAATATTTATTACCCCGATTCTGCAGTTTGCAGAAACACCCCACATGTGGTCGTAAACTGTTATTTGGGGATATGCCAGGGCTCAGAAGGGGAGGAGCAGCATCTGCATTTTCTAACATGGAATTTTTTGTCATGGTTTGTAAGAGTGATAACTTTTTAATTTTTTTGTGGACTGAGCTGCGTGAGGTCTTATTTTTTGCGGGACAAGCTGTGCTTTTTATTGGCACCATTTTGGGATACATCCGGCTTTCTGATCACTTTTTAATCTAATTTTTGGGAGGTTAACTAATAAAAAAAAGCAGTTTAGGGGCATTTTTCTATATATATTTTTTTTACACCGTTCACTTGATGGGGTAGATCATGTGATATTTTAGAGCCAGTTGTTACGGACGCAACAATACCAAATATGTCTATTTTTTATTTATTTTTTTTACGTTTTACACAATCAGAGCATTTTTAGAAGAAAAATCATGTTTTTGTGTTGCAATTTTTTAAGAGCCTTTTTTTTCATTTTTCGGGCTATAATCTTGTGTGGGGGCTCATTTTTGCGGGATGAGGTGACGTTTTTATTGCTACAATTTTGGGATGCATACGACTTTTTGATTGTTTGATATTATGTTTTTTGGTAGGTGATGCGACAAAAAAAGCTGTTTTGGCATAATTTTTATTAGATTTTTTTACGCAGTTCACTTGATGGGGTAGATAATGTGATATTTTTATAGAGCTGGTCGTTTCGGACACGGTTATACCAAATATGTCTATTTTTTATTTATTTTTTTTACGTTTTACACAATAAGAGCATTTTTAGAAAAAAATTCATGTTTTTGTGTTGCAATTTTTTAAGAGCCTTTATTTTTCATTTTTCGGGCTATGATCTTGTGTGGTGGCTAATTTTTTGCGGGATGAGGTAACGTTTTTATTGATATCATTTTGGGATGCATACGACTTTTTGATGGTTTGATATGTTTTTTGGTAGGTGAAGCGACAAAAAAAAGCTGTTTTGGCATAATTTTTATTAGATTTTTTTTACGCAGTTCACTTGATGGGGTAGATCATGTGATATTTTTATAGAGCCGGTCGTTGCGGACGCGGTGATACAAAATATGTCTATTTTATTTATTTATTTTTATTTGTAACATTTTTTTAATGACATATTTGGGGGAAAATTATTTTTTTTAATATGTGATTTTTATTTTATTTTTTATATAATACTCTATTATATAAAAGAGAGAGTGACCCAAAGAATGAAGACCCAGAGAGAGTGACCCAGAGAGAGTAACCCAAAGAATGAAGGTAACAGGTCAGTTTTATTGCATAGGGAATGCCGTAAAAATGCTATAAAAACATTTCTTCATTGTTGCAGGGCAAACAGCACATTTTTGACCCCTTTTCATCTTTGGAACAATATTTGGGGCTGGAAATAATCAAACACCATTTGCACTTCCTCTTACCATAATACATGTATTTGAACAGCGAATATGTTAAAAAATCAGGGGCATTAGGGTGCTGCCACACAGCTTTGTGTTGTGTCTTGTTCAGTGTTTTTTGTAACATTTTAGGCACTTTTGAGGCGTTTACCCATATATTGTGTTTTACCTCCTGACATTTTTTCATGGAGTTTTTTTTTTTGCATGACTAGCTTTACTTTATAGGAATGTATGTGTCCTCCTGTAATGTCACTTTCTCTATAGAACAGTATGGGGAAAGTCCAAAAAATTCCATTAGAATATGTGGACACACATTGGCACTTGTTTGGCGTTTTTTATCCTGTGGATAGATGATGTTTTTGCAATGGGACAACCCCCTTTAAAACTGCTCTCTCACTATTTCCGTGTCACTTGTAAGGGTACGGCCACACGGTCAGGTTTCTGCATGCAATTTTGGAAGCCAAAAACAGGAGTGGACCCAAAAAAAAAAAGAAGTTTTATCTGACTGTGTGGCCTTACCCTAAGAGACACCAACCAGTGGCTTTCATACTTTCTAGCAACTTTATGATCTGAAGAAAAATGAGAAAAATTACATAAACAAAATCCTGAAAAATATTTTTATCAAAATGTGAAATTGTAACTACAGTAAAGGATAGTAATAATACAGATCACTGTACAGACTTACAGTAGTACTCAGGCTACTTTCACATCTGCGGCAAAGAACAGCCTGCCGTAATTCTCCGGATCCTGCACTGCCAGATACAACCGGAATGACCACTGGCCCCATCAAAGGGGTTGTTTTATCATAGACAATGGGAGCATATTGCTAGGATATGCCCCCATTGTCTTATAGATGTTGGTCCCACTGCTGGGACCGCCGCACCTATATCGAGAACGGAGCCCCGCAAGGTGGTGACTGGAGGACTCTGCTCCGGCAACCACCACGCTAGCTCCCCATAGTGAATGGGAGCGTACCGAGCATGTGCAGCCCCCGCTCCCTTTAATTTCTATGGGGCCGACATAAATAGCCGAAATAGCAGAAATTGGCTATTTTCGCCGGCCCCATAGAAAATGAATGGAGGGAGGATGCGCATGCGCAGTGCGCCCTCCTTCACTTGCGGGGCTCCGTTCTCGATATAGGTGTGGGACCAGCATCTATAAGACAATGGGGGCATATCCTAGCAATATGCTCCCATTGTCTGAGATGCAACAACCGCTTTAAGTATAATGGGGTCTGGACATAGATCCGGCCACATTCCGGTAAAAATGTGGAGAATTGACTGGACACAAACCGCTGCATGCTACTGTTTGTGTCCCACCAATTCTCACCATTTTTGCCGGATCAGGCAGCCCGGTCTTCTCACCACAGATATAAAAGTAGCCTTCGTAGATGTTTCTGCGCTCGCTTGAGTATTTCTGATCACTAAGTGCTTCCTCCCTTTCTGGACTACATGTGATCTCCTGGAGACTAATCTGGCGCTGCTATTTCTTGGCAGACTGAGATACTTACAGAAGGTTGATGAAGAAGAGTTCATGAGATCATATTAGTAACAAGAGGAGGGGAATAAAACACTACAGCTGCACACTGCTGCTCTCCATGGCTTGTTTTCCCATTTTCATCAACCTGTAATTCATGTACGTTTGTGATGTGGATTAAATCAGCCATCTTGTGACTTGCCAGCTGTTCTAAAACTACAACTCCCAGGGGCACTCATAACTTTTCAGAGCATGCTGAGAGTTCCAGTTTTGGACCAGCTGGATTTTATGTCATGTTCCCTCTTTTGTTAGGACTATTCATCTTTTGCATTAGTACTCACTAAAAGTTGCCTACTGGGCCACTGCTGCGATCCTAGCCTGGTTACAACCCACAATGAATGTGTCAGTCATCTCTGACAACATGATCATGCCCTGCTCCCTGTGCTTCATAACCACAGCGCATGCGCAGACAGTCAGCCTTGGGCACTAACTGTCATGTGGGTCAGCGTCTGAGGCTGCCTGACCGTGCTGATGTCATGTAGGTCAGCGTCTGAGGCTGCCTGACTGTGCTGAGGTCATGAAGGTCAGTGTATGAGGCTGCCTTACTGTGCAGGTGCAGCTGGCCTGGTTAGGAGGCTGGATATTATTGCATGCTCTACAGTGCTAGCGGGAGGTTCATTCTTTCGCATGTGCTGTGGTTATGGAGAGCGGGGGACAGGACATGAAGGTGTTGTTAGTGATGACTGGCACATTCATTGTAGGCTGTGACCAGGCTAGGATCAAGTGCACAATGTACAGCATGTGATCCAGGAAGTACCAGGGGCATATCATTTGACCAGGAGCACAGCACTGGCCCAGTAGGAAACTTTGGTTTCAATGCTAGTATCAATGCTAAAGATTTTAGTCTCAATAAGGGGAGGAACATTTAATGGGGTATTCCGATAAAGTAACTTAATTTTTGAAAAACTGCATGAAGGCTGCAAGCTGTGACTCAGCCAGAACCCATACCTATACATATAACCAGAGCTTCAGTTTACCTTGCAATCCATTTGTCTAGCTTCTGTGTGAGCCTGCAACACACTGGCAACTGATTCTCCCTCACAAAACTACAATACCCACAATGCCTAGCTTTCCTGCTGTGAGTGTTGATGATTACTGATTGGCTGTCTAAAATACAGTCAGGTCACGCCCCCTCTACTCAGTAATCAGCAGCACACTAACATTTAGCTAGAGAATTGATAGCAACACACTGAGCATGCTCGATCTAACAAAGGCTCAGAACTACAGGTCAATGCCATGGTAATTTATGAGGAAACACAGTGGGTAGCAAAGGAAGAAAACTACTTTTATTAGTACTGAATGGTAAATATGTGAAATTGACATTATATTAGGTAATTATTGATGATGAATTAGTCTAAAACATAAGTTATATTTATGGTAACCTGAATACCACTTAAAGGAAATGTTGGAAAAATACACTCACTGACCCTCAGATTTCAGCCACAGATTTGTAACATAGTAACATACATAGTAATATAGTTTGTAAGGCCGAAAAAAGCCATCTGTCCATCCAGTTCGGCCTGTTATCCTACAAGTTGATCCAGAGGATGGCAAAAAAACCCTGTGAGGTAGAAGCCAATTTTCCTCACTTTAGGGGAAAAAAATTCCTTCCCGACTCCAATCAGGCAATCAGTATAACTCCCTGGATCAACAACCCCTCTCTAGTGACTATAACCTGTAATATTATTACCCTCCAGAAATACATCCAGGCTCCTCTTGAACTCTTTTAGTGAACTTACCATCACCACCTCCACAGGCAGAGAGTTCCATAGTCTCACTGCTCTTACCATAAAGAATCCTCTTCTATGTTTGTGTACAAACCTTCTTTCCTCCAGACACAGAGGATGTCCCCTCGTCACAGTCACAGTCCTGGAGATAAATAGATGATGGGAGAGATCTCTGTACTGACCCCTGATATATTTATACATAGTTATTAGATCTCCCCTCAGTCGTATTTTTTCTAAAGTGAATAACCCTAATTTTGATAATCTTTCTGGGTACTGTAGTTCAGTTCCAGTTATTATTTTAGTTGCCCTCCTCTGAACCCTCTCCAGCTCTGCTATGTCTGCCTTGTTCACAGGAGCCCAGAACTGTACACAGTACTCCATGTGTGGTCTGACTAGTGATTTGTAAAGTGGCAGGACTATGTTCTTATCACGGGCATCTATGCCCCTTTTGATGCAACCCATTATCTTACTGGCCTTGGCAGCAGCTGTCTGACACTGGTTTCTACAGCTTAGTTTGCTGTTCACTAAAATTCCTAGGTCCTTTTCCATGTCAGAGTTACCCAATATTTTACCATTTAGTATTTACTGGTGACTTGC
Source organism: Rhinella marina (assembly GCA_900303285.1). Classification (NCBI taxonomy): domain Eukaryota; kingdom Metazoa; phylum Chordata; class Amphibia; order Anura; family Bufonidae; genus Rhinella; species Rhinella marina. Next base: position 323,417 of record ONZH01031000.1, read on the forward strand.
ATTATTCCTTCCTATGTGCATAACCTTACATTTGTCAGTGTTAAACCTCATCTGCCACTTCTCTGCCCAAGCCTCCAGTCTATCCAGATCCATCTGTAGCAGTGTACTGTCCTCTTCTGTGTTAATTACTTTACACAGTTTAATGTCATCTACAAAAAATGATATTTTACTGTGCAAGCTTTCTACAAGATCATTAATAAATATATTGAAGAGAATAGGGCCTAATACTGACCCCTGTGGTACCCCACTAGTGACAGTGACCCAATCTGAGTGTGTGCCGTTAATAACCACCCTCTGTTTTCTATCACTGAGCCAGTTACTTACCCACATACAGACATTTTCTCCCAGGCCAAGCATTCTCATTTTATATACTAACCTTTTATGTGGTACAGTGTCAAATGCTTTGGAGAAGTCCAGATATACGACATCCATTGAGTCGCCGGTGTTAAGTCTAGAACTTACCTCCTCATAGAAACTGATAAAATTGGTTTGACATGACCGATCCCTCATGAAGCCATGCTGATATGGAGTTATTTGCTTATTTTCATTGAGGTACTCCAAGATAGCATCTCTTAGAAAACCCTCAAACAGTTTACCCACGACAGATGTTAAACTTACCTGCCTATACAGTAGTTTGTGGGCTCTATTTTTGGACCCTTTTTGAATATTGGCACCACATTTGCTATGCGCCAATCCTGTGGAACACTCCCTGTCAATATAGAGTCCTTAAATATCCGAAATAAGGGTCTGGCGATGACATTACATAATTCTCTGAGGATACGGAGGTGTATGCCATCCGCTCCGGGCAATTTGTCTATTTTAATCTTTTTAAGACGTTGCTGTACTTCTTCCTGGGTCAGACAGGGCACTTTTAAAGGGGAATTTACTTTTATATTCTGCATTATATCTGACAGTTTATTTCCTCAGTGCATACAGTGGAGAAAAAAATATTTAATAGCTTTGCTTTCTCCTCATCGATCTCTATAACTCCCCCCTCATTACTCTGTAAGGGGCCGACACCTTCAGGTATATACTTTTTACCTTTTGTATAATTAAAGAACATTTTAGGGTTAGTTTTACTCTCTTTGGCGATTAATCTCTCGGTCTCTAGTTTGGCTGCTTTTATTTGTCTTTTACATATTCTATTTTTTTCCTTATAGTTTTTCAATGCTTCCTCGCTCCCCTCCTGTTTTAGCGATTTAAATGCTTTCTGTTTGTCATTTATTGCTTTCTTTACAGCTCTATTTATCCACATTGTTTTTTTTCTTTTATTCCCATAAGGAATGTACCTCTCATAATTAAATATTAGGATGCTTTTAAAAATATCCCATTTTGTGGCTGTATTTTTATTTATGAGGACTTTGTCCCAGTTCGTTAGGTCTATGGCCTCTCTTAGTTGGCTAAATTTAGCTTTTTTGAAGTTTAGTATTTTTGTTCCTCCCTGAAGAAACACTCTTTTGAATGACAATTGGGAGTTTATTATATTATGGTCACTATTTCCCAGGTGTCCCCCAACCTGCAAATCTGTTGTTCTGTCAGGTCTATTGGTTAATACTAAGTCCAGTATGGCCGTCCCTCTAGTCGGGTCCGGAACCAGTTGGGAAAGGTAATTGTCTTTGGTTATTGCCAAGAACCTGTTTCCTTTATGAGATATACAGGTTTCAGTTTCCCAGTCTATATCTGGGTAGTTGAAATCCCTCATAATAACGACCTCATTATGATTTGCCGCCTCGTCTATTTCATTTAGAAGTAGATTTTCTGTGGACTCTGGTATATTGGGTGGTTTATAATAAACTCCTATTAGTATTTTATTATTGTTTTTGGCTCCATTTATTTCTACCCACAGTGACTCCATATCTTCATGTCCCTCACTTATATCTTCCCGGAGTGTGGGCTTTAGACAGGACTTTACATAAAGGCAGACTCCTCCACCTTTCTGGTTTTGACGATCCTTTCTAAACCGACTGCAACCCTGTACATTAACTGCCCAGTCATAGCTATCCTCCAGCCATGTCTCAGTTACTCCCACGATGTCATAGTCCTCCTCACACATCACTAATTCCAGTTCACCAGTTTTATTAGTTAGGCTTCTGGCATTAGTGTACATACAATTAAGAGGTTGATGTATATTTCTTACCCTACAGCTTTCCTTCTGAACTGTTCTAGTTCCTCCTTCCATTCCTCCCCCAGTTCCATTACCTTGCCCCAGGTCTCTATCTGCACTATCTTCCCCTCCTAAAATGTAGTTACCCTCCCCCCCAGTCCCTAGTTTAAACACTCTTCCAGCCTTCTAGCCATCTTCTCCCCCAAAACAGCTGCCCCTTCCCCATTGAGGTGCAGCCCATCCCTACGGTAGAGCCTGTAGCTGACAGAGAAGTCGGCCTAGTTCTCCAAGAACCCAAATCCCTCCTTCCTACACCAGTTCTTGAGTCACTTGTTTACCTCCCTAATCTCCCGCTGCCTTTCTTGTGTGGCTCGTGGTACAGTCAGTATTTCGGAAAACACTACCTTGTAATTTATCATGCCGCAAATCTGAATATAAATGATCCCCTTTAATGGGACTAATCTGCATGTGGTCACCCTCTGTGGCTCCCTAGCCAAGAAGGTATATGTTTCTTCTTAACAGGGACTTGAAATCTATGTGGAAAAAATCCATGGTTGTATGAACAAAAATGCAGACATCAATTGGAAACAATAGGACCCAGATATAATGCACCAAAATCCATGTGAAATCCGTGTGAACATGCTTTTAAAGGCTTTGCACATTTTTAGACCTTTTTTATGTAATTGCATAGATTTCTATAAAAAAAAACACAGGCCAGAGTAAGCTCTAGTGTGTTTTGATGGGGGGGGGGTCCATCTGTTGTTTTTTGTGGTCTTTTTTGGCTTTTTTACACACTGGCTTAATTGCCCATAGCAACCAATAAATTCCATCTTTCATTTTTCATAGCTCCTTTGGGAAATGGAAGTTGTGATCTGATTGGTTGGGCAACTAAGCCAGTTCTACTTTACACCAGTTTAGATAAATCTTTCATCTTACCACGAATGTTTTCTTCATGGTGTTTTCCCCCTTGTGCACACAAAGTTTGGCAAATCAGTTTTGAATAACTTGAGAGGTGTAGTGTAGTTATGTAAGCCCCACAAAGTGACTTTATAACTAAACTGGTTTACAAAATGATGCAAACAAAAAGTAGACATATGGGGAATGTAAAGTAATAACTATTTTATGATGTATCACTATCTGCCTAGGCTAGCTAAAACCTCCACATTATGCGTCTCTTAGTAAAGCTAAGACAAAACACTGCCACATTAGTGTTGTGTGGCAACGTAATCGGCACTAGGACGGTGCACTCATAGCTCCTGATGATTCAATTCAGATGAAACACGTCAAGTTTAGACACATAATGTGGAGGCTTTAGCTAGCCTACTTACTAGGTAGTTAAGGTGTGTTCATCCCCGTATGTTCCCTAAGGGTTGATATACCTAATACAGTTATCACAGTTACCGTTACAGGGTTGATGTATGTGGGATCTGTACTTGGGGGCTGTACATGTTTTAGCCCATGACAAGCACATAGTGCCCCCCGTCACACCCTTTTTAAGGTGTCTTTGCACCTTAGATTTGTCCGTGATTTGTATTACCACATATGTATGATTTTTAATACACAGTGCGGTCTGTATGTTCATGTAGGACACACACCTGACAACTGCTGGAGAAAACTGTCTCGGATCTCCCATGGTGTCCAGGTCCATCTTCCATGAGACACGGCCAGAATAGCTCATTCCCTGAGTTTCCTTGTGTGGACCCTGGGTCTACGTGGAAAAATGAAGGTGTGGGTTGTCCGCTGTGCATATGAGTAGCACACAGATAGAAAATATGTTTGTCTGAATCAGGCATTATTTGTAAAACATTGAACATTAGCATTTATGGTGTTTGCCCTAACACAGCATGTTGGTTTTCAATAACCGAAGTGACATTAAAGGGGTTCTCCGGGAATTAAGAAAATGAAAATACTTAAATATTACTTCATGATAAATATATTCCCAAATACCTTCCATTAGTTATAATAGCTTGTTTTGTCTAGGAAGTAATGATTAGGAGAAACAAAATGGCCGACATCCTGTCAGTACACACAAAACCTGTCCGAATCACACAGGAGGACAAGTTACTTCACATCACTGAGGTAAAGAGCTGCCTCATCCTCCTCTCTACTCTGCTTGTCAGGGATTATGATCCTAAATACAGTTTAATACGATATTTAGCTGAATCTTTGTGGGAATGGAGGAGACATTAAGTACAGCGAGGACGTGCAGGACAGACTGTGGTAATGTGGGACTTTGGTAATAAAGACTGCATACAAGTGCTGCTGCTCATTATCCACATCCCCACCTCCTCTCTGTACTTCATGTCTCCTCATGAAATCCATTCCTACAGAGATTCATCTAAAGATTTTATCAGCTGTATTCAGGCAGCTCTTTACCTCAGTGTTGTGAAGTAACTTGTCCTCCGGTGTGATTAGGGCAGGTTCTGTGTGTACTAATAGGACGGGAGCCATTTTGTTTCTCCTAATCATAGCTCCCTAGACAAAATGAGCCATTATAACTAAAGGTATTTGGGAATATGTTTATCATGAAGTAATATTTAAGCATTTTAATTTTCGTAATTCCCGGAGAACCCCTTTAAGGGACATGCTGCCATTGCCATTACCCTAAATTTTATGTCCATTCCAGTGGGGCACATTGTGTGTAGTGTAGATTTATACAGCTGAGTACCTGTAAGAGCAAAAGAGCAAACATAATGTATAATACCTGGTTTACATATGTGTGATGGTCCTTTGGCTTTAAGCCTATTTAAATGGAGAGTTGGTCAATGGGACTTGTGGTTGACAAGTAATTGGTGCTCATCTGGTTGGTTCAGATGGGTGTGCTGTCACAATAGACCGGGCTCCTGGTGTAAATACATTATACTGTGCTTCAATACTCATTTTCTTGGCATTTAGATATTTATGCTGTAGACTTGATTTTGCAAAACCAATCACTTTGATCTAACTGGAGCAGGCTCCACATGGACAGTAGAGTTCAAGAAAAGTCACCTGCTCTTCAGTAGCTCATCAATGAACACCCCCTTAAAGGGGCTCTCCGGGAATTAAGAAAATGAAAATACTTTACTTTATTTTTACTTTATGATAAATATATTCCTAAATACCTTCCATTAGTTATAATGGCTCATTTTGTCTGGGGAGCAATCATTAGGAGAAATAAAATGGCCGCCGTCCTATTAGTACACACAAAACCTGTCCTAATCACACAGGAGGTCAAGTTACTTCACAACACTGAGCTATAGAGCTGCCTTAGGCTACTTTCAAACTAGCGGCAACACGGATCCGGCACCTAAAGGGTGCCGACAGATCCGTACTGCCGCTGATACATGTGTGGAGCCGGAGCAGCGGTCCGGCCCCACACATGTTGACACACACATTGGGACAAGACACAGACAAACATACATACATACACACACATACATACATACATACTTACATACTCCAGTCAGGGACGCGGGCAGCACGTCTTCACGCGCCTCCTGTGCGCAGTGATGACGATTCCCCACAGCGCCCTCTGCTGGGCGCAGTGGGGAAACGTCATAGCTGCGCGCAGGAGGCGCGTGAAGACATGCTGCCGGCGTCCCTGGCTGGAGTATGTGAGTATGTATGTGTTTGTGTGTATGTGTGTGTATGTATGTCTGTCTGTCTGTAGCCGGATCCGGAATGACCCCCCATTGCAAGTCAATGGAGGACAGATCCGGATTACTGGTGTGTCCACACCAAACGGATCCGTCCCCATTGACTTGCATTGGGGGTCATTCCGGATCCGTCTTGGTGCGGATGCCTGGACCGGAGAGCAAACTGCAGCATGCTGCTGTTTGTTCTCCGGTCTGAAGACAGAACAGAATGCTTTCAGGAACATTCCGTTGTCTTCAGTTCAGTTTTCTCCCCATTGACAATGAATGGGGACAAAACTGAAGCGTTTTTTTCCGGTATTGAGCCCCTATGACGGAACTCAATACCGGAATTTATAAACGCTAATGTGAAAGTAGCCTTATCCTCCTCTCTGCTCTGCTTGTCAGGGATTATGATCCTGAATACAGATAAATCTCTGTGGGAATGGAGATGATGAGGACACATGAGAAGAGGGTGAGGTGTGGCTAATGAGCAGCAGCACTTGTTTACAGTCTCCATTACCACAGTCTGTCCTGTCCGTCCTCTCCATACTAAATTCCCCAGAGATTCAGCTAAAGTTCATATCATCTGTATTCATGATCATATTCTATGACAATCAGAACAGGGAGGATGAAGCAGCTCTTTACCTCAGTGTTGTGAAGTAACTTGTCCTTCTGTGTGATTAGGACAGGTTTTGTGTTAACTAATAGGACAGCGGCCATTTTATTTCTCCTAATGATTGCTCCTCGGACAAAACGAGCCATTTTATCTAATGAAAGGTATTTTGGAATATATTTATTATAAAGTAATATATAAGTATATACTGTATGTCTAACAATCCACTAGGAAACGTGGGCTATGAAATTAATTGTTTCGGTTCCTGTTATGCAATATACTTGACAGTAGCAAGCTACTTTTAAGCTGTCAGTGGCCGTCTTACCTTATAGGTCCCTTTACTACTACACAAGTTATGCCTACAATATGTCTGCCCCAGCCCAAGAGATTCTGACAGAAGACAGCTGTGACACACAGCCCTGCTCCATTGGTAACCATCAAGATTGGAGATGATTTTCATCCTGGCAATAACCCCTTTACTGTCCATGGCACCTACACTAAGTAATCTTAGAGAGGGAAGATCCATCATCACCCCAGCCCGGCAGGGTAGCATGAATTACAGTGCTCTATACAATAAAAACAAGAGCTGATTTAACCTGAAATAAAAAGACAGTCCCTTAAATGACTTATATTATTTAATGTGTACATCATATCCAGTTTTTAATTCCACATTTCTAAATACTAGATGATAGGTATAGTCAATGAAGAAGACAAGAAACGTAACATGATACAACGTAAAGTGATTGAAAAGAAAGCACAGACTGAGAAAGAACTGGAACGATAGAGAAACAAAGTGGGGAGGGGGGAGTCTCATATTTCTCCTGTGATGCTGCTCCTAGAATAGCAGATGATGTGTGTGGTCACTGAGCAGGATGCATGCAACTCATGTCTGGAACCAGAGCCTCTTACTATCCACACCCCCCCCCCCACCACCACCACCGCTCTACCTCCCTAGTAGAGCTGCAAAGTCACACTACAACCTCCTCACTGACACTGTCACCTCACCATCATAATTGGAGTGATAGAATGGTGAGCATTGGTCAAGTTATTCTGTATGAAGTGGTATTATATACCGGTATAATGTATACGCTGTTTTCCCAATATCCACTCCCGTCCTGGAGACTTGGGCTCTGTGGGTTATATGTCAATACAATATTAGCCAATCTAAATGAAAGAGGTTTGAGTGGTGACTCTATAGTAGAAGTGTTAGAGACAATTAAAGATGATGTCCAGTGGAGGCAGAAATGACAAACCATTTACTAACCATCTCCACATGCCTCTTGTGTCTGAATCAACATGTAAAGTAATAAAAAAGATCAAAATCATTAATAGAGCAGAAGGCCGATGATTTCATGGAGTGGGAATGTATCAGAAGAAATCTGGCTTGGATGCAATGACATCATTTTGGGTTCTAAATTTTGCTAATTTTGCTTAATAAAAGAGTGCTACATTTATTAAGTATTTTAGCCGCTTCTAGAAACTTCTTGCTACTCACTTAACAAGTGGGTATGGCTTAACTCAAAGAATGTGGTCTCACAAAGAAGGGGCATGGCTGAGGTGTGACATTGTGTGCCAAAAATGTGCCAACAATTTGATGCGTTCGGAGCAAAGTAAGCCAAATAAAGTTAATTTCACATTTGTGGCACAGCATTCTGGCAGGCTGTTCCAGCAGAGTTCTCCAGATCTGGAATTCCTGGATGTTACTATAATGGGGTCTGTGGAGATCCGGCCGCTACCCAGCAAATATCCCGGGTTTTGGATGGAAGAAAAATTGTACAGCCAATTCCCGGCACTCTATGCCAGAAGACTGTATCACAAGTGTAAAAGAAGCCTAATAGCTGTTATAAAGTTAGACTAGACTAGGCTAGGAGTAGGAACATCGATCGTGGTAAGTATGATAAAATATATTTTATTGATATCAATGCGTTTCAAGGGCGAATAGCCCTCTTCTTCAGGACAATTGTCTGTGACTGAAAATCACTTCTATTCACCTGACGTTTGTTGAAATCCATGTGCTTGTCGTAAAAACAAGGAAATCATTTCTTTGTTGCAGTACAAAATCTGCAACAAACTTCACACAGATTTCACTTTTTGCATTGCAAAAGGTAAAATAAAAATCTGCAACATAAGGCTGGTTCACACTGCCAACAAGACATCTCTGCCAAAACAGCCTGCTGGAGCGCTTTGGTTCTGGCATTACCAAAAGGTACCAGAATGTCTGCCTGCCCCATTGACTATAATGGCGTCTGGCAGAGATCCGGCCGCTACCCGACAAATATGCAGGATTTGGCCTGACAAATACTGCTGCGTATCCTCTGCGTGTTCTCTGACAGATCATCTCTTGCCGTGGCAGTGTGAAAGTTTTTCTGCATCATGTGGATGAAAATTTCTAAAAACTCAGAAAAAATAAAGGGCAATGCTAAGGCCCACCCATTGATGTTAGTGACATCAACGGGAATACTGCAAGATGGAAGCCTCCACCTAGCAGAGACCTGGTACGTCACCATATCCACTGAAAAAGCCCTTGCCCTGCAGAGCGTTCTCCAATGCTCATCTCAGTGCATCTGCTTGGGTGAAAAAGGGGATATGTCTGGGTTCAGCTCTATTTCCAATAGCAACTTTCCCAATACACAAGGCGCACAGACATGAAGATGCATTAGTGCTGCCTAATGTGTTATTTTAACATGTAGTTGACTCTTACACTTGTATATCAATCATATCTATAATTGGGTTATGATACTGGCATAGGTATCGTTAGAACATTCTGGTCATACATACCAATCTCTGATTCAGATCCAGTCACATACCAGATCCAGCTGCATGAAGGCTCTGAAACGTTTCCAATGTCAGACCTATACCTTGTAGACACACTAAGATACAGTGCCTTGAGAAAGTATTCGGCCCCCTGGAACTTTTCAACCTTTTGCCACATTTCAGGCTTCAAACAAAAAGATATAACATGTCACATTTTTGGTGAAGAATCAACAAGTGGGTCACAATTGTGAAGTGGAACGAAATTTATTGGATCATTTAAACTTTTTTTGTAATAATAAAACTGAAAAGTGGGGCGTGCAAAATTATTCACCCCCCTTGCATTAATACTTTGTTGCACCACATTTTGCTGCGATTACAGCTGCGGTCACTTGGGGTATGTCTCTATCAGTTTTGCACATCTAGAGACTGAAATTCTTGCCCATTCTTCCTTGCAAAACAGCTCGAGCTCTTTGAGGTTGGATGGAGAGCGTTTGTGAACAGCAGTTTTCAGCTCTTTCCACATATTCTCAATTGGATTCAGGTCTGGACTTTGACTTGGCCATTCTAAGACCTGGATACGTTTATTTTTGAACCGTTCCATTGTAGATTTTGCTTTATGTTTGGGATCATTGTCTTGTTGGAAGATAAATCTCCGTCCTAGTCTCAGGTCTTTTGCAGACTCCAACAGGTTTTCATCCAGAATGGTCCTGTATTTGGCTCCATCCATCTTCCCATCAATTTTAACCATCTTCTCTGTCCCTGCTGATGAAAAGCAGGCCCAAATCATGATGCTGCCACCACCATGTTTGACTGTTCAGGGTGATGAGCTGTGTTGCTTTTATGCCAAACATATCGTTTTGCATTGTTTTCAAAAAGTTGGATTTTGGTTTCATCTGACCAGAGCACCTTCTTCCACATGTTTGGTGTGTCTCCCAGGTGGATTGTGGCAAACTGTAAACGAGACTTTTTATGGAGATCTTCTTCTTGCCACTCTTCCATAAAGGCCAGATTTGTGAAGTCTTGGACTGATTGTTGTCCTATGGACAGACTCTTCCACCTCAGCTGTAGATCTCTGCAGTTCATCCAGAGTGATCATGGGCCTCTTGGCTGCATCTCTGATCAGTCTTCTCCTTGTTTGAGATGAAAGTTTAGAGGGACGGCCAGGTCTTGGTAGATTTGCAGTGGTCTGATACTCCTTCCATTTCAATATGATCGCTTGCACAGTGCTCCTTGGGATGTTTAAAGCTTGGGAAATCTTTTGGTATCCAAATCCGGCTTTAAACTTCTCCACAACAGTATCACGGACCTGCCTGGTGTGTTCCTTGGTCTTCTTGATGCAGAACCCTGAGACTATCACAGAGCAGGTACATTTATACGGAGACTTGATTACACACAGGTGGATTCTTTTTCTCTTCATCAGTCATTTAGGACAACATTGGATCATTCAGAGATCCTCAATGAACTTCTGGAGTGAGTTTTCTGAACTGAAAGTAAATGGGCCGAATAATTTTGCACGCCCCACTTTTCAGTTTTATTATTACAAAAAAAGTTTAAATGATCCAATAAATTTTGTTCCACTTCACAATTGTGACCCACTTGTTGATTCTTCACCAAAAATGTAAAATGTTATATCTTTTTGTTTGAAGCCTGAAATGTGGCAAAAGGTTGAAAAGTTCCAGGGGGCCAAATACTTTCGCAAGGCACTGTATATGAATGCTAGGATACATGGAGAGATTTATAAACTAGCATCATCATGCTGGATATCATAATAATTCATATTGTATAAACTGCTATGTGTTCCCAGTTACAGAACATGTTCCTTACCTCCCAACCGTCCCAGATCCGGTGGGACAGTCCTGGATTGCAGTGGTACAATACGGGGGAGCTATGTCCCGCTTTCTGGCAGCTGTCCCTGCATCCGTAGGACACAGAGACAGTTGCCATAATGAAGCAGAGAGCCATCGCCTTGGCTCCATGCTTCATTATTCCTGCTGGCTCTCCACACCTCCAGTTTGTGTGGGGGGCGTGGGCGTCTGGCAGTCAGCCAATGTCCTGCTGCTGGGAAGAAGTTCAGTATGTGGTGTTTATTTTTTTTTACTTGCTGTGAGGACCACAATGTGGGCATATTACTGGGGGCACAGCTGGGCATATTACTGGGGGGCACAAAGTGGGCATATTACTGGGGGGCACAATGTGGGCATATTACTGGGGGCACAATGTGGGCATATTACTGGGGGGCACAATGTGGGCATATTTCTGGGGGGCACAATGTGGGCATATTTCTGGGGGACACAGCTAGGCATATTACTGGGGGCACAATGTAGGCATATTACTGGGGGTACAGCTGGGCATATTACTTGGAGCACAGTTGGGCATAATTCTGTGAACACACAATGTGGGCATAAATATTGTGCGGTGGCATGAAGGGGGAATAATTACTATGTGGGGGCATTAAGGAGACTGGGTGGGATTAGGTGTAAAGTTAGGTTTGGGGCTGAGTTAGAGGCGTGGACTAGTGCAGAAAAAATTGGCCTCTTTGGTGGTTTACAAAGTTGGGAGGTATGCATGTTCACATGCTGTAGACTGAAAAGATCTTCATGTAGACTTGAAGGAATTGACCTGCATTGCTTTGCACTGGTCTATCCAGGTTAGGATCACTGCTAAGCGTGTAGCAGGGCCAAAGATTACTGGATCACTGGACTTTTCACTGACATTTCCTGTATTATATACTGGGCCTACATTCACAATTCTGCTGGTTGTTCATGGAAGCAATGGAGAAACTTGCTTACACCCTAATGGTACAGCCACATGTGGCAAATCCATTGCAGATGTATTGCAAGGGAAAATGTCCATCATATCTGCTGGGATTCCACAGCAGCAAAATCCGCACCAAATGGTGTGAATCTTGTTATTTAATTCATTGCAAAACCTTGCACTGGTGAAATCCGTGGAGAAATCCAAAACATAAATTGAATTGACACCAGCTATTCAGGCTGGGAGTGACTCAATAAGGTCCTGATACGTTGTCATAGGTATCTGGAGCCATGCTGACTGCAGTGTATCACACAGCTGCTTAAAGAACCAAAGCGCGAACACAACAATCAAGGAGGGCCCACAGATGCTCATCTGGGTTCACGTCTGGGGAATTAGGGGGCCAGGGTAGTACTTGGACGTCTTGGTCCATGCAAGTCCATGCTCTTCCAACCATTTCTAGCCATGTGACATGTCGCATTTGCAGTGAGCCCCTGAGGAGCCGGTTCAGAGGATGGGAGGGGTAGTGGCCTTGATGAGATCTTGTGTCATAGTGTACTTTCTCAGGCCACCACTCCATGGGGTTTGGTGCACTGAAAAAGTAGTTTGAAGAATCAGGCTAGAAATAAAAGTAGAACAGCCTCGCATTACATAGTGCAAAATATAACTTGTGGCACATCCGCCAGCAATAAATACAAAGTGTAGTTTCTCTGGCACCAGTTAAGGAGGTATGGTTGCTGGATGGATGGCAACAAGTTGGTGCTAGAAAGCACTTGTGGATTTAGGTGTCGACTTAATATCTGCTTAATGTTTGTTTGGCCTAGCGATGGTTAGGGTAGGAGGTGGTGTCTGAGCTGTTCTCCCTCACTCTGCTGTCTTTTCTCTCAAGTGGTTACTTGAGGCAAGATTAAATTGGTCTCACAGCAGAAGAATATCTGATTCCCGAGTTTTCCACACAGGGGAATAAGATATGGTTCCTGGGAGTTGGAGATCTGCATGTGCTTCCCCCTCCCCCACTATCGGAACAGGAACTCTTCTATCCTCTTTTTGTCTAGCTAGACTGGAACCCCCCCTCCCCTGACAGGAAGAAGGAACAGCCCACTCCTACCAAGAGGGGAGGAACAGGGTGGTGGATGAGTGGGGCCAGAGAATGTGACAAAAACATTCCCCAGACCATAATGCTTAAACCACTAGGTTCTGTTCTTCCAGCAATGGCTGCAGAGTTTTTAATCTCTGATGTTTCTCGCCTGAGATGCCAATGTCCATCCTTTCGATGAAGAGGAAAATGTGACTCATCAGAAAAGGCAACCCTTTGCCAATCAGCGGAGGCCCATTTCCGATACTGCCTCAAAAATTGAAGCCTTTTCTGCCAATGCAACTTTGTTAGCAGAGGTGCAGTGACCATCTGTTTGCTTCAGAATGCTTCAGAACCTCATATGCAGTAGGGTTCACTGTTGTTTTAGACACACGTCTAGTAGCCCCCTGGTTCATTTTAGTGGTGAGCTGCACCACCATAGTGTGTTGGTCCACCCCCGAGCACCTTCGAAGCCGACATCTACCTCTCACATCAATGGCACATGGAGTTTCCACGTCACTTATTCGCAATGGTGCCATTTGTCCACTCATGATACACTTTCACCAAAACAGCATGTGAACAGCTCACAAACTACACAGTTTCAAAAATACTGCCACCCTTGGCCTGAAAGCCAATAATCATTCCTTTTACAGCAATGAGGGATATGTGTGCAGACAGCCAATTGCACACCTTCTATACACACCAAGCCAGCTCACCACACCTTATATACCCACCAAGCCAGCTCACCACACCTTCTATACCCACCAAGCCAGCTCACCACACCTTATATACCCACCAAGCCAGCTCACCACACCTTATATACCCACCAAGCCAGCTCACCTCACCTTCTATACCCACCAACCCATCTCACCACACCTTCTATACCCACCAACCCATCTCACCACACCTTCTATACCCACCAAGCCAGCTCACCACACCTTCTAGACCCACCAAGCCAGCTCACTACACCTTCTATACCCACCAAGCCAGCTCACCACACGTAACTTCCTTCATGAGCTACACATTGAAAGTAGGAAGTGGTCATAATAATGTGACTTCATCGTGTATAGTTTTATGGTGAAATATTCAGTAAAACTTGTAATTTGCTCATTTAAACCTCTGCTCTTTCTATGCCTAGGTGTCATGTGGGCGGTCCTATCAGTGATTGACAGCATGCTTATATGCTTAGTCATACAGTTAGCTTCAAGCATGGATAAGACGTCCCACATGAGTCATAAACATAGAAAAAGAAGAGGTTTAAATGAGTACATTACAAGTTTTAAAGGGAGTCTTTCACCTAATCGGTACTGGGTGGTAAGAACCTCTTCAAAACTACCATTCCCAGTGAATTTTAAATTAAACTTGCACACATAAACTTTGAAATAATTTGTTCTGTACATAACTGCTTTGGCAAAGGGCTGGATATAAGAAGTCACTGATAATTAGAGATGGGAGAACCAGTTTTCCAAGCTAAAGAACTAAGAAGAATTTGCAGATTTAGTTAAAAGCAAAAAACAATAGCACAATGTTAACTGTCTGTAAATTTACTAAGAATAAACCACTTGGTTAAATAAAAAGCCATCTAGTGTAGAAGACAGTTTCCATTTCATTAGTCTTTCTAATGTTTTCACCCCAGCTGGAATTGTCTTCAGGTTTTGTCTCGGAGACTTGGGGAATTTTGTAAAACGGTGAAGCCATCATAGCTCAACTACCCAATGATATAGGAATGTAAACATGAATGGTGTGATTAATCCTCTGCTAACTTTCTTATGTGTGCGCTCACTGGCTCTCTCTGTAGCGTCTCGCTCTCAGTTTTATAGTAATGCACAATGTGTGGATAGTTAAGCCATAGGCTTTGCTTGTGTCACAGTTTTGTGGACTGCACACTGCTCCTTTCAGGCCAGTCATAAAGAATGATTTACAGTAAGAGGAACATGCCGCCTTTCTCACATCCCTTTAGTGTCACAAGGGACTGACCCTTTCACACATTAAAGGAGTCATTCATGACGTCACTTTATTCCCGAGAGGGACAGACCTTTTAACTCATGAAACATATCAGTGTCGTTAGGTCATTCAGCTCATATTTCATAGAAAGGGAAGTGCCAGGAAAATACTTCATGCTTGGACTAGAAGAGAGAGAATACAGTAACTATCATAGCGTCTCTTTTATAAGTAAAAGAACATATCATATGTTTGAAGGCACTAAAAGAGATGAGCGAATCAAATTGAATTTTACCTAAATTTTCCAAAAATCTGGGCCAAATCTGAATTTTTGCTAATTTGATTTGGGTGAATTTCTCAAAACAGAATTAGCTATTTTTCAGACGAGAAAACTGGAGAGATGAAGAAGGGAAATTGGATTATCCTAGGCAGCGTATGTGCATACATTTGATGCCATAAAACGAAAAAAATTTAGACCATTTTTAAATGGAAAAAAAATCCTATATTGCAGTTTGTCTTTAAAAGGGCTCTTTCTTACTGCTAGTAGCTGTTGCATTATTCATAGACATATATGCCACTGTCACACATGGCATTAGAGAACTTGAAATGAGTTGCATACAGTCCTTGGAGACCTCAGGAGGACATACAAAACTTTTCAGGTCAATTGGAACACATTCGATTCGGTTCAAATTTATTCTGAACCAAATCAAAGTTTAAGAAATTCTCTCTTTTTCACCTGTGTCCACCAAAAAGATGCACTGTGTTCTGGTAGTGCAAGACTGATTTGCAGTGTCAGGGAAGATGTAGCTCTATAGTAATGTTGATATTCTCCAATATGTATAGGCACAGCGCTGGTAAACACAGCTCTAACCTACTGACTAGAGCAGTAATCAGCAACCTCCAGCTGTTCTGAAACTACAACTCCCAGAATCCTCCATTTACTTCTATGAGAGTTACAAGAACAGCCGAATAGGTGTGCATGTAGTTGTAGTTTCACAGCAGCTGGAGTGCCAAAGGTTGCTGATCCCTGGACTAGACCATCAATCTGACGATGCAGCAGTCTTTATAAATGTCCACCACAAATCCTCAAACATAAGGAGCTTATTTTGTTACCTCTAATTTTAGGATATAACTTTGCTATTCACCAGTGTTACACATACAACATTTAGGGATTCTGGTAAATGTTACAATCACCACAAATAAATTTGAAAGTAAAATAATAATAATAATAATAATCTTAATAATAAATAGATACTGATCCTTGGTATGCCAGCCTATTGTTATATCCTAACTAAGAATTCCGCATGATCCATATTTCTGCTGACCTGTTGGGTGAAATTACCAGTTGGCTCAACATTTTAATGTGGTTTTCCATTCTCTAGATACTGATCACGTACGTATGCTCTTTTGAATAGGAGCTGAGATGTATTAAGCTAGTACAGCCACTACCCTGTGGACGGAGATGTCCAGCTCCATCCATTGTTTTTTTTTTTTCTGGTGCTGACGACTGCCAAAAAATTGGTGGAGGTGCAGAGTGTCAGACACCCACCAATGTCATATTGATAACTTATGCTGAGAACATGTCATTATTATCTAGGGAGTGAAAAACCCTTTTAAAGGGGTTTTCTCACTTCAGCAAATGGCATTTATCATGTAGAGAAACTTAATACAAGCCACTTACTAATGTATTGTTATTATCCATATTGCTTCCTTTGCTGACTTTATTCATCTTTTCATCACATAATACACTCCTCTTTTCCATGGTTACAACCATCCTGCAATCCAGTAGCGGTGGTCGTGCTTGCACACTATAGGAAAAAGTGCTGGGCTATGTGCGCTCCCGTGGTCTGGCCACCAGAGAGGCCAGAGCTTTTTCCTGTAGTGTGCAAGCACGACCACCACTGATGGATTGCAGGGTGGTTGTAACCATGGGAACGAGCAGTGTATAATGTGATGGAAAAATTAATCCAGCCAGTAAAGGAGGCAAATGGACAATAACTATACATTAGTGGTGCCTTGTAGTAACTTTATCAGCTAGATAAATGCCATTTGCTGAAGTGAGACAATCCCTTTAAGGATCTGAATTGGAAATATAAATCATGCAATTTGCAGTTGGGAGCAACAATTAATATGTATTGGATCAGTGGCGGTCGGCAGCAATGATTACATTCTTACAGCACAGCATATGCCATTATTGCAAATAACACTCAATTATCTGCGCAGTCAACAAGCATTCAAAGGGTTGTTCCACATTCAGACATTTCCCCAGTGACCCAAATCTGTAAGAAAGAAAATAAAAAATATTGTGACATTGAAAAAGATAAATTATTCAGCTTTAATCACCATAGAATTGGGTTAGTGATATGGTTTACACACAGATGTTGCCATTCTGAGGCCACTTTTACAGGAGCAGATGATAGGGCCAATTACTGAGAACACATGGTTGTTCAAGAGCTCATTCCCAATAATTGGCCTGTGTAAATGTGCCAGCGTTTAGCCAACAAGTGAATGAACAGATGAAAATGCTTCCTGGTTGGCAGAACAGCTTCCTGTGTAACATAATGTAAAAGTAAAGGGGATGAACAATCATAGTAACGATCATTTATTCCTGGTGCACTGTCCAACAGCCTATGGGATTTTAAACAAGCTCTCCGTCCACTGTGTAGTTTTCGGCACCGTTGGCTGCTGAAAAGCACTGCTCAGTGGGAGTGCATGGTTGTCAGCCCCCACATAACCAGCTCTATCAACTGCACAACACATGGAGCTGTATAGTCCCAGCACCAAGCTCCAATGCCGGAGCTAATGTAGGACAGCTAATCGGCGAGGGTGTGGGGTGTCAGACCCCTGCTGATCAGAAAGTGATAGCCGATCCTGGGTAAAGACCACCACTTGTAAAGGGAGTCCTTGTATGGACTTGCTAATTTTTTTTAAGCGTAGTCCAATTTGAAATGAACAAGGCTTTACAAACCCCCATTCAGATACAGCAGCTTGCTGCATCAGTTCAAATACATGGATAAAAACTGGTAAATCTGCAGCAAAATTGAGTATTGAATACACTCAGATTTTTCAGGTCTGTAGAATGAATCCACAAAACGTAAACATGAACTTACAGTTGTGCTGATTCTTCAGTGTTGGGCAGACCGATGGGGCGTAACTATCATAGTGGCAGACCATGTGACTGCAATGGGGCCCAGGCCAAGAGGGGGCCCAGTCTTAGTTGGGATTATCTCTTCTTCTACTGGGGGTGAAAACTTGGTCAGGGCTCTACCCTCTAAGGGAACAACTTTTAGCAAATGAGGCTGTGGAAAAATGGCCCAAGGGTCTCTGAAAATGGTTTAGGCGGAAACCCTTCTGTCCTGTGTGGGGGCCTGGTTTCATCCTTGCTATGGGACCCTTACTACTCTATGTACGCCACTGTCCATATTGCAGACTGAAAACCACAGGTCTACAAAATATGGACACCTATTGTGTGCACTCTGCATTTTCCTCACTCTCATCACTACAACTGACTATTCTTGTTCACAATACGGAAAAGAATAGGACAGGTTCTCTGATTTGTGGAATAGACATGTGGATGACATCCATGTACTGTTTTCTTTGCAGACCCCTAGCAATGAATGGGCCTAAATCTGTATCATTTGATTGCTGCAGTTGAAAAATGATTCACACAGTAGGTGGTTATTCACTGCTCCTGAATCTGTTGTGATGAGCGCAGTCATGCCACAGCTGAGACATGGCCGCCCTGCCGCACCGTATCCCATTATCTCATTAGGAACAAATTATTATTTGTGTCCATTGTTAATGGCTGCCCAGTTTTGTAGATTTCCAGGTTTCCCTACAACCATTAATGAATCTAATAAACATTTAGAAGTCCATATGACTTAATAGGACATAAAACAGAGGCTTTTGTTGTAAGACAACCCCTCTAATTAATATGCACCTAATGATTTATAAAGACCTATGTGTTTTATATACCGTCACAGACCACATGTACCATAGCACATTGAATATGTGTACATTCTCCTTCATGACATTCTCAGAGGTACATTTATTTTGCAAATTATTCACAATGGAGTGGTTTTGTTGGGGATTTCTATCATTATAAGGGGTTACAAGAGTGAATCAAACAGCTGCCCGTCCATCTCCCCCCTGGGGGGTTGTCAGCTGTGACGGGAATACAGGCTGTCCTGGTCTGGATGAGTCAGCGAGCACAGGGGGCTGCCTCACCCTCTAATTCAGGACTGTGACATCTAGACCATCTGACTGAGCCACGGTAAAGCATCATCTTCTAATGTGACCGCTTATTTCTAGATTATAGCAAAGACATCTTAGAATACTCAAAGGGTATGATCACATGGTCAGGTTTCCAGATACAGTTTTGGAAGCCAAAATCAGGACTGAATTAAAAACGAGAAGTCGTATCTGTTCTTTGCGCTTTCTCTCATTTTATGATCCAGTCTTGATTTTGGCTTCCAAAACTGCATCAAGAAACCTGACCATGTGGTTGTAAAATAAGAGCGCACAAGTCACAAACTAAGCAAAGGATTAACAGCTACTCGCATAGAAACCTGCAGAAGATCTCTCTTTTAATACATGAATCACTGGAACATTATGCGCTAAATGGACAAAAGCACGTGGACAGCACTCCTAGTTCAGGGGTTCAGGGGTTTTAGCCTCACTCACTGCAAACAGGTGCATAAAATCTAGAAATGTGGCAAGAAAGGATCACCCAATAAATATTAGGGTGATCCTTTTCATTACTATTTTATATGATATTATATTTCTGCTATGATCAATGTTATTAATGATTCATTCATTTATTTTTTACATTATTATCAACTTGAGGACTACTTAACTTTATTAATTGTCCCTTATGCCTTTGATTATAATATTACTACAACTTTGTTTATTTTATTTATTTTGTGAAATTTGATCACCATTTTTTTACACTTGAAACGTTCAAAAAGTCACGACATAAAGACATGGCTTGACCAGTCTAATATGGAGGAAATCAAGTGACTGCACAAAGTCTTGACCTTATCCACATCTAGGATGAACTGTAATGCTGATTGTGAGAAAGACTTTCAAGACCTCACAAATGATTTTCTGGCTGAATGGGCACAACTCCCATACATACACTCCATAATCTTGTGGAAAGCCTTCCCAGAAGAATGAGGACTGTTATAACAACATTAGGGGATCCTACTCCATAATAACACCCATGATTGTGGAATGGGATGTCCAAAAAGTTTATATAGGTGTACTGGTTAGGTGTCCACATCGTTTAGACCAGGAATCTCAAACTCGTGGCTCTCCAGCTGTTACAGAACTACAATTCCCATCATACCTGGACATTCTTCGGCTACCAGGGCATGCTGGGAGTTGTAGTTTTGCAACATCTGGAGGGCCACGAGTTTGAGATCCCTGATTTAGACCATATAGTGTGTAACATTAAATGACATTGTAATGAAGCAATGGGGATCAGATGTGAACAGATTAGGGCTCCACATAAGGGCATTACCCCCTCCCCCTGTCTTCACCTTTTAACCCCTGTACAGGGCTCTGGACTCTGCTGCAGGGGAACCACCAGGCCACTACCTCCTGGAGAAGTCTCTGTTCAGTAGACTGTTGACACACAGGGGTCAAGAGAGACCAATGTGGAGTGATAAGGGATCAGGCAACACTGTAAGCAGGAACAGGCTAAGGTCAGGGCAGGCGGAGTTTGCACAATCCAATAAACAGTCTGTGGGTCAGGGTGGGCAGCACAGGGTCAGAATGGAGAACAGGCAGAGGTCAGGTCAGAGACAGAAGGGTCAAATCCAGAGATCAAGCCAAAGTCTTACATGAGCAGACAAACGTGAAACAGCATACCTTTGTAGCACATTAGAATACTAGTACCTATTGCTCAGGGACATTCTCACAGTGGAAGGAGCTTAAATGCCCCAGAGCAGCCTGCCATTAGCTAGGAAACAGTGTGCGTGCACACTGGACCTTTAAAAGCCAGAGGTAGGGAACATGCATGCAAAGCGGGAGGCTGGCCTCAGCTTGCATGCAGCTGGGCTTACAGGGTAGGAGGAGAGGGACACTGAAACCAAAAGTGATGTAACTGGTGAATAGGACGACAGCCATGTCCACAGACCACCGCCAGAAGAGACATGTTATCATTTACCTAAAACGTCTGCTAAAAATGGTCTGCAAAAATAGAATATTTTGATATTCCCTAGTCCCTGGCCAAGTAGTATTAGTGTAAGAAGAAGATTAGGTATAATGGCATAGTGGTATTTACCTGTGAAGGCCAGGTTTCATTGTAGGCCTTTTTGCACAGATGACGTTTAGGGGCCTCCAATTTTTACAATAGGATGAGTTAATGGTTTTGTCCAGTGGAATTGTCCCATAAAATGGTTAACTGTCGGACAGATGACATTCCCGGCTATTAATATGTCTACATGTGTCTGGCATTCAGTGAATGCCGGCTATTTGTCCTGTTGTCTTATCACCATTCTCAGCTGCAGCAAAGAATTTTTTGCAATGAATGAATAAAATGACATTCTGCGTGCAGCTAGAATCGGGTTTACCAGTCAATTGTTGCAGGTCCTTTCTGTTCCTAGGTCTCCAACTTGTAGGTACATTATGGACACATGCCCTCCATAATAACAAGTCACTTCAGTGGGATTGAGCTGACACCTCCCCAGTATGAATGACAAATTACCATTCCAGTGTAAAACCTGAACCAGCAGAGCACAATAATCAGTATATTGACGTGTACTTCATATTTACATTTTATGGCAACAGATACATTGCTGGGTAGGGCATAACTACCTGATCATTGATGGTGGAACCCCAGGAACCAGCACCGATCGTGCAACAGATCAAGCATGCACCTTGCTGCTCCATTCATTCTCTATGGGACTGACAAAATAGCCGAGTGCTATGGTTGACTATCTACTATCTCATAGATCACTGCATCTGGACTCTCCGATTAGTTAGTTATCCACTATCCAGTGGATAACGTTTAGCTACTGGAATACCCCTTTAACACCTGTGCCATAATAGTACGCTGCTGTAAGTAGGTAAATAAGCCTCAGCGATATAGTAACTTGCCATAACTTGCAGTTGCCGGCTGTATTACATACCTCACAACTTTTGAAAATCGCAAAGAGGAACAATATGTGTGGTGCACATCATAGCAGTTTTTTTCATACTAGGCCACACCTCTAACTCCGCCCACATCATAATTAATCCATTAGAACTGTAGCAGCAGGGGATCGGTAAGGTGAATATAAGTTCCTTTAATTTTTTTTACAGCATGTGGAGCCCCTGGGACAATGTTTTTTTTTTTGTGCTTCAATATCTATTTAAATATTAGCTTATAAATAATCAGATTATAAATATTTTAAGGTCCAAATTACAGAAAATAATGAATTTATGGTCTAATATACAAGTAGAAACTATACAGATAATTCATTAACCCCTTCGCGCCCAGCGCCGTACATGTACGGCGCTGGGGCGATGCGGGCACATAGCAAGTGCGGCGGGCGTCATGGCCGGCAAGTCTCTGCTGTTTCTAACAGCAGAGACTTGCCGCTACTTACCGCCATCGGCGGCGTCTTCCTCGGAGTTTAGATGCCGTGATCACGGCATCTAGTTGCGTCTCAACCCGGAAGCATTCGCTTCCGGGTGGTGTACAGACACCCCGTGTGGCCAATCGGGGTGTCTGTACACCATATGAAAACTGTAATCCTCGCTGGTGAGGATTACAGTTTTCAAAGTGCAATTCTTATTCTGGCCACTAGATGGCAGGCCAGGATAAGAAATGAGCAATTCTTGGATTTCTGAGTCTATAAAATCCATAATTGCTCATAAAGAAAAAAAAAGCCACAATATATAAGCCCATATTTGAGCTTTCAAATAGTAAAAAAATTTTTAAAAAAATGTTAAAAAATATATAAAAAATAAAAAAGATATAAAAGTTCAAATCACCCCCCTTTCCCTATAATTAAAAAATAAATACCTAAATAACAATAAATATAGACATCATGGGTATCACCGTGACCGAAAACGCCCGTACTTTTAAAATATAAAAAAAAAAATTCCAATACGGCGAATTGTGTGGCGGAAAAAAGCGTCCAAATGGCAATTTGCCGTTTTTTGTTGCTTTTTTTTTTTCTAAAAAAAATTAAATAAAAAGTGATCAAAAAGTCATACACACCCCAGAATGGTATCAATAAAAACTTCAGATCGTCCCGCAAAAAATGACCCCCCATACAGCTCTGTACACATAAATACCAAAAAGTTATAGGGGTCAAGATTTGACAAGGGGAAAAAAAAAAAAAAAGGGCAACCTTCTAATTATTTTATCACTATGAAAACGCACGAAAAACTATACATATTAGGTATTGCTGGATTCGTACTGACCAGTAGAATGAAAGTAACGGATCAGTTTTAATGCACATCGAACGCTGTAAATAAGAAACCCGTAGAACTGTAGCGGAATAGCGTTTTCTTTGCAATTTCACCCGGTTTGGAATTTTTTTCCCGCTTCCCACTACACCGTATGCAATATTAAATGGTGGCGTTGGAAAGTACAACTTGTCCCGCAAAAAACAAGCCCTCATACAGCTATGTGAACAGAAAAATAAAAGAGTTATGGCTGTTTGAAGGCAGGGAGCGCAAAATGAAAATGCATAACCGAAAAAACCTCCGGGCGCGAAAGGGTTAAGGAGCAGTTTACTAAATTTTTTAATGCACATTTATGCATTGATTCCCCGGGTGAAAAAGAGGGACTTTTAAGGACCAAAGAGGGATAGAGGGACTTGGGTCAAAAAGAGTATTATACCAGCCATTTAACCCGTCAGATGTTGCTGTCAGTGCTGACCCCATTAACTAAGTGGTTAGAGAGAGGGAGGGGGCTGCCGAGGAGTGGCCATGGCAGACAGGGGCCTAACAATGGCCCCTATGTGTGCCATGTATGGATGCTATATTATGTCAGTTTTACTGTAGTTGACATAATATAATAGAAAAAATACGACTCTATTGCTTTCTAAGAGTGATCAGAGGATCGCACGTTTAAGTCCCCAAGTGGAACAGAATTGAAAAAAAAAAAAAATACATGGAAAAGAAAATCAAGGAAACAAATTGCCTTTGTTCATTTTCACATAACAATAAAATAAGCTATACATTCACTCCAAAGCGCTGCATAAATGTACCATTGTTGGAGATAGGAGGGGACAGTTTAATCTTAGGGGCGGAACTCAGCAAGGGAAAGGGCGGCAGATTTAGGCACTTTAAATACGCAATCTAACCCCACTGGGCACTTTGAAGCCATTATTGGGAGGATTAAATCTACTCCAAGACAAGAGTAAAAGGTATGTCTAGAAAGCATCTGCAACGGCCTGATGACCAGTACAAGTGGTTTAATAGGTAAAAATGAAGTAAAAGACTCCCTATACTGGGGACCTATCTTCTGGATAGATCATTAGTATCTGATCAGTGGGGGTCTGACACCTGGAACCCCCACCGTTCAGCTGTTTGAGAAGGCACTGGTTCTTGTAATAGCACCTCGGCCTTCTATCAGCTCACCAAGCACAGCGCTGTGCATTGTATAACAGCTGTGTTTGGTATCACAGTTCGGCTCCATTCACTTCTATGGGGCTGAGCTGTGCCTAGGCCATGTGACTGATGAACGTGACGTCACAAAACTACAAGAAGGCAGTGGCGCTACTGCGAGCAATGGTGCCTTCTCAAACAGCTGATCAGTGGTGGTCCCAGGTGTCAGACCCTTTTAAAAGAAAATTAAAAAATAGCTTTAAGAAACCAGACGACCCCTTTACCATTAACACAACATAAAAATCCTACCAGTAAGAAGATATTGGTGTTACTCTGCGATTGTTAACTGCATGATTCCGTCCTGCACGACATGTGTGCTGCTGGCAGAGAAAAGAGTTTTCCTAGTATATTTTAGACCATTACGTTATTCATTTTTATAGGATGCCAGTGTGCAGCCTGAGATGTCTCATCCCTCGCTCACCTTACAGAAAGCACATAGGTGGACTGCATCAGTGTTTCCAAAGGCAGAGTGGAGTGCAGCTTTTAAAACCGCTTGACAGTTCTGAAAAAAAGGATTATGTCACAGGCTGGGACTAAAGACTAACCTTTTGTAGCATGACATTGATAGCTACTGGTAAGTGACACCTGCAGTCCATAGACATGCAGCGACGTACAGAAGGCTTTCATGTAACTGTCATACGTACTCCAAAATCTATGGAATAGGACACAGAATGAATAAAGTTGCATGGAAGTCGCATTAGATGCAGGATGCACAACATGGTGTTGACCTTTTAGTGTGAGTCTGTGACATAGGTCTGTCTGTGTGCAGTCCCAGCTAAGCACAAAGCAGGGGAATTTATCAAAGGCTTTGAACCAGGACATTTCGGTGCAGGCGAGATGACTATGCAGGAACCTGGCCCTATCAATCAAGGAGAGGGAGGGGCTCCAACTCCCACTGATTAATCAGTGATTGCCTATTCTAAGGATAAACATTATCTGAAAAAGGGCTGGTGCATAGAGGCTGAAGTGCTGGCAATAATATTTAATAAAATAGATTTGTATACAAAATACCAAATAATAATAAAACAAATAAAAAAATCTTAAATTACAAATATATATATATATATATACACACACAGTCCCTTTAAGCCCTCACTTCTATGGCTTCTCAGATTCTACAGTAATGTACTGTGCTTTGCCGGCTGTATTCATATTTCCAACACATTTATACACTGCTTGTTTCCATTGGTACGACCACCCTGCAATCCATCAGTGGTGGTCGTGCTGGCACACAATCTCATATCTATCAGAGGCTACATAAACTATTTCTATATTGAGCTTTAGTTAAAGAGAATCTGTCACCTCTCCCCCTCTATTTTTTATACTAGAAGACTATGAATGAAGGTAAAACCGGGTGTTACTAATTGAGAGTGTATCCCTGCAGTCTGACAACCATTTGTACTTTTAGACATAAACTTCTAGAGATACTTCTTGGTATTGCATGGGGAATGCATGTAAATTCTATGTACCAAATTCCTAATGTATATTTTGTGTATGTGACTGTGTGCTATATGCTTTACCCCTAGCCTGATACCTGACTCTCTCATTTGCTAGTATGTAATCCTCTCTTACAGCTACTTCTGACACTCTACCAACTGAAGATGTCTTTGTCTAGCTTTTTGTAGATATTCCTCTTTTAATGGTACTCTTAAGATCATGGGGTATACACAAGATAGGGGTTAAGGGGCACATTTATTAAGACCAGCATTTTAGATGCTGGTCTTAATAAACCCCTAATCTGATGATGAATCCACTGGAGGTATGAAGAGGCGTAGCCTTCTTAAAAACTTCTGCAGGTCCTCCGCCAGTTCTAAATGTAAGACGGCTTCCAAGATGTCATACAGTCAGACCTTTTTCTATGCCATTTTAGACGCCTTGCTTGACAGAGCTATATATTATATTGTAATTCACCTCCCACGGGAGGTATTAACAGGTGGCTGAGATTTGTGGGGGGGATATATATAAATATATATTTATGTACCCCATGGGGACCCCCAAAGTGAATAAGGTGGGTGGGTATGCACACTGCTGCTGCATTCACCTCCATGAAACTGCCAGAAATAGCCAAGCACTTGTACCCTGCTTTCTCAGGCAGTCCCATAGAGATGACTGAAGCAGAAGTGCGTCTGCTTGACGTGCTGTTCCATTCATTTTGGGGAGCCCCCACTGGATCTAATAGCTATCCCCCATCCTGTGGATACGAGGTAACCTGACGTTAACAGACTACCCTTTTAAGGTTTACTGCTTATTAATCCATTTACTTATCAGCAGATATTTAACTCATATTACTGTAGTCACAGGCTATTAAGTGACCTCTTTACCATAAGACAATGTTGGAAGTAGTTTTCTCACTTGGTCTGGGTCCAAATAGAATAAAACTGGAGTATATCCCGGCCCATGCATCTTTTCTCAGTAGTTTACAGCATACATGAGCACCATCTAGTGCTTCTCTATATTACACGCGTCATGTGGCAATATACTGTAGAAGTAACTCCTCACTACTTTCACATATCCGGCACAGCAGTCTGGCAGTCTGCTGGAGTTCTCTGGATCTGGCATAGACGGATAGTGACATTTGTCTGCCAGACCTCATTGACTATAATGGGAACCGGTGGGGATTCGACCGGACAAATATCGTTGCGTGCAGCAATTTTTAGACCATGCCAGGGAGAGGCTGGATCCCCACCAGCTCTCATTATAGTCAATGAGGTCCGCGGGTAAGTGGCATTATCTGGCTATGCTGGATCCAGAGAACTCCGGCAGGCTGTTGTCTGCCAGATTGCTGTGCAGCATGTGTGAAACTAGTATGTGAAGACACGTGGATACAAATGTTTTTATACGAACAACATATAAAACACAAAAAGTTATATAACATGTACAGTAACAGCTAGCCTTGTATTGTACAACTTGTACAATAAAAGGCTTTTTTGTTGTCTAACTTCTATAAAATGGCAGTATAAATGCTATTATTGTTACAACTCCATTGATACTGATATATCCACTCTCCAATTTGGGGTAGGATGGGGTGCCAGGTATTTTTGACAGTAAGAATAGCGCTGCAGATTCTTGCTTAAAGAAGAACTCCCGCAAAAATTTTTATTCTCTGACCTGTTAGAAGGGTGCATGATGTAATCTGTAGTGATTGTCATTTTCTTATCAGTGACTGTTTCTGTGAGTAAAAACCTCTCTTCTTATTGTAGCTGGGTCATGTGACCAACTCCCTGACCTCCAACTGACCCAGGACAGGAAGCCAGTAACTGCTCTATTCATTCCTATGGGAGCCTCACTTTCAGTCTCATAGGAATACATAGAGAATTAGACTTCCTGTCCACACATAAGTCTATATGTGAGTTGGTGGGTCTAATTGCTGGTCACATGACACAGATAAGAAACTTCAGGATGATAGAAGTCAACAATTCAGACACTGGTAAGAAAATGACATTCACTACAGATTATATCATGTACATTTCTAGCAGGACATGGAATAAAATTTTTGTCAGGAGTTCTTTAAAAAAAAAATGTAAAGGTCATCATATGAAGCCTCTGTGTGTGTGAAGCTCTTTTTAAATTTGATTAGTACTTTACATTACATTCTGGCATTTGATCAGTGAGAATACAGGATGATATAGAAGATATCCATATTGTGCGAGTCCGCTGTTTGTGGAATGAAACACAGACACGGCCGTGTACAAGAAGCCTGAACAGGGTTGGTAAAAAAAGAAAATGGGGTTTGCATACATAGTTCGTGTGAACTGTCCATCCAAAGCATGCTTGTTTGCTTCAGGTTGTTCAATTGTTTTATCAATGATATATATTAGAGCTGAATTTGCCATTGAATTGTTTCGAATTCCATATATATTTATTACCACTGTCATAGCTATAGGGGTCGCAGTAGTCGCAGTTGTGACCGGGCCTCCTTGCCATTGGCTCTGTACTTTTCCCATTATAAAATGCAGTGCATCTTATAAAGGGAATACTAGTGAGCGCTTCCATTATGGATCCTCTCACTAGTATGCAGGAGGCGGGAAGTGAAGTGAGCGCTGTACTTACCTCTCCACCCTGCCTGCTTTTCTTGGGGCCCGTGCTGCCGTGTCCTCCTGCCTTCAGCGTCAGGACATACAGAGCGCACTCTGACCTGACGCTGCAGGCAGTCAGGTCACTGTGTAGCGCGTGTCCTGAGAAGAGATCCAGGACCGGGAGACCGCCGGACCAGGAGAGGTAAGTTAATTTATTTATTTTACAGTCTGATCTGAGGTCTGATATGGGGGTTCTGAGAGGTCTAATGGGGGGAGGGTCTAGAGGTCTATTTGAGGGTCTGATTGGGGGTCTGGAGGTCTGATTGGGGGACTGAAGGTCCAATGGGGGGCTGATTGGGGGTCTATTTGAGGTTCTGGAGATCAAATGGGGGTCAGATATGGGGGTCTGGAGGTCTGGTCTGATATAGAGGTCTAAAGGGGGCCTAATCTGAGGTCCGATATGGGCTCTGGTCTGAGATGGGGGAGTCTCATCTGAAAGGTAAGGGGGTATTTTTTTGTACTGGCGCACAATATAAAGCTGAACTCTTGCACCAGGGCCCACAAGCCTTTAGCAACGCCCCTGCATACCTTATATTAGCTAGTATGTACTCACTATACAAGGCTAGTAGATACAACTGCCACTTCTCACAAATAAAATATAAAGACCGGCACAGGAGTTAAATATGACTTTATTGGCATGATAATTATACAAACATTTCTTAACATGGTCATTAAAAAAGCTATTGATGAAGCAGAATGAAGTTACGCTACACCTGTGTCAAGTGACAGTATTCTCAGAAAATGTCAAAAAGGCCCAGCTTGTCACTTACTGCTCCAAGACAACAGCCCGACGTCACCGTGCAGAGGACTGAAAAAGGTAATGCATTATCACAAGGGTCTACCCCCTGATCAGCTATGGTTAGCCATTAGACGAGGTTCATGCACAGATATTTTCCTATCACTGTATGATATCCTATGCTCAGATAATAGCAAGAAACAGAACACTTATATATTTTAAATGACTGAATTTTTGTTCAGTTACAGTTGAAGGTAACGGCTATAATACTGCTATGGGTCCAGACTCACATGGAGGTGTTGCACACTCTGCGTTGCACACTCTGTTCAGGCGCATATTTCGCCAAAAGGAGCAGACAAAATGTCCTGCATGCAGGCGTTTTTTTTTCCGCTAAAAAAGCGGACACCCAAACAGAAACCAAATGGACAACATTAAATTCAATGAGGTCTGTTTGCCTCCATTTGTTTCAGTTTTGTGCCGCATGCAGCACTGCTGTTATTTTCCTTGTTCTTGTTCTACAGCCTTATCGAGATTCTAGTGGAGAATATCTCCATAATATGGTTCCACACAGCACATGGCAGCACATATAGTGTCAATGGCTCTATAATACGGTGCTGCAGGGACTCCATGTGTCTCCATGCAGGATGTTCTTAAAGGGGTTGTCTCACTTCAGAAAGTGGCATTTATCATGTAGAGGAAGTTACTACAAGGCACTTACTAATGTATTGTGATTGTCCATATTGTCTCCTTTGCTGGCTGGATTCATTTTTCCATCACATTATACACCGCTCGTTTCCATGGTTACAACCATCCTGCACTCCATCAGTGGTGGTCATGCTTGCACACTGTAGGAAAAAGAACTAGTCTATGTGCTCTCCCATGGTCCCAGCTGATGCTTTTTCCTGTAGTGTGCAAGTACGACCACTACTGATGGATTGCAGGGTGGTCACAACCACGGAAACAAGCAGTGTATAATGTTTGTTTAATGAATCCAGCCAGCAAAGGAGACAATATGGACAATCACAATACATTAGTAAATGGCTTGTATTAACTTTCTCTACATGATAAATGTCATGTGCTGAAGTGAGACAACTCTTTTAATGCCATCAGTGATATTTTAACCAAATTAGACAATTTTAAAGAAAAAAAATCACAGAAAATAATGCACAATAGACGCAAACATAATATAGGGACAATATGTGCATCTATTATGTTAACGCATTATTTTCTGTGATTTTTTCTTTATAAATGTTGTCAATGTCGTGCAGGATTTTTTATATCTTTTTCTGTGATTTTTGACACATTAGAAAATTTTCCAAAAGAAATGGGATAAAAAAAAGGATTAAAAAAAAAAGACTAAATGCACATAGGAGGTCTGGCTTGTTGAGAGGGACAGTGACAGGTAAGAGCCTCTTTGTCAGATTTGGCTTATTTTGCGTAATGTTACTACATGAACATGTCACCAGAATGATAACAATGCACCCCCCCTCCCCCAAAGAAGCATATCACCATATAATGCGGCATCAAAATTTTCTCAAAATGTTTACAAACCTTGGTTGGCAAGTCCAGTTTTTTTCAGAAATGACTAGAGATCTCCAAAACACTGAATACTTTTCAGAAATATATAAGAAATATCCCTAAAAGGCAACATTCACAAACTCAATGTTTCAATTTTTTTCTAAAGCTTATGAAAAATTGTTGAATCTGCTTAGAAGCATATACAGTATAAAAAGAAAAGTGCTAGTGTTTTATAGCAATGCTGGCCACACTGTTTTCTATTTCACAGCTTACCTTTTTTTGAAAAGGCCTATTTTCATAGAGGGACACCTCCACCGCCATTAGCACCAATAATTTCATGAATCATTTGTGTTCAAGTGTTCATTTATTTTATAAATGTATGTATGGCTGTGAATGGAAACATCTTAATGAATGTGGTGATGTTTTCCCATTATCTAGAAACCGATTTTTACACACTATATTAGGGCTTTTTAGGTTAAGAGGGGGAATTCCTTATTCAGGATCCTCAATTATTAGCTAGAAAAGAGAGCAGTGACAAAGAACATCTCTAGATCTAGTGGACCAGGCTTGTACAGAGATAGCACACCTGCTCCCCCACAGATTGCAAAATGATTGCCCGGTGTCCCAGCAGAAAGTTATTGTGACTAACTTATCTTGCTTTGGGGACACCTTTTCACAAAAAGTGATTGTCCAGTATGGACAACCCCATGTAACCAACCACCTATAGGAGAAAATATTAATAGAATCTATGATCTTATTGTAATTTCTTTGGACCATATGAAAACTTCTATGCCAGAAAATACCTATTTGCCCACAAAAATTGTGACTTTTTGCAAATTTCATTTCACTAAATAGAGAATGGTAAAACTAGCAAGTTTCTAAATCACTTCATTTAAAGAGATTGTGAACCCGATAAAAGTGGAGCTAAGGGGAATTGTACACATTGGGGTACACACAAAAAAGTGTAGAAGATACCTATGGCAATCAGTTCAGCTAATGCAAAGGGCCTTTGTGTAATGGAAGGTAGAATGTGATAGGCCACTGCTCCAATTTTCATGTGCGCCATACTGTACACCTCCCCCATTGTACTACATTTAAATGTATTTTATTTGAACAGTAACCTAAACACTCCACATCTTAAGCATATAGTCATATCAACAGATATACCCAATCATGCTAAAAAAACATATAATCCTAGCACTCAGCTCCCAGCGTGCCAAATCATCAATTACTTACTTTACAAAAAGGTTTTCTTCTGTATATAAGGATGACACCCTGTACCACATAAAAGGTTAGTATATAAAATGAGAATGCTTGGCCTGGGAGAAAATGTCTGTATGTGGGTAAGTAACTGGCTTAGTGATAGAAAACAGAGGGTGGTTATTAACGGCATATACTCAGATTGGGTCACTGTAACTAGTGGGGTACCACAGGGGTCAGTATTGGGCCCTATTCTCTTCAATATATTTATTAATGATCTTGTAGAAAGCTTGCACAGTAAAATATCAATGTTTGCAGATGACACTAAACTGTGTAAAGTAATTAACACAGAAGATGACAGTACACTGCTGCAGATGGATCTGGATAGACTGGAGGCTTGGGCAGAGAAGTGGCAGATGAGGTTTAACACTGACAAATGTAAAGTTATGCATATGGGAAGGAATAAAGCAAGTCACCAGTACATACTAAATGGTAAAACTTTGGGTAACTCTGACATGGAAAAGGACCTAGGAATTTTAGTAAACAGCAAACTAAGCTGCAGAAACCAGTGTCAGACAGCTGCTACCAAGGCCAATAAGATAATGGGTTGCATCAAAAGGGGCATAGATGCCCGTGATGAGAACATAGTCCTGCCACTTTACAAATCACTAGTCAGACCACACATGGAGTACTGTGTACAGTTCTGGGCTCCTGTGAACAAGGCAGACATAGCAGAGCTGGAGAGGGTTCAGAGGAGGGCAACTAAAGTCATAGCTGGAATGGGTGGACTTCAGTACCCAGAAAGATTATCAAAATTAGGGTTATTCACTCTAGAAAAAAGACGACTGAGGGGAGATCTAATAACTATGTATAAATATATCAGGGGTCAGTACAGAGATCTCTCCCATCATCTATTTATCCCGAGGACTGTGACTGTGACGAGGGGACATCCTCTGCGTCTGGAGGAAAGAAGGTTTGTACACAAACATAGAAGAGGATTCTTTATGGTAAGAACAGTGAGACTATGGAACTCTCTGCCTGAGGAGGTGGTGATGGTAAGTTCACTAAAAGAGTTCAAGAAGGGCCTGGATGTATTTCTGGAGGGTAATAATATTACAGGTTATAGTTACTAGAGAGGGGTCGTTGAGTAATTCTGATTGCCTGATTGGAGTCGGGAAGGATTTTTTTTTTCCCCTAAAGTGAGGAAAATTGGCTTCTACCTCACAAGGGTTTTTTTTGCCTTCCTCTGGATCAACTTGCAGGATAACAGGCCGAACTGGATGGACAGATGTCTTTTTATGGCCTGATAAACTATGTTACTATGTCATTATGTTACTCCAGCAATGTTAAAGGGGTTGTCTCATATTGTCTCAATCATCAGCCGGCCAGGAAATTGCTGTTTCCCTAACTCAGAAACAGTATAGCTTGCTGTGCTACACTGTTTCTGTAGCTCTCCTGCACCGCAATGAGAGATACTGAAACAGCCAGCGTCTGGGCACTCTGCTGTTTCCCGGCTGGCTGGTAGTCGGGATTATGAGTAACAGTGAGATCAGACAACCCCTTTAAATAAATGAAGTACAGGTGTCAGTAATGCAATTTACAAGACAATCTGGCAGCACAATAATGAAGGAAATCCACAAAACTTTAAGGATTTTATTTCCTTAGGATCTTTTACAAAAAGCCTTTTTCCTGGTCAACCGAGAAACTAAGTGCTTGAAAATTCTGTAATAGGCCGTAAGCACCAGGACTCTCAAGCTTTAAACCTATGTTATTATGTTAATATATTTGATTGATCACATTAAGCAAGAAGGCTTGAATAATGTCAACGGGGTGAAAATTATTACTTACAAATGCAGAGCAATATAAACTGATGCAACACATTTAAAAGCCATCAGTAAACTATAATTTAGAACTGACCACTAAGCTGCATAAATCACACCTTTCTATAATTACAGTTCCACAGCATCACCGGTAAAATGGGTTTCAGTGAAAAGAAGCTAGTGACTTTGCAGCTTTTGCAAAATAATTTGGCTGGATTTTGTAATAAAGAAGTGTAAAATAATCATCTATGTGTAACTTGTAACACCATGAGCCAGGAGAAAAAACTAATGGAATCAGCCACAGGGCTTTCCTTGTAGTCCATGACAGTTATGACTCTGAGAAAATATAGTACCATCTTTAAAGGGGTTGTCCAGGTTCAGCCCTGACCCAGACATAAGCTCCCCTTCACTGCTTTACCATGTATCACTGATACTTGCCTCTAAAACAGGCCTGAACAGCGCTATACACCGCTCACTTGAGCCTGTGACGACACAGGGCTCACTGCTAAGTGGAAGTCTCCACCTAGAATACTGATGTGAAGCCCGGTACGTCAC
Source organism: Rhinella marina (assembly GCA_900303285.1). Taxonomy (NCBI): domain Eukaryota; kingdom Metazoa; phylum Chordata; class Amphibia; order Anura; family Bufonidae; genus Rhinella; species Rhinella marina. The sequence goes on from ONZH01031000.1 coordinate 357,780, forward strand.
CGGCTCACAACAAACAGGCCTTGTCCTGCATGATGCAGCACCTGGCAAGTGGAGCATCGGAGCAAGGAAATGCTCTCATGCTCCTACACTACAAGGTAAAGGAGTGAAGGTGAGGTTTAGAGATGAGCGAACGTGCTCGTAACGAGCACTGTAGCGCTCGGCTCCCCTGCGCTCGCATGGGCGCAGGCATCTGCTTCCATCGGGTGAGGAGGATGGATCCGGATGCCTGCGCCCACGCGAGCGCAGGGGAGCCAAGCGCTACAGTGCTCGTTACGAGCGGGTTCGCTCATCTCTAGTGAGGTTATATCCAGGTTCAGCCCTGAACCCAGACATAAGCTTCCCTTCACTCCTTTACTATGTATCACTGATACTTGCCTCTAAAAAAAACAGCCAGAACAGCTCTATACACCGCCCATTTTTCCAATGACGTTACCGGGCTCCCTGCTAGGCGGAAGTCTCCGTCTAGCATAGTGTTGTGAAGCCTGGTACGTCACCGACTTTCAAAAAACAGACCTTGCCTATGTGTGATGCAAGGAAAGGGGAGCATCAGAGTAAGGAAATGCTCTAATGCTCCTCTCATATATGGTAAAGGAGTGAAGGGGAGCTTATATCTGGGTTCAGACCTGACCTGGACAACCCCTTTAAATGAAATTGTGTGAAAGCACAGTGATTATTTAAGGTGTGATTTACAGCAGGTTTCTAGCATACATAAAAATAAATCTGTCAGGCTGTGATTGCCACGCCCACACCCAGCCCATTTTTTAGAAAAAAGGTGAAAATGTGCAAAAAGTCATAATTTTGCGGAAAATCGATATTTTCTGGCATAGTAGTTTTGATAAAGTCACCTCATATGCTCCTATAAAATTGCAATATGATTATAAAATGTTAGATGTATTCTATTAAAGGGGTTGTCCAAGTTATGAAAAAAAATATAGCACTGTAAATCTGATGGGCAGCAATATATAACTAAGTTCAGCAAGTTTTAGGCAAAAAAAAAAATCTATATTTCCTCATTTCCCTGGTTCTCTTCTGGCCTTTGTTTACATGCAGTAATAACAATCTCTGCCCCTCCCCCCTTCTCTGCAAAGGCAGTGAATATAAGTGCTGTGAGTACATGTCCGCCTGCTGGGATACTCAGCAGCATGTTGTATGTGTAGGACTACAAGTCCCAGCTGTACAATGACACTGCTTATACACACAGGAAATTCTCCCTACCTGTTCTTGTACAATTCCTCTATAGCTCCTTGCCCAGCATTTGTCTCCTCTCACTGCTGCAGCTACTATTTGTTGTAAAGCCTTGAGCCCTCAGTGTGTTCTGGCTGAAGGGGTTAATGTTTTATCTGAAGGAATCCAGGGAGAGAGCAGATAGCAGGAGCCCGGCAAAGTAAGGGGGCGTGGCCAGTGACGTCTCGTGTACAGACTCTTATCTGAACTCTGAGGCTTGTACACGAAACATCACAGACCAGGGAGATAAGGTGACATCACAGGTCATGTGACCCTCAACTCTGAGAAACCAGCAGCTTTAGAAACACAAAGTATATGGGAAAGTTGTTATACCTGACAAGTTAGTAACATATAAAGAACAAAAAAATAACTCGGACAACCCCTTTAAAATTTCCTCCTATAGGCGGTAGGTTACATGGGCTTGTCCATATTGGACAATCACTTTTTGTGAAAAAGAGCTCCCAAAGTCACAGGGTAACTTTCTACTGGGACACCTAGAGTAAAGGATGGAAGGGGAGCTTATATCCGCGTTCAGCCCTAAACCTAGACAGCCCCTTTAACATCTTGGCCTTGGTTTGTGCAAACTACAAAAGGATGGGCCAATGCACATCTCCTCATCCAGACCAAGGAATCAGAGAGGGTGGTTAAAAAGATGACTTATTCTGTCTTCCCCCCCCCACACACACACTCAAAGTATAAAACTATGTATTGCACAATAAAAATGGTTTACATCCTGGTAGTCAGATCTGAGTGTGAGGTGTGCATCCCTTGTTCTTTCTACCATGATGTGGGAAGAAGAAACTCTATGAACGTCTATGTTTTTAGGTCTTTGTTATTTCTTCCTTTAATTTTAGATTTTTTTATGTAAATTTGTGCTAGTGTAGCGCCTATAAAAACACAAAACACTTTCTATATTAAAGTTTTAAACCTTTATAAGTTTGCTTCTTGTAGTATAGACAATCCATAGCCTTTGACTAAAAATCAATAGGTGGTGGGGTGTGTGCACTGTTAGGTGTGATTTATGCTCAGATTGCAACCTGAGTGGAAGAGAAGTGTAATATGGAGTTAGTGGAAACAGATTTAACCTGTACAGTTGTGTCCCTTACAGACAACCGCAATTATTTTTCAAAAAGGAAACATGGAGGTTGTGATATAATCCTGCAAATTTGCTATGACTTGCAACCAACAATTTGCTACGATCTAACAATAAATGGCCAAGAAGTGACTGCACATTAGGGTAGCAAAGTCTTTGGGCGGAGGCTTTGTCATTTGCATTGGTTTTGGTGTCAGTTTTAAGTCTCTTTGATTTGTGAGGTTGCGCCAAATTTATGAAATGGCACACAGTTATAATATATTTGGCACAAGTGCAATGTGGTGTATTTCTATGTGTGTAAAATTACACCAGGGGGTTGCTTGCCGTGGATGTAGTAAAGGTATTCTAATATGAAATCTTGACCTACTTTTCACTCCACTTCTCAAAGTGGTGAGGATCACCAAATGTTACAAAAAAAATATGCACCAAATGTCATATGCCACATTTTTATACCATGTCCACCTTTGTCTCTATACTTGAGCAGTTACTTTGTTGCAGTCAAGAAACAGTGATATTGCCATATTACAAATTGTCTACAATAGCTTATTTTACATAATCATTACAAAAGGTAAGAGCTGAGGCAGGCAAAACATGTTTAGGCATATGGTGCTCAGCTATATTCCATTAAGCTTTGCTAGCAAGCATGCACCCCCACACACACCTGACAACTGTAAATGAAAGGTTAGGTGCAGGGGTCAACAACCAATCAGCACTCCAGCTGTTGTGAAACTACATTTCCCAGCATGCTCCACTAACCTCTATCAGTGTTTGGAGTCAAGCTAGTGTGCATGCTGGAAGTTGTAGTTTCTCAGCATGTGTCGTGCAGGAGGTTAATGACCCATGGTTTAGAGATTACTCATTCAGTTTGGACCATAAAGATGTTAATGGTTGATATCTTATAGCATAATACTGTAAGTAAGTTAGTACAGGGAGAGTAAATGGTAATATGAATAAGGAAACAACTTACAACAGTATCTACATTATGTTACCACTGAAATCTAATATTATTTTGCTGGAAGCACCAACTATGGCTTTATTCACCAACTATGGAGTCATGTATAAATATGAGAAAATACAAGGTTCACTAAAGCTTTCAACTTCCCTTTCTATCAGTATCAAAAGTATCATCAATTGCTCAGATTTATATAAAATGCATACAGACTTCATTCCGTACCCGTCATATTAATACTATTTACTGGACAGACCTGCATGGCACGCCTCGGATATATCAAATATGCTCTATTCACAGTCAGTATTCCTTCTAGGGCGAGCAACCCTAGAATGGCAAGAGTTAAAGTTCTGTTAGATAAGGTCTCTGCCTTCTGTACCATTAAACCTGAGTGTTCTTTCATAGTATGCCAAGCTTAAAGAGGACCTTTCACCACTCCTGACATGCCTGTTTTAATAGCTTCATGCATTCCCCACGTACTAACAATTCTGGAACATCTATTCTTATGTCTCTATGTTGTGTCATTCCTTTATTATTTGCACTAGAAGTTATGAATGAATTGCTATTTGCCTTCAGTAAAGGAACAGAGGGGAGGTGACCAGTTGGGGGTGTGTACCTGCACAGTCTGACTCTATCCAATCAGTGCTGTCATGTTCAGACTGTGCAGGGACACACCCCCAACTGGTCACCTCCACTCTGTACCCTTACTGAAGACAAATAGCAATTCATTCATAACTTCTAGTGCAAATAATAAAGGAATGGCACAACACACAGACATAAGAATAGATGTTCCAGAATTCTTAGTACGTGGGGAATGAATGGAGCTATTAAAACAGGCATGTCAGGAGTGGTGAAAGGTCCTCTTTAAAGGAGTTGTCCCATGAAAAATATACTACATTTTCAAAACAGCACCTGGATCCGAATACTGAAAATGTATTATAGCTATACATCCACATGGGCTTCTTCTTTGATACACACTTGGGAGATCATGTAATACATGGCCAGGCCAAGTCCGTCAAGGCAGAAGCCACTCTTACAAATCTATATACCGCCACCTGCTGTTTGTTAGAAGATGAAACCAGCCGCATGGGCTTCTTCTTTGATACACACTTGGGAGAACATGTAATACATGGCCAGGCCAAGTCCGTCAAGGCAGAAGCCACTCTTACAAATCTATATACCGCCACCTGCTGTTTGTTATTTTTCCAATTTCTCTGTCCACCTCAGATGACAGCTTGAAATAAATCTAGCAGAGCAATGAATGTGGAGATCTCTGGATTAATGTGAGGTACAGGGCTGGTTCTAGCTTTGTTAGAAATAGGTTGTCATGTACTAAATGATGTCTGTTTTAATTTTTTACATTAATCATGGGATAGCCCCTTTAAAGAGGATCTGTCCCCAGAGTTCACAATACTAACTACATATATTATTAAAGGGGTTTTCCGGGAGTTAACTACTGATGACCTACTTAGACCTGATAAAATTTATGTCAAAATGGTTGTATCAATCCTGAGCATTTTATAAATTCAGGTAAAGAGTGGGACGACTCATGAGTCTAACGTCTAAGTCCATCCATTGCTTTCTTTTACTACATAGCCAGGGAGATCGCAGATGGTACACAGTAAATGTGAGAATCCAGCAGCAGGGGAGGAGGTACACAATGGATGACATCTCTCGCTCTAGCTAGACACATAAAATGTTCATTTTAATATCAGGTGGGAAATCTTTCAAAAAGTTATATATAATCATTGTGACATGGATTTGTAAAGTAAGTACACCAGGCTCCTCAGGTCTAAGAGCTCTATTACTAATGGATGCAGTTAGTATTGTGAAATCTGGTGGAAGGCCCTCTTTGAGTTTACCCTTACAATGAATAAAGGTAGCATAACACCTTTTACATGCCCAATGGCATAAACACAGATATTGACAACCCAAAAGATATACTGTACAACTTCAACAGAGTCGATACAATGATATGTGGCTTTGCACCGTTCTTCAATAGACGGCAGAATTATGAAGCTAGCGCACCTCAGCAATCATCCTCTTTCTGTAGAAATGAAACTCCTCTACCCTGCTTAACCCAGATGCAAAATATACTGACTTGTGTAGTCGATTACAATGGTAAAGTTTTATAATTATGTTGTGCCATGCTTCTTAAAGGGGTTGCATCACAAAGACAACACCTTCTCTAACAAAATGTGACCCAACTCAAGTAATCGCTATAATTCTGACTTACTGAACCCCCAGCCCAAAATTTCCATTGCAGTATCCACTACATGGGAAATGTAATGTTACATTGTATCCATTCATAAATAAATAAGTGTCCACTGTGGCACAAATAGAAGATGAAACCAGCCGCATGGGCTTCTTCTTTGATACACACTTGGGAGATCATGTAATACATGGCCAGGCCAAGTGTGTCAAGGCAGAAGCCACTCTTACAAATGGCTTCTTGGCTCTTCCTAGTAAACGGGAAGGGTCCCCATATGGCATAGAATTACTGTAAACAGGGCATATGGGCAGTGGTGGTCTTCATAACTCAATTGACTTTACAAATGTGTGATATACTGAAAAGGTCATATCTTAAGATATGTTTTTACCCCAAAAAGAAGATAATAGTCAACTACCTCAAAGACCATTTTCCTTCTTCTGGATCAACAGGTTAAACTGGAACGTTGCATGTATTTTTGTAAATTTTGCATTTGTTACTAACGTAAACATAACAGTCAGGACAATCAATAGCTAAACAGTAATTTTCCAGTTACAATAAAATATTAGATGGCTTCTTTGTTTTAAGGTATATATTATCGAGCTATATATGAGCAATGATGATAGTATGTTGTGATTTGACATTTGTAAGGTATAAAACTGGTTCTAAAAAGTGTAGGGATAAATACCATATAATACTACAAAAGTAGCTTTGTTTAAAATGATAGTCTAGCCAAGGACAGCAAAGGCTTAGCACCTATGTAGCACGAAGAAAACTATTACTAAAACTGGCACCTATAAAATCAAATACATGACGCGAGAATGTGCCACCCAAAGATGTAATATAATTGCACTGCATTTCTACCATGACTGTACCAAGACATGAAAGATCTGAGCAGGTAAAGAAAATACAAGCATAGGCTATATGGAACATGTGCCAGAGCTTTGCACCATTAGGACGGAGCACCTAGGGAACACAGAGCCTGCTGCTACTGCTAAAAGTATATGACTAATAAACCATAACGAATGACCACTCACAAAAGGGTCTATATAAAAGATAAAGTCAGTGGCACTACTTCAAAAAGCAAATATTCATAAGTCTAATCTCTACTTCATAAGTATATGATTGTTCATATTGCAGCACAATGGCCAGATGAATCAGTCGTGCAGAATGTGTGCTGGATTCTCTATGTACGTCATCATGCCAAGCTGAATGGGGAGCAGTGGGACTGACGGTGCGCACAATACGATAAACGCTCACTGGCGTATTTCACAATATATAGAATGAATGCACTACGTACAAAATACGGTAGAAGCGGGAGGAATGCTGTGCTGAGTTATGTGTGGTGTACGTTGTGCAGTCAGCATGTTGTGCCTCGTTGTGGTCATTTTCCTATGCAGTGTCAATATGGCATCATGTAAATATGGCGCATGGTATAGTGTAGAAATGCTGTGCAGTGTCGCTGCAGTCCGCAATCAGTCAGGGCCTCTCCTCAAACTCGGACACAGTAATACCAAGGCTGCGGCCCCCGCCAGGAGGAGGAGTGGATTCCAAAGAGCGGCCTAGAAAAAAAAGAAAGAAAGAATGGGACATAAGAAACAGACAGAGAAACGTTACTAAAGTTTTCCATTTACATACTGTATGTGTCTACCCTTACCTTTCCTTGAATGTCATTAAGATCTCCAATTTCTCATGAAACACATTCAATACTAGACTGTGACCTGTTAGCAAAAACCTTGACAGGCCGCAATCCACATCACAACCACTGGGTGGCCACATACGTATAGACACATAGCATAGACATCTTGTGACAGAGTATTGCAGATCACATTTTTTTTTTTAAATCAAAGTTGATTGCCTTGCACTACACATCTCAGGATATGTTAAAACAGAAGGATAGGTAAGGAAGGACACATCGGTATGTCCTTCTTATTCACAAATCACCCTATAAATGGGAGTTTAGACTATTTTGGAAGTCAAATATGGCATATTTCTAGAGTGTTATTGTCAGTAAAATTTCCTGACCATACAATATAAAGGTCAAATTCACATTGCATTCAATGTTCAGGTTCAGCAGGACTTCTTGGCATTCTTATGTCGAACATATGGCCACACATAATTGTATCTGTATGCCTATACAACTGCATACACCCGCCATAACAAATGTATACTGCCTGGTACAGCACACCAAAAGAATGTGGTGTGAACTGAGCCAATATGCATTAGACACATCAGATATGTATGAGTAAAGACCAACTCTCCCCAAACGGAAGGTCTTGTTGGGTGGAGGCAGGGGATGGGAAGAAGAATTGGCATTTAGGAGTTTAAATGTCCGGTGCTTGGTTCCAATGTCAGACCAGTATATGGTCTGCTTTTCACATGGAATCGATCAACAGTTTTTTGGGTTTTTTTTGTGATCTAGGAAACAGACTTCATCACACAGCAGGACATTTCACAGTGGTCCAACGTTTCATCTCTTTGTTCCTGTGTTCCTATAGCTGTTCTGTACATAGCAGTCATTACACTGACCACTTTTTCTTCTAACACTTTGCTGTGTTTTCGGTGACTAAAAAGTTGGCCTGACTTAACAAGATCTAATTCTTTATTAAAGACATGTTTATAGAAAGAATTTGGATTCCAACATGCAAAATCCCAATCAGAAATGTTGCATTTTTTTCTTTGGTAAAAGTTTCCTAGGTTTTCTTCATGGATACTGTGTGCTTGCCGTCAGATTGCATTATCTATGGTATTTAACAGACTGGATATAGTATTTTTTCATGTTGAGGACCCCATATTCTTTATAGTCCTACAACAATGGAGAAGCTAGCTCTTGTGGTATTCTTTATCACTAACAGTTCTGATGCCATTTTTAACCCATGCAGGCCCTTTGTCCTTGTGCCACCCTTTTTTACTCTACAGTACTTTGGGTGTTGTTTCATCCAGGAAGGAGATCTTGGATTTTGAACCATTGCACCTACTGACTTTAGTGGAACCTTGCACTGCTCATCGCAGTTATTTATGTCTCCATGTTGTTTAGATTCTCATAATGATATAGTGTATATTTTTCTATTCATATACGTTTTAAATAGGTATAACAGCTTTTTCTTTACTGTTCACGTTTCATCCCTAGCCTTCTATGCTTGTGGAAAAAACATACTTCCAGATTCCCTGCCAGCTTCAGTCCCTGTCCTGTAAGCGTACAGATGGACAGGGTCACCTCACTGCTACAGCCAATGCCTGGCCTCAGCAGTGATGTGCACACAAGCAGTACAACTGGCTGGGTCACACACCAATAACTGAGGTCACTCATTGACTGCTGTAATGCACATTGCCCTGTCCATCCAGAGGTTTACAAATGGGGACCAGCAGACCAGTGAAGGGAGTCAGCGCAGAGCAGCAGGGAGCAGGTGAGTATGGTTTATTTCCACAGGTACAGCAGGCTGATTTTCACTTAGAAGGCACAGCTCTTTATGTATATGTTTTTATTATATTGTTATTTCATCATTTACACATTTGTTTAGCTCAATTGGTAATATGGTCAACATAAATGTGCATGATATTTTGTGCATGTGTCAATACATGGAATGCATTTCAGGATCTTATGACTTGATACGTATGCAACTTGTGACATCTAACTTTGTTATATTGGGTAATTTATATTTATATGTGAGTTTTTTTTAACTAACACCAATGTCACCTGACAGATCACTTGACATATAATGAGGCCCGCTGCCTTTCGTGATTTTATTCGGAAAAAATAGTGAACGCTGCGCTGTTTTACTAGAGCCTCCAACACTGTGAACACAACGCTGTGAACAGAGCCTAAAAAGAGTCACTTACTTATACAAGTATGCATAAGGATTAAAGGGTATATTCATTATGTAAAATATCCCCCCAATGCCTGGGCCCCTTGTATGGATTATACTTACCTGCTCCCCGACACCCTTGTCACTCCGGATCCCTGCACGGCCGCCGCTGCATCTCCCTGTTGCTCGGTTCAAAACATCCGGTGACTGGGGAGCAGCTAATAGCAGGCCGCGATGGGGCGTCCCGTGCATGGATCCGGAGCAACACGCATGGCGGGCAACAGGTAAGTATAATCCATACAAGGGGCCTGGCCATTTGGGGGGATATTTTAGATATCAGATAACCCCTTAAAGGGTTTCTGTCATCAGAATTTACCATAGTAAACCGAGTGTCATTTGCAATGTGCAAATGACACCTGATGACAGATCTGTTTGTTTTATACTTTTCTGTAAAGTTGTTTGTGAGAAAACTCCGTTTTTAAAATATGTAAATTACCTCCCCTAGGTGCAGTAGGCGTGAACCCTGCACCTAGTAGCGGCCGTAATTCCTCCTCTTACCCCTCCTCCGTAGCGTTGATTGACAGGGCCAGGCAGCCAGCTCTTTCGGCTCCCGGCCCTGTTTGAGTCCGAAATCCCGCGCCTGCGCATTGCGATCAGCAATGCGGGCGCATTGAGGAAGCTGGGCGGCCGGCGGCTCAACGAGCATGCGCGGATTGCTGATCGCAATGCGCAGGCGCGGGATTTCGGACTCGAACAGGGCCGGGAGCCGAAAGAGCTGGCTGCCTGGCCCTGTCAATCAACACTACGGAGGAGGGGTAAGAGGAGGAATTACGGCCGCTACTAGGTGCAGGGTTCACGCCTACTGCACCTAGGGGAGCTAATTTACATATTTTAAAAACTGAGTTTTCTCACAAACAACTTTACAGAAAAGTATAAAACAAACAGATCTGTCATCAGGTGTCATTTGCGCATTGCAAATGACACTCGGTTTACTATGGTAAATTCTGATGACAGAAACCCTTTAAAGGGAAACAAACATTTTGCACAGTACAACTCTTGTTACTGATTCTGCATGCAAAATAAATGTAAAATCGGATGATATCCAGAATAAAGGCACGCTATAACTAAGGGATCAAGCATACATACATAAAGCCATCACCAAGGAAAACACATAGGGGGCTATTTGCGGGTGAATGTATGTTTTTGTTGTAGCCAGTATTTCTCTTGCAGTTTGAGGATATCTTGCCCATAGATTCTAGATGCATCAATTTACACTTGCCAAAAGTATAACTAGTAATTCATACTATTCATTCCAGGTGAAACATTTTCTCACATTTTCTTTATTATATGAATATGCAATAATTTGTTTAGTTACCTCTTTTGTTATAATTGTTGTTCCGCCCTAGTTTTTACTTCCAGGTTGTTGACTATATAATGGCATTGACTGTTAGCTGAGGAAGAAGGCGGTCCACCTCCAAAACATGCTGCTCTCTATCCTCTTTGTTTTTATTTTTCCTATGTATTTTATTTAATAACACCATTAAATACCATTTTAGTGATCGGGGCCCCAAAACCATTTTTATCCTTTTGATCATGTTGTAATATCTCCTGTTTTGGAATCCTCATTGGTGGGAGCAGGGGTCACATCCATATGTCTAATCCAGACTTGAGTCTTAGTCAGCGTAACTCACTCCGGTAAGCATAACCATAATGCTGTGTTTATTTGAATACCTATACAGTGTTTCACCAGGAAGAGCCTGGGCATGTGATGTGTAGAAGCTTTGTGCAGCCTTTGCCCGCCACTTTGCTGGGGATCGGTGATGTGGATATTCTCAGGTAGCACACCGCTACCGCACAGGTAGCCAACCCCGTATAGATTCCTAAGTCCCAATACTGTACTTATTCCAGGTTAAACATAAATCCATTCTCTAAAAAGCTTTCAATTTTACATCTTCCAAGTGCTTTTTTCTCAGTATCTTTTCTCCCTTAGATACAGTTCCAAATTTGTTTTCTTCCAATAAAAAAAATCCTGATATTTCTAGTGTCTGATTTTTTCAATGACCTTCTCCACATATGCCTGTTCCAACATGCAGTACACAGCTCCAGATATCCTTTACCTCAGAGAACAGTCCAGTTGTTTCCAATGTACAGCTCCCAGAGTACAAGGTCACTGTAAGAAGCTGCCCACTTGTTCCACACAACCTATAAAGATACTTTTAAATGAGGTTTTCACATTAAGCACATCTAATACCTATCCATAGGATCGGTAATAAATGTATGACCCCCATCGATCGCCAACTCACTTGTATAATTGTGGTGAGGAGGCTGTCAAAACCGATGCACCAACGTAACGCCTGTAACTGCAAGCTGTTGAGTCTTCTAGTTTTGTCTTTTACAAATAACCTAAGGATATCGGACAGAATATACATTCTATTGTAATGTTCCTATAGTTTATGTACCAATACTTACAACTTTTCATTATTTAAAGAACTTAAATGGGTGAAAAATGTAAGTACCTCAGTTCCTTTTCTTTAAAAGAATTAAACAATACTTAGGCTAGAATTTAGAGGCTCAAAACTAGACCTGAGATATTCTGATGACATTTCCCGTTCTGATTCCTGTCAGCTTCAATGTTCCTACAATGTTCCTGTTTTTTATTCAAATTTTTACAAACATGGATGCATGGAATCCATGGAAACTCATACTCTTAATGATTAATAAAGCGTCAAAATGAATAAAAAATATAATCAAGCCAATGGCAAGTCTAGAAATAATGATTTAGCACATCAAATATGCTTTCACCAAAGAATCTTCGATCTGCAGGAATTACAGCCTTGGAGGCTGTTGACATTTAATCTGCAGAAATGTCACTCTATGCATTTTTTTGCAAACTTTTCGGCCAAGTTGCCCCTACTACCTCAATAAAGTAGAAATCTTTTGATTGTGTTGGTCAATCACGTGGTTGGGTGTTTTTACTTTCTTCTAATTACCTAAGTTCTTGCATAATTTGAAGCAGCGCTTTGGATCATGGTCCTGTTGGAGGATGAAACTGGCTTCAATCAAGTATTGTCCAGAATCTTTTCCTCCAAAATGTTCTTCTCTGTCATCCAAATGTTGGAGTCACATGTGCCACAGGAAGTGAGAAGCATTAATTCACGTTGATTCATAAAGATACAACTGGGCACCGTCAAACAAGTCATTGCCTTTCATGCTGCACCAAAAATCATTGTGTTGTGGGCAGCAGTGTAAACAGGGATGTGCTGCCCACAAACAATGACTCTGTATGGGAATGAATGATCTCAATATGATCATTCATCCTCATGCAGAGGGAATAATCGTTGAATGTAATAGATACAGCTCTAACCTCCACTCAACGATTGTGCAATTATAGGAAATTAATGGTTTGGTCTCAAATAATTGTTGTATTGGCCCATTTAAAGGGAATCTGTCGACAGCTTTATGGTGTCCTAACTAAGGCCTGTATTACACAACAGATTATCTGACCAATCAGACCAATAGTTGGTGCATATAACAAAAGATCTGTGTGTGTAATAGGTCATCTGACCAATGATTGGTCAGAAAATCTGTCAAATAATCTGTTGGTGTAATACAGGTCTAAGGGCAACATAAACTAGTGACAAGTCACCTTAGCAAAATGCTGGGCTACTTTCTTTACTTGACCCAGACGTTTTGCCAAAATATTGTATTGAAAAGCTCCAGCATATGTCAATGAGTCCCCATATTCATGAGCTCCTGGCTCTCCCCGCCCACCTGCTGCTGATTCATATGGAAAAAAACTGTCAATCAGAGGCAGGTGGTGGGGAGAGCCGTGAGCTCCTGAATTTGGGGACTCATTGGCATGTGCTGCAGCTGGTTTAAAAGTGAGGGCAGCAGAAAACTGAGGACAGATTCCCTTTAAAGGGACCCTTTGAGCCATTTTGTGTTTTTTGTAACATACACACCATTGTAAGACAGCTTCTCGGCAGTCTGATACAAATAATATCCTTTAGTACTGAAAACAATATACTCATAAGACTCAGAACAAAGCTGTTTATTTCTGGCCACAAATGCTGATGCGTCACATACTCAAACTGGCCAAAAATGTCCACAGCTCCATTTTCAGCTATGCTAATATATATTTGGCAAGATTTTTTTTTAATGATTAACTATCATCTTTTTCTTTTTGCTATCACAATGAGCCTCTGGCGCAAAGAACTGTTGGAAGCTGAAGATATTCCATTAATAATCTTCCATTTGCACCTATAATAGTCATTTAGAATATTATCCATATCTGGATTGTTAAATATCTGGATTCAAACACATTTCTCATTTGAAGCTTTTGATTTGACTGTTAGCATTTACACATACAGTCATGGCCAAAAGTTTTGAGAATGACACAAATATTATATTTTCACATGATCTGCTGCCCTCTGGTTTTTATGTGTGTTTGTCAGATGTTTTTATCACATACAGAAATATAATTGCAATCATATTATGAGTAACAAAAGCTTATATTGACAGTTAGAATCAGTTAATGCAGCAAGTCAATATTTGCAGTGTTGACCCTTCTTCTTCAGGACCTCTGCAATTCTCCCTGGCATGCTCTCAATCAACTTCTGGACCAAATCCTGACTGATAGCAGTCCATTCTTGCACAATCAATGCTTGCATTTTGTCAGAATTTGTAGGTTTTTTGTTTGTCCACCCGTCTCTTGATGATTGACCACAAGTTCTCAATGGGATTAAGATCTGGGGAGTTTCCAGGCCATGGACCCAAAATCTCTATATTTTGTTCCCTGAGCCATTTAGTTATCACCTTTGCTTTATGGCAAGGTGCTCCATCATGCTGGAAAAGGCATTGTTGAGCGCCAAACTGCTCTTGGACGGTTGGGAGAAGTTGCTCTCGGAGGACATTCTGGTACCATTCTTTATTCATGGCTGTGTTTTTAGGCAAGACTGTGAGAGCCGATTCCCTTGGCTGAGAAGCAACCCCACACATGAATGGTTTCAGGATGCTTTACAGTTGGCATGAGACAAGACTGGTGGTAGCGCTCACCTCTTCTTCTCCGAATAAGCTGTTTTCCAGATGTCCCAAACAATCGAAAAGGGGATTCATCAGAGAAAATGACTTTACCCCAGTCCTCAGAAGTCCACTCCCTGTACCTTTTGCAGAATATCAGTCTGTCCCTGATGTTTTTTCTGGAGAGAAGTGGCTTCTTTGCTGCCCTCCTTGAGACCAGGCCTTGCTCCAAGAGTCTCCGCCTCACAGTGCGTGCAGATGCACTCACACCTGCCTGCTGCCATTCCTGGGCAAGCTCTGCACTGCTGGTAGCCCGATCCCACAGCTGAAACACTTTTAAGAGACGGTCCTGGCGCTTGCTGGTCTTTCTTGGGCGCCCTGGAGCCTTTTTGGCAACAATGGAACCTTTCTCCTTGAAGTTCTTGATGATGCGATAGATTGTTGACTGAGGTGCAATCTTTCTAGCTGCGATACTCTTCCCTGTTAGGCCATTTTTGTGCAGTGCAATGATGACTGCATGTGTTTCTTTAGAGATAACCATGGTTAACAGAAGAGAAACAATGATGCCAAGCACCAACCTCCTTTTAAAGTGTCCAGTGGTGTCATTCTTACTTAATCATGACAGATTGATCTCCAGCCCTGTCCGCATCAACACCCACACCTGTGTTAATGGAGCAATCACTGAAATGATGTTAGCTGGTCCTTTTAAGGCAGGGCTGCAATGATGTTGATATGTGTTTTGGGGGATAAAGTTAATTTTGTAGGCAAATATTGACTTTGCAAGTAATTGCTGTTAAGCTGATCACTCTTTATGACATTCTGGAGTATATGCAAATTGCCATTATAAAAACTGAAGCAGTAGACTTTGTAAAAATTAATATTTGTATCATTCTCAAAACTTTTGGCCATGACTGTATATGTGCCACTAGTCAAGCCAGGTAAAATGAAGATACTGTTGTATCTGGTAATCTGGGTTCATACCTGGTCATAGATACATTTGTCGTTAACAGATCCAGCCTATTTTAGTAGCATCAGCTATTAATACTATGTGTATGACCACCACAGACACCAGATTGCCAGCAGATTTCACCAAATTTTGTTAACTGCCAATAGTCTGTATTCTGTATATGTAATGTTTATGGTAGTTAAAGGGAACCTGTCACATTGAACATGGAGTCTGAGCTCCAGGCAGCATGATATAGAGCAGGAGGAGCTGAGCAGATTAATGTATGGTTTTATAGAAAATGATTCAATAAAACTTGTATTTTATACATTTATATCCCTGCTCATTCTGGACTTTGAATTCTAGAAGACGGTCCTATCAGTGATTGACAGCTCTCTCTGTATACATAGTCATAGAGGGAAGGCTGGCATCACTGATAGGACCTCCTCCTTGTCTTCAGTCAGTGATGACAGCTATCTCTGTATACACAGTCATAGAGGGAAGACTGTCATCACTGATAGGACCTCCTCCTTGTCTTCAGTCAGTGATGACAGCTATCTCTGTATACACAGTCATAGAGGGAAGACTGTCATCACTGATAGAACCTCCTCCTTGTCTTCAGTCAGTGATGACAGCTATCTCTGTATACACAGTCATAGAGGGAAGACTGTCATCACTGATAGGACCTCCTCCTTGTCTTCAGTCAGTGATGGCAGCTATCTCTGTATACACAGTCATAGAGGGAAGGCTGTCATCACTGATAGGACCTCCTCCTCGTCTTCAGTCAGTGATTGACAGCTATCTCTATATACACAGTCATAGAGGGAAGACTGTCATCACTGATATGACCTCCTCCTTGTCTTCAGTCAGTGATGACAGCTATCTCTGTATACATAGTCATAGAGGGAAGGCTGGCATCACTGATAGGACCTCCTCCTTGTCTTCAGTCAGTGATGACAGCTATCTCTGTATACACAGTCATAGAGGGAAGACTGTCATCACTGATAGGACCTCCTCCTTGTCTTCAGTCAGTGATGGCAGCTATCTCTGTATACACAGTCATAGAGGGAAGGCTGGCATCACTGATAGGACCTCCTCCTTGTCTTCAGTCAGTGATGACAGCTATCTCTGTATACACAGTCATAGAGGGAAGACTGTCATCACTGATAGGACCTCCTCCTTGTCTTCAGTCAGTGATGACAGCTATCTCTGTATACACAGTCATAGAGGGAAGACTGTCATCACTGATAGGACCTCCTCCTTGTCTTCAGTCAGTGATGGCAGCTATCTCTGTATACACAGTCATAGAGGGAGACTGTCATCACTGATAGGACCTCCTCCTTGTCTTCAGTCAGTGATGACAGCTATCTCTGTATACACAGTCATAGAGGGAAGGCTGGCATCACTGATAGGACCTCCTCCTTGTCTTCAGTCAGTGATGACAGCTATCTCTGTATACACAGTCATAGAGGGAAGGCTGGCATCACTGATAGGACCTCCTCCTTGTCTTCAGTCAGTGATGACAGCTATATCTGTATACACAGTCATAGAGGGAAGGCTGGCATCACTGATAGGACCTCCTCCTTGTCTTCAGTCAGTGATGACAGCTATCTCTGTATACATAGTCAGAGGGAAGACTGTCATCACTGATAGGACCTCCTCCTTGTCTTCAGTCAGTGATGACAGCTATCTCTGTATACAACAGTCATAGAGGGAAGACTGTCATCACTGATAGGACCTCCTCCTTGTCTTCAGTCAGTGATGGCAGCTATCTCTGTATACACAGTCATAGAGGGAAGACTGGCATCACTGATAGGACCTCCTCCTTGTCTTCAGTCAGTGATGACAGCTATCTCTGTATACACAGTCATAGAGGGAAGACTGTCATCACTGATAGGACCTCCTCCTTGTCTTCAGTCAGTGATGGCAGCTATCTCTGTATACACAGTCATAGAGGGAGACTGTCATCACTGATAGGACCTCCTCCTTGTCTTCAGTCAGTGTTGACAGCTATCTCTGTATACACAGTCATAGAGGGAAGGCTGGCATCACTGATAGGACCTCCTCCTTGTCTTCAGTCAGTGATGACAGCTATCTCTGTATACACAGTCATAGAGGGAAGACTGTTATCACTGATAGGACCTCCTCCTTGTCTTCAGTCAGTGATGACAGCTATCTCTGTATACACAGTCATAGAGGGAAGGCTGGCATCACTGATAGGACCTCCTCCTTGTCTTCAGTCAGTGATGACAGCTATCTCTGTATACACAGTCATAGAGGGAAGGCTGGCATCACTGATAGGACCTCCTCCTTGTCTTCAGTCAGTGATGACAGCTATCTCTGTATACACAGTCATAGAGGGAGACTGTCATCACTGATAGGACCTCCTCCTTGTCTTCAGTCAGTGATGACAGCTATCTCTGTATACACAGTCATAGAGGGAAGGCTGGCATCACTGATAGGACCTCCTCCTTGTCTTCAGTCAGTGATGACAGCTATCTCTGTATACACAGTAATAGAGGGAAGACTGTCATCACTGATAGGACCTCCTCCTTGTCTTCAGTCAGTGATGACAGCTATCTCTGTATACACAGTCATAGAGGGAAGGCTGGCATCACTGATAGGACTTCCTCCTTGTCTTCAGTCAGTGATGACAGCTATCTCTGTATACACAGTCATAGAGGGAAGACTGTCATCACTGATAGGACCTCCTCCTTGTCTTCAGTCAGTGATGACAGTTATCTCTGTATACACAGTCATAGAGGGAGACTGTCATCACTGATAGGACCTCCTCCTTGTCTTCAGTCAGTGATGACAGCTATCTCTGTATACACAGTCATGGAGGGAAGGCTGTCATCACTGATAGGACCTCCTCCTTGTCTTCAGTCAGTAATGACAGTTATCTCTGTATACACAGTCATAGAGGGAAGACTGTCATCACTAATAGGACCTCCTCCTTGTCTTCAGTCAGTGATGACAGCTCTCTCTGTATACATAGTCATAGAGGGAAGGCTGGCATCACTGATAGGACCGTCTCCTGGACTATATCCAGAATGAGCAGAGATATAAATATACACTTTTTACTTAACTTTTTTACACAAATGTATGTATCAATCTGCTCAGCTGCTCCTGCTCTATAACATGCTGCCTGTAGGTTACATTGCATTTTCATGGTGACAGGTTCCCTTTAAGGCACCAGATAGAAATCAGTAGGAGACATGTTATCAGAATTTCTCAGTCGTGCATGTAAGGCTTTGGGCATATAATATGATGTAATGGTATCTTGGAATAGACATTTGTCTTCCAAAAGGTCTTGTTTGAGAATTTACAATAGATAAAGCTATTAAAAGGTCTTGATAGACACATCTGTATATGGCTGTAAAACTCCTTAGTGACCAAACTGTTTTGTATCTCAGTGACCAAGCAATTTTTCTCATTTTTTCATCTTCACTGCCATCACTCAATCATTTTTTTCTAGTTCATTTTGGGGGGATGGGAAAAAAACACTCTGGGTCACTATGATTACATCAATACCAAATATATATACGGAGCTATGTGAGGACTTGATATTTGCGGGACGACTTCTGGTTTTTATTGTATTATTTTCTGGTAAATAATGCTTTTTTAATCACTTTTTATTCTGTTTTTTAGATGACAAATAAGAAAAACAAACAAATTCTGGGCCATTAGCACAGGAGCCTGGCTCCCAGTTGAGACTCAAGCCTCAGGTGCACTGGAGATCCGTGATCCTGTGGTCTAGTTTAAGGCTTTAAGGCCTGTTAGAGACCACTGTAAAAAGAAATATTGGTGCCTATTGGTCACTAATGTGTTAAGTAACTTAAACTGCTTTAAAAGGAGTCTATTTGCTTACATACTGCTTTTAAAACATGCCTAAACAGTCAGATGGCTTTTCAGAATAAACTGTTGTGTGTGTTTTTTTAGCAGTTTTCTCCTCTGCAGACTCCATTGTAGAAACTGGCTGCTATGATGTCTCCCATAGACTACACAGGGAGAAAACAGGAGATTGTACTCTGTGATGTGATGTGTATAGCAAGCACATAGCATCAAGACTGAATCCTGACCCACTCATTTTAATGGGTATGTGTACATTAGTGTAGTTTTTCACACATTATCTTTGAATTCAGAAAAAAATCACAGCATGTTCAGTATTGTGCACTTTTCAAGCAGCCCTCGCACTACAGAAGTGAATGGGGCTTGGGTGAAAAACGGAAGGCATAGGGATGCAAAGCGTTTTTCACTGTTGGTTGCTAGGAGATGTTGAGTGCTATTCTTCAGTTTTTCTTTACGCATCAAAAACTGAATATATGTGGGGAAAAAACTAAAACACTGAAAGCAACTGCAGACAAAAATAATTCAACTTCCATGCAAAACTATCAGTTTTTTGCTTGTGTGAAAGAGGCCTTAGTCTGTACAGTCTCTCGTGGTATCTTAAGAAACTACTTAACACTGTTTTTTATATTTTTCATGTACCCTAAAAGGCTGTTCTGTATTTCTCTTAAATTCCTTGGGAAAATAAGAAGATATCATATAAAGACATATAGTATTTCATATACTGGGCAAACATACAGTCCACTGTTCCTTTCTCAGTATTTATACAGATTATTAAGTCACTTGGGGATTGCAGAGTGTCCTAATGAAAGAGTGATGGTTGTCTCAGATAACTTCAGGCGTGGATAGTTGAATTGGAATATACTAAGTTTGATTACATGGAATTATAGTTTTCTCTTATAAACTTTTGGATAAAATGTGTTTCTGGTAAATAGATAAGTAAGGCAGACTTTAACAAATGTAGCCATTGTAGTAATATCACTCCACCACAGCCTGCAGTGCTGGTGGAACCCCTGAAGTGTGTCCTTCATATGGTTGATGGATGAAGATGCAGCAAGCTGCTTACCCATCCAACACCCTCTGCTCAATTAAAGCCATATTAAAGGGGTTTTCCGAGTTATGTATATTGATGACCTATCCTCAGGATAGGTCATCAATATCAGATCGGCGGGGGTCTGACACCTGGCACCCCCGCCGATCAGCTGTTTGAAGAGGAGGTGCGCGCCGTATCAGCGCTGCCTCCTCCTCACTGTTTACATGCTGGCCGACACGGGGTAGTGGTGAGTAGGTGTAATTACACCTCACTGCCCCATTCATTTCAATGGGAAGAATCGCTTCCATACAAGTCTATATCCAAGACACGTCCTAGGACTGGGCAGCACTGCTCATGTGAACAACGCTGGCCAATCCTAGACCAGGACTAGAGTCTTGGCCTACTGAAGCACTATGTGCACCAGAAGTCTGAGAAGTGGTGTAGCCATTTGGATGGCAGAAGATGAGCCTGAGAATTAGCGGATCTGCAACTAAAAAGATGAAAAGGAGAGCACCAGGTTTTCTGTTCACTCCCTAGTTAATGTGATTTTTTTTTGTCTTGAACCGGAGGGTCATTTTAATTACATGGCGTATTTTTTTTCACCACACAGACAAAAAACACACATGAGCATATATCATAGCATATTAACAGCATGGATTTAGGCACATAATACACACCTGAGTCTGTGTCAGATCCGAAGAGGGCCTTAAATTAAATAGTACTGCTTCTTGTTTTATACGTTCTGGTATTCTCAGGTTAAACAAGTGTGCTACACTACATGTTTTATGAATATATCTATGACACAGATCTCCATTGGTGTCTATAGATAAGACAGGATTTGAATAAAAGTAGTACGGCAACCTATAATAATAGTGATAAAGTGCCACAGAATGTAACAGGACAGATAATCACAAGTTGCATACTGATGATGACAAGGAGATACTTTAGTGGCCTCCATATATGACCAATAAAACGCTGACAATGAGAAGGAACAAAATGAATATTTACTTACATTCATGAATTGTACAGAATTAAACCAGATATTGTCTCTTACAATTTTTCAGAAAACACCATATAAATAATAAAATACACTGAGGTGAATAGAGAGGGTTAAGATGAAAAGGGAGACAAGAGTTTGGAAGGACAGATGCGGCATCAGGCATGGAAGCAGAAGAAGCAAGATACTCCTAGCCGTGCAAAGCAAAGCATGCAGAGCACGAGGAGTCACATGGAAACCAGTACCTGATGTGCACTAGGACGTCTCAGCCCACCAGCACCAGAGTGTCCCCACTATAACAATAAGTCCTAGGAGGGGAAGGGAGAGAACAGGAGGGTCAGATCCACAGGGGGCCTGAGAGACGAAGAGGAGGGGAAAAAAAGCAGGAAAGAAAATTAAGAAAAAGATAGATGAATGATAAAATGTGGAAGAGGATCCAGGTTGTAATGAACAAGGATAACGGTGATAATAGACAAATGTAGGAAGACAAAATAATAAGTGATGGTATACAATAGAATATACATGGTTCCGGATAAAGGAATGTAACAGGAAAGTCAAATACAATGGAGTAGAGACACATACCAGTAAGGAAGGATGGCATACATATGGAGGGATTGGTCCACAAGAAAAGAAAATATGGATGTGAACAGAGATTGCGGTATTAACATGCATTAAACCCAATTGATAATGGTGGATGTGAAGGAAAATTGATGATGCATTTGCAAACAGTTTGAATATGTGAATTTTAAATACAGTGAAGAAAGGGAAGATCCCCCATACATCATGTTAATAATCGTTCATAGTAAGTTCCAGCAGGATGTGGACAGATGGTTCATAGGACAAAAACATTGTGATGGTGGCATGAGGCACGTCAGAGTACAACATGTGAAGATGGGGTAATGTAAAGTCAAGAGTAGAAGAACAGATTAGTAAGATTCATAAGTAGTGAAGAAGCAGCCAGATGTGAGAGAAGTAGAATAGATAGAATGGGATAGGAAGAGAGAGAAAGAGAAATACATTGGTTACACAGGTGTCAGCAGGAAGGCTAGTCTGCTCAAATATATCATTTTAGCCAAAATTAGACCCAGAATTCACTTTTTCCTATTAGAAGTAAAATAATAAGCAACAGATAAAGACATTAATGAATATGGTGTGTTGCTTTGGTGGTCATTGGTAGGTCTGCAAAGCCATTACATTGGGATCATTTTGATGAATATACTGATAGTGAAAAGCTAAGGTCTGCAATATATAAGTTGATGTAATTTAGAGCAGAATTTTTGAGGAAAAGGCAGCACAAATCCTGACAGGACTCCTGGGAGAGACAATGAGAGTCCTGATAACTCCACCCATATAGATGATTGACAGCCTTCACTGTACCCACACTGGTACATGGAGAGCTGCTAATCACTGTGAGTGGGTGATCAGGACTCTCAGTGTGTCTCATAGGGGTCCTGTCAGGATCTCTGTATGCATGTTCATAGAGGGAAGACTGTCAGCCACTGATTAGGGCCAACCACATGAATACAAAGCCCAGGACATGTAGATTTACATGAATAAATGAGAAGTTAAAGGGGTATTCCCATCACAGATGATAGGGGCATATCGCCAGGATATGCTCCCATTGCCTGATAGGTGCGGGTCCCAGAGGTGCTAAAACAGAGCAGGGAGAGTGGTGGCTGGAGGACCCTGGGTTTCCTGGGGTCCGGCCATCACCAAGCGCTCTTCCCACACAAGTGAGTGGGCGCGCACTGCGCTTGCACGGCAACCGCTCTCATTCATTTCTATGAGGCCGACGGAAATAGTTCGCCCTCCACCACCTTTCCCTGCTCTGTTCTGGATACGTCATTAATATCAGATCAGTGAGGGCCCACACCCAGCACACCTGCCAACCAGCTATTTGAATGGGCCGCTGCACTTATGTGAGCACTGCATTATCTTTAGTGTTAACCTACATGCTGTCCACTTTGTAGCTGCATTTCAGTGTAATTACAGCCATTCATCCTTTGAACTGAAAAGGAGAGGAAGTTGTAATTACATTCCACCATCACTACAAACTAAGCTGCAGGTAAACAATGAAGAAGATAGCGCTTGTACAAGTGCTATGACCCCTTCAAACTGCTTATTGGTGGGGGTGCCGTTAGTCAGACCCCCTGATCTGACATTGATGATGACCAAGAATGCTATCATGGAACCGTTCAATATTTAATGTACTATGTATGCAGAAAAACTTGTTCCCTATATGTGCATGGACTACGAAAGGACTATGAAAGGATGCATTCCCCCCATGCGCCTACAATGTGGGGAAGATACTGCTTCATCATTAAATTCCTCGTTTGTGTTCATTCTGGTTTATCTCACATGACAATGTATCAGTAAAATCCATAAATGATTGATATCCACTCACCTCATTTACCTATAATAACACAATGCTTTCTAAATCCCAGTGTAACCAGATGTGCTATTAGTGTGAACATGCAGCGGCCACCATTGATGGACCATTTACCTTTTCTACTTCATCTCAGTAGGGTGTTTTAATAAGCAGATTCCATGAGAAGCTTATATTGTGCATTTTTTTTAAATGACACAGATGGAACAAAGGTTATTGTTTAAAGGGGTTGTCCAACTTATATAAAAAAATATATAGCCCTGTAAATCTGATGGTGAGCAATATATAACTAAGCTAAGCAAGTTTTAGGCAAAAAATTCTAGCCTCTTCTGGCCTTTGTTTACCTGCAGTTACAACAACCTCTGCCCCTCCCCCTGCTCTGCAAAGGGAGTGAATGCAAGTGCTGCCCTGAGTGACACGTCTGACTGATGGGAGACTCAGCAGCATGTTATATGTGTAGGATTACAAGTCCCAGCTGTACAATGACACTGCTGATACAAACAGGATCTTCCCCCTACCTGTTCTTGTCCAATGCTCTGCAGATCTCCTCAGATCTCCTCCAGTCTGTCAGCTCTGTGTCTGCATTTGTCTCTTCACTGCCTTCAGCTGCTCAGCAAAGCCTCCAGCCCTGAGCCTGTGCTGCTGATGGTAGAAGGGGTTAAACTTTCCCGATGAAGGGAGACAGAGGGCAGACAACTGCAGCTCGGCAGTGCGGGGACGTGGCCAGCACAGTGATATTTCGTGTATATACACAGACTAGGCTTGTGTACGAGACATCATCAGAGCAGGGAGAGAAGCTGACATCACAGGTCATGTGACCATCAGTGAAATCTGAGAAAGGTTTAAGGTTTGTATTTTTCTACTGATATATTTTATAGCCACACACGAACTATGTCATCTCAATCAATGAAGTTGCAATGCATGCTATGACTTAGGCCACTCTGAGGCATTAGCACAATGGGGGAGATTTATTATCTTCCTTGCGCCAAAGTCACAAGCTGTGTGTGTTAGATTTTTAAATGCAACTTTTTGAGAGAAAAAAAAGTCGCAATTGCCTCTTTTTATACCACCCTCAGCAATTTTCCATAAGGGGGCGTGGCAAGAGCAGGAAAGCTGCCTGGCCAACAGCTGAGACAAATTTATCTTCATTTATGCCAGTTTTCACTTGCAAATGAAGCCAGAAATCTACTGCAGCTCTGAGCTGTTATAGATTTCTGTTTAGGTGCACAGAATGCACAAAAGATGGAAAAAGTTCCAGCACTCCCAATAAAATGATGTTGCTTTTTAGTTTTCCTTTGCAGCGAATACACTTATGGACATGACCCTCCACCTCAGCAAACGTTGACGCGTTTCGAACACAGGTGTGTTCTTAGTCGTAACTGAAAGGTTTGATTTGTGAGGTGAGCGGGATTTATTTTTGTTTAACATGATCATGCAGGAGGATGCGCCTCATTTATGATGAGTCCTGCACTTTGTCATAAATGTGGTACATCCTCCGACAGTGCAGAGAGCGCCTGTCTTGATAAATCACCCCCTATAATCTGTTTGTTTTAGATTTTAAAAAACATTGTTTACACCCTTTAATAGTTCCCCTAGGGAATTTGAATAAGCAATCATCAGACTGCTTCTCTCATAGACCCTAATGCATTAGCTCTGGGATCTATGAGAATTACACTATATTCCTATGGAGCCCTGCCACAGTTCCCATGGGAACTTGTGTTCGTCAGCCTCGGATCCGCACGCTTCTGGGTTTTTACGCTTCAAGATGCTGTGGTCACGTTTGACCACAGCATCTGAGCGGTTAAATGCATGCGATCGACGTTATTGTCGACCGCATACATAAGCTACAGGTGTCTCCTGTTTAAAACAGCAGGCACCCGGCGTCATCTTTAAAGACCCTACATGTGACACACTATAAAGTAACATGTCGGGAAGAGGGTTAAAGGAAGACTGTCATCTGAAAGATCAGTATTAACTGAAGCCTAATGCCTTCTAGTGCTCACTACTGGTCTAATAATCATACTAGGGGAGATTTATCAAAACTGGTGTAAAGGAAAACTGGCTTAGTTGCCCATAGGAACCAATCAGATTGATCCTATCAACCTCAGAGCTCTGAAAAATGAAAGATGGAATCTTATTGGTCACTAAGGGAAACTAAGCCAGTGTTCTTTTGCACCACTGTTTGCTTACCAGTCTGTGTCCACATCTTTGAGTGCAGACTTATCTTATTTGGTAAAAAGTTGGCTACTCTCAACACCTCCCACAACTGCTTGATTAACAGGGCCAAGTTTCCCTGCATAGTGTCCCTTTGCAGTAAAAGTGTTCCCACACAATAACGATGCCTCTCTGGTGTAATGATACCCCCTTATTGCCACCCACAGTAAGAATGTCCCTTAAGTGCCCCCTCAAAGTAGTTATCCCCTTTTAGTGCCACCAAGCAGTGATGTTTCCTTACTGAATTCCCACAAATCAAAGCTGTCCCCTCACAGTAGTGATGCCCCTTTAGTGCCCTGCACACTGTAGTGAAGCCCCATTAGTGTTCCCTCCCAATAGTGATGTCCCCCTATACCTCCTCACATAAGCCCCCTTAGAGACCTCCACAAAGAAATAGTGCCCCTAGTGATGCCCCACACACACAGTAATTTCTTGAGACCCCAGTAGTTTCATTAAAAATTTCAAAGTAGTACTCACCTAGCCCAGTTCCCACAACAAATGAATTACATCATTCATCAAGGCTCCCCATGGATTTTGCTGCCTGTGGCTCAATGCACTAGGCGCAATGATGTCACTGCATCGTGTGTGCCTGCAGCAGTACTTATAGGGTAATTGGTGGAGTAGGACTGATGGTTTCCTGCTTCACCATCTGCCTTGTGAGGATGCATATACAATTGAAATTGGGACATGCTGCAGCCTTCTTGGGAGAGCAGTTGAAATTCTGGACTGGCCTACTGGATCTTGGACAGTTGTGAGACATATAGAAGGTCAAGACGCTGGTCTCCATAACAGTGTGGAGCCAGCATGGTCACCTCTGTAGATTTTGCTTTTAAGCTGCCTAAACTTATTTGAGCAATCCTTAACAACTTATCAAGCATTTAGGAGATCTGAAAGACTCCATGAGAAGCTTATATTAAAAAAAGCTGAGTTTTGCAGTGTGATCCTGTAAAGAGAGTAAGAGCGTATACACCGAAAATTGATCCGTGAACTAGGATACATGTAGAAGTACAAAACCGATGACTATATTCACATAGCTGTAGCTAGAAGAAGCAAACATTGTACAGTAACTATTACTCATATGGGTAGAATGGGATTAGAAATTGTACAACTCGTGTCCAAAAGCTCTGCCCATTGGTGCTGGTTCTGGGCGTAAAAAGACAATTTTTCTAATTTCATAATTCAAGGTTCAACCACCAAAACGACACATGCAATGACAAACAACACTCATATTACAGGATGTTGTAGAAAAAGAATTATTAGTGCTACCTGCAAACCACTCTCCTTCAGCCTATGGATTTCCTCTCTACACAACCTCAGCTCCTCCTGTAACTTCTCCTGCTCCTCCTGGCTGAGAAGGTGACGTTGTTGCAGTTCCTCAATCTCAGAGAGGAGACAGGCGCACTGGAAGAGGAATCAAGAAGTTTAGGTAGTGAGTGTGGTGAGCGATCAAAAATGAAAAAAAACTGAAAAATATAGTAATATATACAGTATATATATTTTGTATTGTAAGGGTTTTTCAAAGTAACTGATTGGTTCTCCCCTTTAATTCTGTTTAATACTTTGTATTATAGTTTATAAGTTTCCCTTGTAATGAAGTGGGTTAGAGAGATGGTACCCATCCCCCAATTGTGCTGATAAGACCACATACCTGAGTGATCTCAGAGACATGAGTGATGCACACATTCACATAGCCTGTGTAAGCTTATTTATTCGCAAATCTTTTGAATTCCCTTAAGAATAAATATTTTATATACTAGTATAGTAATATTTGCAGATGACATCCGACTCATTCCTTGACACTCATCAGTTTGGTTTTCACCCTGCTTACTGTACTTGTACTAAAAGAGCACCAACAAAAGTAATCAATGACCCTTTGGGTTCTTTGGATGTTTCTTGATCTCTCCTCTGGATGACACTGTTCATACTCATGACTTCCTATATCTTCTTCAAGATCTCTTACAATGACTCCTTAATCTTTCCTATAACTCTCAGTGTTGTTCTACCTTAAGGGTCATTCCTTTTACCAATTTACACTTCCTCCTCGGACAAATTAATCTCTTTATTCGGTCACCTAGGTCAATAGTTTTCAAAAGGTACCCAGATCTAATTGCCTCTTCCAGACCTGTCTGCAGTATAAGTTGTATTTCATTCACTTAAAGGGGTTCTCTGGGAATTAAGAACATGAAAATACGCAAATATTACTTTATTATAAATATATTCCCAAATGCCTTTCATTAATTATAATGGCTTGTTTTGTCTGGGGAGCAATCATTAGGAGAAATAAAATGGCCGCTGTCCTATCAGTACACACAGAACCTGTCCTAATCACACAGGAGGACAAGTTACTTCATAACACTGAGAGAAAGAGCTGCCTCATCCTCCTCTCTGCTCTACTTGTCAGGGATTATGATCCTGACTACACTTTAGTCAGATATTTAGCTAAATCTTTGTGGGAATGGAGTTCATGAGGAGACATGATGTACAGAGGACGGACAGGACAGAATATGGTAATGTGGGGCTCTGGTAATGGAGACTGCATACAAGTGCTGCTGCTCATGAGCCACATCTGCTCATGAACTCAATTCCTACAGAGATTCAGCTAAAGATCTTATCATCTGTATTCAGGATCATAATCCCTGATAAGCAGAGCAGAGAGGAGGATGAGGCAGCTCTTTATCTTTACCTTACTGTTGTGAAGTAACTTGCCCTGCTTTGTGTTTAGGACAGGTTTTGTGTGTACTAATAGGACGGCGGCCATTTTATTTCTCCTGATAATTGCTCCCTAGACAAACCAAACCATTATAACTAATGAAAGGTATTTGGGAATATATTTATAATGAAGTTATATTTAAGTATTTTCATTTTCTTAATTCCCAGAGAACCCCTTTAAGTTCTTGCTCATTCTGGGCTTTGAAATCAGGGAGACGGTCCTATCAGTGATTGACAGCTCTCTCTGTATACACAGTCATAGAGGGAAGGCTGGCATCACTGATAGGACCTCCTCCTGGACTTCAAAGCCCAGAATGAGCAGGAATATAAATGAATAAATTACTGGATACAGTTTTACTGAATCTTTTCCCATAAAACTATACATCAATCTGCTCAGCTCATCCTGCTCTATAACATGTTGCCTACAACACATTCATCATGTTGAACGTGACAGGCTCCATTTAAGTCTATCATAACTACTAGGATTAGACGCATCTATCACTAGAACTGTCCTTATCTACCAGTCTTCACATCAAGCCTGTGAACCAAATTTAAACTATTCTGATCAGGGGCGTTGCTAGGGTCCCAAAAGATCCGGGGCCCAAGCCCCAATGCATATGGCCCAATTTTTTAAGTCCACCAACTGCCCCCCACCCCTCAACCCCCCTGCAAACACTAACAATTTGCTGTACTTGCTATACAGCAGCACATACCTGTCACATCCAGGTCCTCCCAGGTGATGTCTCCTCTGATGTAGATCTTCTCTGCCGTCATCTTCTCCATTCGGTCCGGACATCTTCTCTCAGCCACCTCGTCTCTGAGTGTGACACATGGACATCTTACCTTCCTCAATTTTCTGTACCCCCAAATACTATCCTGAAGAAATATCAGTGCCCCCATAGTAATAGTGCTCCTCAAAGTCCCACCAATAGTAATCCCCTTCTCGAATGCCCTCATTAGTAATACTGCCCCCTACAGTGTCCCCAACAGTGATAGTGCTCCCCAAGAGTGCCCTCATTAGTAGAAGAGCCCACCAGTATTAATAATGCCCTTACAGAGTGCCCATAAGAAAGAAGGCCCCCCTATTGTTCCCCCAGTGGTAATAAAGCTCCCTACAGACCCCTCAGTAGTAAAAAGACCCCCATAGTGCTCCTAGTACAAATAAGGCAGATCTATAAGTCCCTCCTATAGAGCCCCCAGTAGTACTAAGAAAGCCTAATGTCCCCTGGATTTAAAATTCCTCCACAGTGCCCCCAGTATTTATAATGCCCTCTACTGTTATAATGCTCACCCTGAAGTGCCCCTGTATTTATATCGCCCCATACTGTTACAATGCTTGCCCTGAAGTGCCCCCAGTAGTAATAAGAATGCCTAATGTCCCCTGGATTTAAAATGCCCCCACAGTGCCCCCAGTATTTATAACACCGCCTACTGTTATAATGCTCACCCTGAAGTGCTCCCTGTAGTTATATTCCTCAGTTTACTGTCCTCAGAAATCATAATTCCTCAGCCCCTCCACCATACAGTCCCATGTAAATAACATTATTTCCCTCCCTCCGCCATAGAGTCCCATGTAAATACCATCACACCATCTCTCCAATCCCCTCCTATATACAGTCCCATGTAAATAACATCCCTCTATATCTACAGCCCCCCCCCAAAAAAAATGCAATACCATGTAAATAACATCACACCATCTCTCCTGCTCCCTTAAACATACAGTCCCATGTAAATAACATCACTCCCTCAACTTTCAGTCCCATGTAAATAACATCACTCAACCCCACTATCCCATGTAAATAACTTCCCTCCCTTCAGCCCTAACATACAGTCCCAGTTCAATAACTACAACCCCCAGCATTGCTCTGCCTCTCCCTTCACTTACCTCTTCTCATGTAGCAGACCTCACCACAGCTTCTTCCCAGGACTTCTCTTCACTTCTGAGCTGTCCTCTCCTGCACTGGTCACATGACTGTGACATCATCCAAGGTCCTTTTCAGCTACTGCATTCAGAACTGATCACATGACCTGTGATGTCATCACAGGTCCTTCAGATCTTGCAGTGAATTAAAGGGGTTCTGCAGTCTTTTCAAACTGATGATCTATCCTCTGGATAGATCATCAGCATCTGATCGGCGGGGGTCCGACACCTGGGACCCCTGCCGATCAGCTGTTTGAGAAGGCAGCGGCGCTGCAGGAGCGCTGCGGCCTTCTCTGTGTTTACCGCAGGCCCAGTGACGTCACGACTACTATCACTGGCCTGGGCGCGGCTAAGCTCCATTCATGTGAACAGCGCTTAGCCCTGGCCCCAAATGTTTTAGCCTAGCAACGCCCCTGGCAGCAGACCATGCGACTGCTATGGGGCCCAGGGCAAGAGGGGGCCCAGTTTTAGTTGAGATTATCTTCTCTTCTACCCGAAGTGAAAACCTGGTCAGGACTCTACCCTCTAAAGGAACAAGTTTTAGCAAATGAAGCAGAGGAAAAATGGTCCAAGGGTCATTGATATGGGTTTAGGAGAAAATCCTTCTGTCCTGGGTGGGGGCCTGGTTTGATCCTTGCTATGGGGCCCTTACTTCTGTATGTACGCCACTGATTCTGATATATCTCCATTAACAACTAGTCCCCAAACTGGTAAAATGGATGTACAACTGCATGCATTTGTGGGAAGGGGTAAAAGAATATTTCTTTTTAAAATTAAAGTATAATTCCTTCATTTAGCCTCTTCGTCAATCTGTTCTGCTGTCACCCAGCGTCACCAGCCTAGTTATGCAATACTGCTTCCCCCGCTCGTAAAGTGCTACTTACTACACAGATTTGTCATTTAAGACTCTAGGAAAATAGGCTGAAAAGGCAGCTATACTAGTGTCAAACAGCTTTATCAGAAACACAAAAACACTTAGAAACAAATAACTGATCAGCTCTTAAGATAAAATCTATATAAACAATTTAATAAAATCTCTATTAAACGCTGATATATGTATAAGGAGGAAAACCATTGTATGCAGCAATCTTTTATCACACTTCCTAACACTTCTTCTACAGTAGACATATACAGGATTTTAAAGGAATTTTCCAGGCTCACAATACTGTTGACCTATCCACAGATTGTGGGGGTCCAACAACCGCCCCAACGGTCAGGTGCTAAAGTGCCAGAACTACCACTGAGAGTGGAGTGAATGGGAGCTTAGCCGCAGTAACCCAGCACAGCAACTACACTTTATATGGAGCTGTGCTTCCAACTCCATTCTCAGTGGTAGGTTCAACAGCTGCAGGTAAGAGCTGATCGGCGAGGGTGTCAGGAGTCGGACCCCCACCAATCTGATATTGATGACCTATCCTTGTCATAGTTCATCAATATCATTGGTCCATTATTTTTTGTAATGATTTTTTCTAATGCAATAGGATTATTTATATTAATAAATTAGCATTACAACCAATAACTAGTATCAATAACAGCTAATATTTTCCATGTGGGACTAACAATGCTGTAAATAGGTTTTGTGTTTTTAGTCGTTATAAAAAATGACATTAAATGACCACGCTGACCTCACTCTGGGCTTTCTGCACCTTCTCTTCTGCACTCTGAAGCTGCACATGCAGTCTGCTCTTGTCCTCCTCACGGGTCATTTTATGTTTCTCAGGCTCTCTCTTAGGCTCAATATCTTCACTCTGAGCCATGATGTTTTCAGCGCCATACTGTGGGATCTTGTTCTCAGTCAGGCTATCACTCTCTTCTCCATGGTCTTGATTGGACTCTTCTGTGCTATCCCCATGACTGGTGTTACTCACCCTGCAATGTATCAGATTGATCAGCATTTATCTTTAGAGATAGTAAAGACTTAACATGCCTCTATGTTCATTTTATTGGATTGTTTCTATCACATGATATAGAGGTACAGCACAACTCAATGAGCCATTTTCATTTCATTCACTTCATTTGTTGCAATATCACAACAATCAATTTGTAATACGACAGTTTCTGTATATTACTATATTTACATCAGAAAGCTATTGGACTGGAATGTTAGGAAGTGAGATATTCCCAGTGAAGTAACTAGAAAAGGCTCGGACCTATAGCAAATTTTTGAACAGGACCATCACCTCCACCCTCAACAACTTCCTGGCTAGTCTTTTACTGGACAGGAGTCGTCATCAAGAGTTTATGTTTCAGTATGCGGTCTGGACCCTTCCCATACAGTAGTTATTCACCCTAGTGCCCCCACAATAGAATGCTCCCATAATCCCCCCTTCAGAATAGCATGATAACTGTGTGCCCCCACACAGTAGTAATGCTCCATTAGTGCCCCCACACAGTAGTAATGCTCCATTAGTGCCCCCACACAGTAGTAATGCTCCATTAGTGCCCCCATACAGTAGTAATGCTCCATTAGTGCCCCCATACAGTAGTAATGCTCCATTAGTGCCCCCACACAGTAGTAATGTTCCCTTAGTGCCCCCACACAGTAGTAATGTTCCCTTAGTGCCCACACACAGTAGTAATGCTCCATTAGTGCCCCCACACAGTAGTAATGCTCCATTAGTGCCCCCACACAGTAGTAATGCTCCATTAGTGCCCCCACACAGTAGTAATGCTCCATTAGTGCCCCCACACAGCAGTAATGCTCCATTAGTGCCCTCACACAGTAGTAATGCTCCATTAGTGCCCCCACACAGTAGTAATGCTCCATTAGTGCCCCCACACAGTAGTAATGCTCCATTAGTGCCCCCACACAGTAGAAATGCTCCATTAGTGCCCCCACACAGTAGTAATGCTCCATTAGTGCCCCCCCCACACAGTAGTAATGCTCCATTAGTGCCCCCACACAGTAGTAATGTTCCCTTAGTGCCCCCACACAGTAGTAATGTTCCCTTAGTGACCCCACACAATAGTAATGCTCCATTAGTGCCCCCACACAATAGTAATGCTCCATTAGTGCCCCCACACAATAGTAATGCTCCATTAGTGCCCCCACACAGTAGTAATGTTCCCTTAGTGCCCCCACACAGTAGTAATGCTCCATTAGTGCCCCCACACAATAGTAATGCTCCATTAGTGCCCCCACACAGTAGTAATGTTCCCTTAGTGCCCCCACACAGTAGTAATGTTCCCTTAGTGCCCCCACACAGTAGTAATGCTCCATTAGTGTTCCCACACAGTAGTAATGCTCCATTAGTGCCCCCACACAGTAGTAATGCTCCATTAGTGCCCCCATACAATAGTAGTAATGCTCCTTTAGTGCCCCCACACAGTAGTCACATCACCTTAGTGCCCCCACACTGTAGATCAGCCCCTTTAGTGTCCCCCACACTGTAGTCATGCCTCCTTTGTGTCCACACACAGTAGAATGCCCCTTCGTTCCTGATCACAGTAGAATTCTCTCTTACTCACCCCATATAGTACTTATGCCCCCTTAGTGTACCCTTATAGTAGTGATGCCCTCTTAGTGCCCCTTTACAACAGTGCTGGCCCCTTAAAGGGGTTTTCCCATCTCAGATAATGTGGGCATATCGCTAGGATATGCCCCCATTGTCTGAAAGGTGCGGGTCCCACCACCGCACCTACAAGGAGAACGGAGCGAGGAGCGCTGTAGCTGGAGGACTCCGTCCACCACCAAGCACTGCTCCCATAGAAGAGAATGGGAGCGCACCATGCATGCGCAGCCCCTGCTCCCATTCATTTCTATGCGGCAGACGAAAATATCCGAGCCAGTGCTCGGCTATTTTCAGCGACCCCATTGAAATGAATGGAGGGCAGCTGCGCATGCGCAGTGTGCCCTCCATTCATTTCCCCGCTCCGTTCTCAATGTAGGTGCGGGTCCCTAGTGGTATGCCCCCATGAACTGATTACATCCCACTCTCCCCGGCAGGCAGTGATGTCATCATGCCTGTTGAGCTAAGTAGGAGAGTGCACAGGCCGAGGAGAGGCCAGGGAATGATTCTTGGCTTGTGAGCTCTTCTACTGAGCCTACCGGCACAGTGATGTCACTGCATCATACCTGCTGGGGATAGCATGACTGGGGAATGAGGCCTGGGCCCTCATGGATGACAGATACAGCAGCTGGGCCTAGTTATAGCCCAGTCCTCACCTGCCAATACACAAACAGTAATCATCACTGTTCATTTGTGTTTGTGCATGTACTGGCAGCTGTGTGTCCTCTAGCAGTCATTGCAGCTACTACAGTGGTAGTTCAACCACTGGATACTCCAGAACTTGCAGAGGGGAAAGGTAGTAGTCACACATGGGATCTAATGCTCAAGGAGGCCCAAATGTATACACTGGATCCCAGAGACTCTCCTGTCCCAGGTAACAGCACAAATCTGGGTTGTTACTTGACTACTCTGTCTTCATAAATCATGATTGTTCCAGCAACGGGACTCCAGGGCTTATGCTGTTTAAATTCATCACAGTAATGAGAAATCTCCTCCACGGTGGTGTGAAATGTTTGTCACTGGAGATGGACTATGAAATGAGATAGGTTCATAAGATATGATATGGTGCAAGGTAAGGGTCCTATTATACAGGCCGATGTTGGGCCAATAACAAGTGCCAAACGACAATATACAAGTAGATCAGAACTCATCTAAAGGGCCTTTCACAAGGCCAGATGCAAAATAAAAGGGGGGAGAACAATCATTATTATTATAATTTGTCCCCCCGTTAATTTGCATACTATTGGCTGTACCGTACTTCCTGTTTACATAGGGTTTTTGGTGCTGCATGATAAATGCAGTTACTCTAAAACAAGCTGATTTGTTGGGTGATTAGCAGCACCTTTACACGGGTCAATTATCAAGAATGAGTGTTCCCATGAATATTTTTTCCTGATAATAGGCCCTTGTAAAGGGCCCTAGGCTACTTTCACACCAGTGTTTTTGCTGGATCTGGCAGGGTTCATCAAAAACGCTTCCGTTACTGATAATACAAACATCTGCATCCGTTATGAACGGATCCGGTTGTATTAACTTTAAAATAGCCAAGACAGATCCGTCATGAACTCCATTGAAAGTCAATGGGGGATGGATCCATTTTCTATTGTGTCTGAGAAATCGGATCCATCCCCACTGACTTGCATTGTGGGTCCCATGACGGATCTCAATACTGAAAAATATTAACGCTAGTGTGAAAGTAGCCTAAGAGAAAGGCATGATTTATGATGGGAAGGAGAAACTCATTCATCAGATCCCTGATCTGAATCCAGTAGTCACTAAGAACAGCTAGAATATGCTTGAAATCCCATGTATAACAATGTATAAACATTCTTCTGCATTTACCATATTAATGGATGCATTTGGTTATAATTTGGACCTAATTCCAATAATTCTGCCCTTTGCATTGTAACGTACAATTACTACTCACAATTCTCTCTCCTAATCATTGTAATAAATTATCCTAATTATCTCCTCTTCCATAATCAGAGAGGATAAAAAGCCCGAAAGTCTTCTTAGCTAATACTTAACTATCACACGTCTACAAGATGTAAAAATTACTTGCTTGAAAGCTTGAGTATGAATGAAACTTTTGAATTTATGTTACTAGGGTGAAAGCATTATTTCCCTCCCCTTCCAGCATATTTCCTCTATCTCTGCCTGCAGGATGTCAAAAAATGTAGGTCCTACTGTCTCTCCAGGCATACTTGTGCAAAGATGCAACTGCGTCTGGCAGGTCCATTGCAAGGCAACTGTACAACTCTCAGCAAGTATAATGCATGGTTCTGATTCTAGTTAATAGGATCTGTGTTGGAACAATAACTGGGCATCATACAGTTACTTGAAGATTGGGTTTCAGGTGGCCCCGTCAAGGTGTCACCACATGTTGCTGCTCTCCGGAGGAGATGATAAGGCATGGTGCACCCCAATGAGAAACAAATCCAGAAAGTCAGGGTTTGCACTAAACCAGTCTGCTTCTTTACTGAAGGAACTAATGTGTGAAACTATACCAACAATGCACTCTGACTTCTCCAGTTCCCCTTGGGTAGCAGAAGATTCTGTTCTGAGGAAAGGCTGAAGCTAGCTTTCCCTCTCTTTCTCAGAAGGCTGGTACCCTAGCCAAAGGGCTGGTGGAAAAGAGTCTGTGGCTCAGTCATCTGGCTGGCTCCCTGATCCAAGGACTGGTGACCCAGGGTCTGTGGAAAGGAATCCCCGTCTCAGCATCTTTTTTCTGGTCACTTGTGCATCCTGGCAGAGTCTGTAGTACTAAACACTGGTCCCTATCTTCAGGCAACTAGGGGTTCTCGGACTGCTCTACTTTTATAAGTTTCTAACTTCTTGTGGGAGGGGTGAAGCTGGAGAAGCACACCCTAACAGAAACAATGTTGCAGTTTAAAGCTGCCATAGACTTGTACTGGGCCTCAATACAAGTAAATGGGAATGACCAAGCAGTTTTTAGTCGTAAACAAGTATGACAGAGCAGATCAGATGGTCAAAAGTTCACTATGTCTAGCTTCCTGCCAAAACTCAGCTCTCCAGACTGAAAATTCCCAAAGTCTCTTAGTGTAAACTGGTTGTGTATTAATCTTTTCCATAATTAATTGCAAATACAGTGCAAATGAACAGGATATATCATATAAAATGCATTTCAACAGTATCGTGAAAACAATGGTATAAACAACAGTGCAAGTTAACCCTTCAAAGTGCATTAAAGTATTGAGTTGAGGATTAGCATAGCAGCAATAGGGGGCAAATGTCCACAAAAGACCAGACTCCAAAGTACTCCAGGGTACTACACATGCAGATGCCCATGGTCAAAGTTACATTAAAAATAATATTTCTAAAGTAAAGCAATACATAGAAGAAAGGGAGGAGGGATATGCAGCTGTAGCGTCTCAAATTCAATCAAAGTTTGTATGTGAGAGACTGCAAGTTCTGAAAGAGAAAAGGGTACACCAATGATGGGATGGACAGAAATCTAACTGAAGAGAAATCAGCACCGCTCACACTTAAAGGGAACCTGTCATCTCCAAAACACCCCCTGAACTAGAGTAAGCATTGTATAGTGTAAGTGATGCTGAATCCGAATATGTAAGTTTTATCTTCATACTCACTTCCATTCTGACTCTGTGCTCCCACAAACCTGCAGTAAAATGCACTCAGTGGACTCCAGTGCTCACTCACATAATGGAGGGGACTCAAAGAAGAGTCCTCTCAATGCATTTTACTGCAGGTTTTTGGGAGCACAGTGTCTGAATGGAAGTGAGTATGAAGATAAAACTTACATATTCGGATTCACCATTACTTACACTATACCCCTCTTACTCTAGTTCAGGGGGTGTTTCGGAGATGACAGGTTCCCTTTAAACTGGTAAAAAACAAGAATAGTGTTAGAAAATGTATTAGTGGAGTGGCAGAGGACCATGCACATGTGCAGCAAACTGTCCTGTATGTGGTGCCATAAGAAGTTAGGTGGAGTCCTAGAATTTGTATAGTTGAACCGAACAAACTTTTGCCCAAGGGCCTCTACCAACCTTAATCCTTACATGTACTGCAGAAGTATGGAGCTTAAAAATGGTGTCTACTTGCAAGGGGAGCAGGCACCATAGCTGCCGTGTTTCTGCTGTTTTAAACAGCAGACACCAGGAGCTAGTGTCTGCAATCGGTGATAACTCCGATTGCAGACATTTAGCCCCTCAGGTGCCATGGTCAATTGTGACAGAGCTGAGAAATGGGAAGTCATTGATCCTCTGTAATAGCCTGGACCTCTCTGAAGGAACCCAGGCTATTAAAGTTGGACTTCCCATTGAGGCCTGCAGGTCCATAGAAAAATGTCAAATTTCCCATGCACTGCAGGAAGATGAAAAAAGTGAAAAAAAAAAAGTTTGTTATAACATTTCAAATCACTCCCTCTCCCCATAATAAAAGTAAAAATAAATAAACAATAAAAAATAAAGATCATAAGCATTGCCATGTTTTAAAAAGCTTGTACTGTCTAAATATAAACAGAAAAAAAGCAAAATGGCTGATTCAACTATTTTTCTGTTGCTTCACCTCCAAAAATGAGCCTCTACACAGCTCTGTAGGTGTAAATATAAAAAGTTATGTGGGACAGAATATGGCAATGCAAAGAAAAAATGATTTTGTTGTAAAGTTTTTATTTTTTTTTTCAGTATTAAAACCCAAGAAAAACTATATAAATGTTGTACTGCTGTAATCATACTGACCTGCAGAATAAAGGGAATGGGTCAGTTTTGCCGTCCGCAAATTGCAGATCCGCAAAACACAGACACCAGCCATGTCCCAGCACTAAAAAGAAATGCCTTTTCTTGTCCTTGGCTGCAAACGGGTAATGTTCTATTTTTTTACGGGGCTGCGGAACGGAAGTGTGGATGCGGACAGCCCACGGTGTGCTCTCTGCATCTTTTGTGGCCCCACTGAAAATGAATGGATCCGCACCTGTTCCGCAAAATTGCAGAATGGATTCGGACCCACTTTCCGGACATGTGAATGGACCCTTAGTGAAAGCCGTAAAAATGAAACCCATAAAACTATGGCAATTTTTTTTTTCCAAATTCTATCCCATTTGGATTTTTTCCAGCTTCCCGCTACATTGTATGCAATATTAATTGGAGTCATTAGAAAGTACAACTTGTCCCGCAAAAACAGAAAAATGAGTGACTCAATTAGAGCATCATACATTACTCTGAAAAGTGCAATGCTATGTGGGTCTCTCTATCGAGTCCTGTCAAGAGAGTAAGAGAGATTCATACTGTTATCCTTTCTCTACGGTAGTGAGGATTATCCTTCAGACAACATCTTCCCTCACAGCAGCAGTAAACAATGGGTTTCTGGTCCCCATCAGATCAGAAGTGATGACCTGGCATTCACACTCACATGACCACTGCATCAATCACTGTCCTCAGCAGTCATGTGTGCAGGAATGTCACGTAATCTCTCCCTGTGCACCACCCCTCCCCCAATTTTTGGTTGGACAACCTCTTTAATCTAGCCCTGCAGAAAGTACAGGTTGCATACATCTTATGCACATCTACAGTTACATACAGAGTGATTATTACATCAGCAGGTAAAGAATGATGTGTAATAAATTCAGATTACTGTATATCGATTCTTTGGGAACACATATGATTTGCAGATTTATGTTGTATATATGCAGTAGGACCAGGGGGGCACCACCAATAAGACCAGGTGAGGCCATCACCTCAAGCAGCACCTGGTAGGGGCAAGAGGGGGGCAGCGGAAGGGCCATGGGGAATTAGACATTGGGGGGGGGGGGCGCCGTTTCAGTTTTCGCCTCAGGCAGCAGAAAGGCTAGATTGAAGTGAAGCAGCATAGCTTATCTCAAGAATCCTTATGGATACCTGTAATAACGTGGTGTGCTTTTCATTTCACTGCTGCTGTCCACAACATATACTGTCAAGCAGAAGCAGCAAGTAATATGAATACAATACATAAAGCCATACCTTTCTCCTCCCAGGAGCAGGAGATGACTCTTCAGCTGACTGTTACTCTCCTGCAGAATACTACGTTCCATCTGGAGGTGCTGACACTGGTCTCGCAGGAACTGCAGCTCTCCTGCCACAGGGACAGAAATATGAAAGATAACTTGAAAGCCAATGCAACAGAGAAGCCTGCACGTGGTGTTACTGGTCACTATGGCTGTATTTGGATGAGGGAAAATGTAATAGAATGAGCTTGCAGTACATATTTCTGGGCTGATCAAAATAAATGCCTTTTTAGCCTAAGGCCCCATCCACATGACTGTATGTACATTTCTGCATCGTACCTGCATTTTTGCGGATAAGATGCGGAACCATACGGACCCATTCATTTTTCCATAGGAGAAAAAAATGCGGAATGCACACCGTGTGCATTCTGCATCCCGTATCTCATGGAAGTTCTCCCGCAAAAAAAATAAAACATGTCCTATACTTGGCCGCAAAATCACATCCGTAGCCCCATTAAAGTAAATGGGTCCACAAAATTACGGAACACTACGGAAGACTTTCCGTATGTCTTCCGTTCCGTTTTTATACGGATCACGTAATACATACGGTCGTGTGAATGGGGCCTAAATGTTGCTCTGCCGGAAGGGAAAAAACTATTTTTTTTTTTTTTTGCTAGAAGGGTCCCCTGACAATAAACAGCTACTGGCATCTAGTGATCAGCTGCACACTCTGGGGAACCCAGCACTGTTTTATTTCCCTACAGCACCAGTGAAGCGGAATGGAGCATTAAACAGTTCCTCTATTAACTTGGGGACCTTAAAGGGAACCTGTCATTACCTGTATGCTCGCCATACTAACGGCAAAATAAAGTAGAGACAAGCGAGTTGGGCGGTCTGTCATTTATAAGCTAAAAGTAAGTGGTTGCCGAGAACCAACATCACAATCATTGCAGACTAGGCCTGGAAAAGAGTCAAATCTTCATGAGAAGAGTCCTGGTTATTCATGAATTCCTGCCCTTCCTGCCCACCTGCTGATGACTGACAGTCTTCTACCTAGTTTTCTCCCTTTCTCTGTAGGAGAGAACTGCCAATCATCAGCAGATGGGCAGGGAGAGCAGGAGATTAGGAATAACCATGACTCTTCTCAGGTAGATTTGATTCTTTTTAAGGCCGGGGGTGCAATGATTATGATGCTGGTTCTCGGCAACCACTTACTTTTAACTGAAGTGTGACACACCGCTGAAATCAGCATTTCTGTCACTACTTTATACAGTCCTCAGTACGGTCAGCATAAAGTTGATGACAGGTTTCCCTTAAAGGCTATGTACACCTTCAGGGGCAATTTTTGTTTATGATTGCATTTTACTCATTTTGGGCTAAAAATAATTTTTTCAATTAGACTTTATTAAAAATATTATGCCGTTCTGTCACACAGGGTTAACTGGTTTTTCTAGCTGTGTGACTGGTACTTTCACTTTGTGCTGGCCAAGGTTATCTTTAAAGGGGTATTCCGGTAAAATAACTTAATTTTTGAAAATCTGCATTACGGCTGCAAGCTGTGACCCAACCAGAACCCATACCTATTCATATAACCAGAGCTTCATTTTACCCTGTAATCCATTTGTCTAGCTCCTGTGTGAGCCTGCAACACACTAACAGCATCATGGCGCCTGATCTTCCCTCAACTACAATCCCCACAATCCCTAGCTTTCCTGCTGTGAGTGTTGATGATTACTGATTGGCTGCCTGACATCACAGTCCAGTCACGGCCCCTCTACTCAGTAATCACCAGCAGACTAATATTTAGCTAGAGAATTGATAGCAACACACTGAGCATGCTCGACCTAACAAAGGCTCGGAACTACAGGTCAATATATATAGATATATATATAAAAAAAATAATGAAAGCAGCACTGCGTAGTAGTAAAGGTAATGGTGTGCCCGCGGCTAGAACTTGGTCCATTTCAAGAATATAGAATAAATAATTCCACAGCACCACCATAAATTGTGCCAAAAAAGGTGTTTATTACACCAGAGCGACGTTTCAGTCCTTCTCAATGGGACTTTTCTCAAGCAGTAGTGTGCTACTACACTACTGCTTGAGAAAAGTCCCATTGAGAAGGACTGAAACGTCGCTCTGGTGTAATAAACACCTTTTTTGGCACAATTTATGGTGGTGCTGTGGAATTATTTATTCTAGATATATATATATATATATATATATAACTACTGAACAGTAAATATGTGAAATTGACATTATATTAGGTAATAATGGATGATGAATTAGTATTTATGGTTTATATTTAACCGGAATACCCCTTAAAGCCACATTTGAATCAGTAAGATAAGAATTGAGCAATAATGAGTGTTTTTAAGGTCAGAAATCCTGAGTACAATGCAATAATAAAAAAAAAATGCCACCAAAGGTGTACCTAACCTTTAAAGTCTATTTGGAAATGGATTTTCTAAACTAAAAAACCACTTTAACCCTTTCACGACCGGAGGTTTTTTCGGTTCTGCATTTTCGTTTTGCGCTCCCTGCCTTCAAACAGCCATAACTGTTTTATTTTTCTGTTCACATAGCTGTATGAGGGCTTGTTTTTTGCGGGACAAGTTGTACTTTCCAACTCCACCATTTAATATTACATATGGTGTAGTGGGAAGCGGGAAAAAAATTCCAAATGGGGTGAAATTGCAAGAAAACCGCTATTCCGCTACAGTTCTACGGGTTTCT
Source organism: Rhinella marina (assembly GCA_900303285.1). NCBI lineage: Eukaryota > Metazoa > Chordata > Amphibia > Anura > Bufonidae > Rhinella > Rhinella marina. The sequence continues at coordinate 400,340 of ONZH01031000.1, forward strand.
TATTTACAGCGTTCGATGTGCATTAAAACTGACCGGTTACTTTCATTCTACTGGTCAGTACGAATCCGGCAATACCTAATATGTATAGTTTTTCCTGCGTTTAGATGGTGATAAAATAATTAGAAAGTTGCCCTTTTTTTTTTTTTTTTTCCTTGTCATATCTTGACCCCTATAACTTTTTGGTATTTATGTGTACAGAGCTGTATGGGGGCTAATTTTTTGCGGGGCGGTCTGAAGTTTTTATTGATACCATTCTGGGGTGTGTATGACTTTTTGATCACTTTTTATTTAATTTTTTTTAGAAAAAAAAAGGGACAAAAAACTGCGAATCGCCATTTGGACGCTTTTTTCCGCCACACAATTCGCCGTATTGAAATTTTTTTTTATATTTTAAAAGTACGGGCGTTTTTGGTCACGGTGATACCCATGATGTCTATATTTATTGTTATTTAGGTATTTATTTTTTACTTATACGGAAAGGGGGGTGATTTGAACTTTTATATCTTTTTTATTTTTTATATATTTTTTAACATTTTTTTTTAATTTTTCTGTGATTATTTTAAAGCTCAAATATCATCTGATCTATTGTGTTTTGTTTTTTTTCTTTATGAGCAATCATGGATTTACTAGATGCAGTTAAAACCATGAATTGCTCATTTCTTATCCTGGCCTGCCATCTAGTGGCCAGAATAAGAATTGCAGTTTGAAAACTGTAATCCTCACCAGCGAGGATTACAGTTTTCATATGGTGTACAGACACCCCGATTGGCCAATCGGGGCGTCTGTACACCACCCGGAAGCGTGGGCTTCCGGGTTCAGACGCATCCTGATGCCGTGATCACGTGTGATCACGGCATCAGAAGGCCCTGGAAGTCTCCGCAGACGGAGGTAAGATGCGGCAAGTCTCTGCTGTTAGAAACAGCAGAGACTTGCCGGCCATGACGCCCGCCGCACCCGCGAGCGGGCGTCATGTCCCCGCACCGCCCGCGCGCCGTACATGTACGGCGGCGGTCGGGAAGGGGTTAAAGGGGTTGTCCGAGTTACGGAAAAAAAATATATAGTACTTTAAATCTGATGGGCAGCAATATATAACTAAGTTAAGCAAGCTTTAGGCAAAAAAAAAATCTCTATTTCCTCATTTCCCTGGTTCTCTTCTGGTCTTTGTTTACCTGCAGTAATAACAATCTCTGCCCCTCCCCCTGCTCTGCAAATGCTGCCGAGTGACATGTATTCTGGGATACTCAGCAGCATGTTGTATGTGTAGGACTACAAGTCCCAGCTGTACAATGACACTGCTGATATACACAGGATCTCCCCCCTACCTGTACTTGTACTTTGCATCTCCTCCAGATCAGCTCCAGTCAGCTTTGTGTCTGTAGGGTGAGGAGGGCAGATCCCGTGTCTCTTTACATCTGCAGCTGCTGTTGTAAAGCCTTCAGTGTGTTCTGGCTGAAGGGGTTAATGTTTTATCTGAAAGAATCCAGGGAGAGCAGATAGCAGGAGCCCGGCAGAGCAGGGAGGTGTGGCCAGCACAGTGACGTTTCGTGTACAGGCTCTAATCTGCTGGTGCATGAATGCAAGATTATCAGGGAGATAAGCTGACATCACAGGTCATGTGACCCTCATTGAAACCTGAGAAACCAGCAGCTTTAGAAGCAGAAAGTGTATGGAAAAGCTGTTGTATTTGACTAGTTAGAAACATACAAAGGACAAAAAAATAACTCGGACAACCCCTTTAAAGGGTTATTCCCAATTGGAGATTTATGGCGTATCCACAGGCAGCAGAGTACCTTCATTGGAGGCAGACCACAATGCTACTATGGGCCCCGGGGGAGTGCTCAGAGCTGAATTCCTTCTTCTTTTTCTGATGTAAAACACTGCATTTTTACACAACCACTACTAGGGGAAGCTCAGTGAAAACATATGGTTACAGCTTCCATTTTAGTCAATGGTAACTGCATAAATTCTTATGAATTGAGCTCTCCCTAGTGCATGCAGCCAGCTTTGTAATAGATTGGAAGCTGGAGATTAATCAATGTAGGTATGTCAATTGTCTGGTATGAATAATCAGAATAAGCGCTATACTTATGAGGCACCTCTTCCAGTTAAAGTGGGTGAGGCCAAGAGTGACTTTTTGTATTACAATTTTTTATTTAAAATGTTGTATATATATATATATATATATATATATATATATATATATATATTCATTCAACAGAAATCTGGGGCGTTGCACTTTGCATTCTGTATTGCCTGGGTGGGAATGACGTAAGCGTACTAGAAAACTAGGTAGGGTAGAGTGGATCATACTAAGTTTTACAATGGGGCCCTATAAGATCTGTGTATGCCCCTGCCCACAGGAGCATGCTTGGGTATTTTCAAAACTCCCATAGAAGTGAATGGAGAAAGCTGCACACAACTGGCCACTTCTCCACTCCCAGCAGGTGCAAGATGTGCCTCGGAAACAATCGCTAGCGATATAGATGCAGGTCCAAAAGGTGAAACCTGCACCTTTGGATCTTTTATGGTGGATACATTCCATATGGATGGGTTTCAACATAGTGACCACGATGCAGCTGCTGAATGCGGCCAAAGTCCTAACCTCCCATGTCACTTCACCCAAATATAAGATCCATGTTGCACGATCTGACCTATGTAAGTATGCCATGTGCATCCATGAATAAACGTATTTAATGTGCAAAAGTCCTTCAAGCTTACATAGTCCAGTTGGCAATGGTATATTATGGCATTCTTCTTGTTCTTGTGTGTTCTAAAGTTGCATTAGGATGCATTCAGTGTGTACATTATGAAGAGTGAAAGTGCTTCCCCTGCAGCACTGAATTAAGATAGTAAAAAACATAATCCGGCCAAAGAGTATGTAGTGTGTCCATTATGATGGAGGAAAGTGCTTACCCTGCAGGGTTGCAGGCTCCTGACCTGCATGGCCGCTACAGCTTTTCATGCTGATCTCTGCTCTAAGGGTGGTTATCTCCATTTCATACTCCTGTCTTGTCTCCTGCAGTTCATGCAGCTCTGCTCGTAGCCTGCACAGCTCCTCCTGCAAGGAGGCAATGTCGCTCTCCCTCTCAGCCGCGGCTTCTTCTGCCGCCTGCCGCAGAGACATGATCTCCTCCTGGGCGCATCGTAACTCTTGGGACACCTCCAGCAGCTCACACTCCTTCTCCTGCTCCAAGCTGTCCACCTCTTCCTGCACGGAGCGCAGCTGAGCTTCAGGGAGGTGCAAAAAAGATGTTACTCTGAGACATAACGCAGAAGAAAATAGACAGTGCACAATACATAAGCTAAATATTTCTCAGACCATAGAGTGCAATAATAATATCCCTGGTGGTGCAGGGTAGCAAAGATAAAAAATTTTCTATCCCTGATGGTCAATTGGCATCGTACGGTTTGCATAGACACGTAGCTGATTAAGACATTCTTAATATGCAAATTAGGCCTTTGGTGCCATGAGTGTGCCACCATTGCTCTCTCTGCACCCAAGCACTGCTCTTTTCAGTGGCCAGCTCTTGCCTTGCTGCTTTTATTGACAGGGCCAGAGAGTAAGAAAGCAGCCAAGGAGGTAGAATTTGGGTGCAACAAAACCAATGAGCCAATGTGCCAAAGGCCTAATTTTTATATTAAGAAAAAGTATAACTCAGGAACAGAGTCTCGGATCAACAAAAGAAAGACAGGGCTTTAATCAGGTGAACCACGGATGAAAACAGCTTGATAGGGAGGTCGCTGGTGACAGATTCCCTTTATGGGTTCCCTGGTGATCTAGGGTAGTAAAGAGGCTTATGCCAATATCTATGGTCTTCTAAGAATATATTCATATGACAGTGAAAAATGCGTGTGACATGCGTTTTCAGAACCATTGGCGTCTATGGTTCTATTCACATGGCCCTCAATAACAGCTGTCAAACAATAGGACATGTCCTATTTTGTCCATTTTCATGGACCAAAGGCCCTCATACAAGGCAGATTTTTAGATTTTTGGGTTTTTGTTTTTTTTTACAGTCATGTGAATGTGAAGGTGAGTGAAGAGGCTACTGAATATTAATCCCTTCATAAGCACTCTGCTCAATAACTAAGAATGTGTTTTGGGATACTGGGTCATGGAAATGGGTCAGATTACTCCTCTTTTGGGTACCTCATTGGAGGAGATTAGCTTTAGAGATCTTGAACCCCAGTGGTTATTATAGGATGTTGGGTTCAAGGGATTTTACTTCCAAAGTGGTCAGAATGGTTCCCTTTAGGTACAGGGCCAACAGCAAGAATTTATGAATGAGGTGTGTTGTGTTCTGTAGAGTTCGCTGTCTTATAGGTTGTAAGATTATTAACAGAGCAGATGCTAAGACATTATCCATGCTGCAGACAAACAGTTATGGTGCTGTCCCTTCCTTTATATGTGTGTCCTATGGAAGAGATATTTCTTATATGGGGGCTAATTGTCTGGAATTCTCCTCTCCACCATGATGATATTACACTTTGTGTCACTGTACAGCCCACCTTGCAGCCTCTGAATTTGCTTGGTAAAAATTTCAGCTTGTTGAGCACTTGCCAGTCGTTCCTCCTCCAAGATACCTGAAATAAGGGAAAGAACAGCAGCACTAATGGAAAATCAGTTCAATAAATCTTACTTATATTATATTAGTATAAGCCTGCAGAAGGATGGGTGTGCTGCTATAGATGTGAAGGTGCCAGGGCTGCCCTGCTAGAGGTGTGGTGCCTATGGAGCAGAGCTGCGCCACTAGAAAGGGACTAGAGATGAGCGAGCACTAAAATGCTCGGGTGCTCGTTATTCGAGTCGAACTTTTCCCGATGCTCGGGTGCTCGTTTCGAATAACGAACCCCATTGAAGTCAATGGGAGACTCGAGCATTTTTGCGGGGGACCAAGGCTCTGCCTAGGGAAGGCTGGGTGAAAACCTGGAAACATCAGAAAATGATGGAAACACCACGGAAATGGACAGGAAACAGCAGGGGCAGCATGCATGGATGCCTCTGAGGCTGCCTAATCCCACCATTACCCCAAATTCTCAGGCAACAGCCTGGTGGTTACCCTCATGGCAATTGTGCTCACGCAGACCAAGAAAGGCGAGGCAAATACCCATCACATGTTAGGGAAGCACCCAACTAGGTGCAACGAAGGTCCATCACCGCCTGCAGGTGACACCACTGCTCATGCTGGCACTGCAGCTAAAATCAAGTTTAGTATCTGTTCTTATCAGTTGCTGTGCCTGCTGGTGGTATAGTGGTGAGCATAGCTGCTTCCCAAGCAGTTGACCCGGGTTCGATTCCCATCTATCGCAAGAGGCAATTAAAAGAAGAACCAAAAAAAAAATCAGTACAATATCTAATACGTCCCCTATCCGGGTAAATTGTTTGGAGAGAGGGCCTGTAGGTGGGGGGCAGGCTGGGGGGAAGGAGGTTGAGCTGGAAGAGCCAGAGGAGTGCCCCCTGGGCTAGCATGTGTGGTGGTGACAACAGCCGGAAGGATTTGGAAAAACTCTAGCATCAACCGGTACGGTATCGATTCTTCTCAGTTTAATACCGTATACGTCCCCTATCTTGGGACCCTATATTTCATGGATTTTTCCACCGCGGAAAACTGAAAAAGAGCTTGCTCTGGCCAGGGGAGTGTCTTTCCAACTGCAGCTAAGGGGACGTGTCCATGCGCTGCCTATCACAGGTCAGGAGGCAATTAAAAGAAGAACCAAAAAAAACATCAGTACAATATCTAATACGTCCCCTATCCGGGTAAATTGTTGGAGAGAGGGCCTGTAGGTGGGGGCAGGCTGGGGGGAAGGAGGAAGAGCCAGAGGAGTGCTGGAAGAGCCAGAGGAGTGCCCCCTGGGCTTGCGTGTGTGGGGGTGACAACAGCCGGGTGTAGTTAGAATGACGACGCAGGACGCCAACTTAAAAATTTAGCATCAACCGGTACAGTCGTAAATTATGAGATTGATCAAGTGTGGTATGTCTTCTATGTATGTTTAATACCGTATATGGCAGCAATCCGGAAAAATAGTTTGGAGAGAGAGAAAGATAGGACAAAGAAGTAAATTGTTTGGAGAGAGGGCCTGTAGGTGGGGGGCAGGCTGGGGGGGAGGAGGTTTCGCTGGAAGAGCCACAGGAGTGCCCCCTGGGCTAGCGTGTGTGGTGGTGACAACAGCCGGAATGGATTTGGAAAAACTGTAGCATCAGCCGGTGCGGTATGTATTCTTCTGAGTGTAATACCGTATACGGCACCTATCCGGAAAAATAGTTTGGAGAGAGAGAAAGAGAGGAAAAAGACGTGCAGTATGGAGCAATTACACGGAAACTATTAGATTAGGCAGACGTGGTCTGCTTAATTGCAACCCAGACAAATGAGAGAAAGAGAGGAAAATGATGTATTTTTAAAAGTGACGTTCAGTATAGATCAAGGGTGCACAACGTTTTCTGGGTGGGGGCCACATTGTCCGACTGAAACAACGTCAAGGGCCGAAAATAAAATTTAAAGGGGTATTACCAACTGAAATACTGTATTTATGGCAGATTGAACACACAGTGTATACCATTAATGTCTAGTTACAGTTCCAGGAGTCCCATCTAATGGGAGAAATACATGAAAAATGCATGTGAGCAGCCTTAAAACATGGACATACATGTCTGTTACCAGATGGATGGGGCCACACAGAATAGCCGCAGGTTGTGCACCCCTGGTATAGATCAAGTGTGGTATGTGTTCTATGTATACTACTCAGTTTAATACCGTATATGGCAGCTATCCGGAAAAATAGTTTGGAGAGAGAGAAAGATAGGAAAAAGACGTAAATTGTTTGGAGAGAGGGCCTGTAGGTGGATCTCCGGAAAAATTGTTTGAAGAGAGGGCCTGTAGGTGGACCTCCGGAAAAATTGTTTGGAGAGAGGGCCTGTAGGTGGACCTCCGGAAAAATTGTTTGGAGAGAGGGCCTGTAGGTGGACTTCCGGAAAAATTGTTTGGAGAGAGGGCCTGTAGGTGGACCTCCGGAAAAATTGTTTGGAGATAGGGCCTGTAGGTGGACCTCCGGAAAAATTGTTTGGAGATAGGGCCTGTAGGTGGAACCTCCGGAAAAAATTGTTTGGAGAGAGGGCCTGTAGGTGGACCTCCGGAAAAATTGTTTGGACAGAGGGCCTGTAGGTGGACCTCCGGAAAAATTGTTTGGACAGAGGGCCTGTAGGTGGACCTCCGGAAAAATTGTTTGAAGAGAGGGCCTGTAGGGGGCCCTCCTGAAAAATTGTGGTAAAAGAGGGCCAGTTGGACCTCTGAAAAATGGCGTTTTTTTGGTCAGCGTTAGGCAAAGACGATATGGAGGAGGAGGAGGAGGAGGAGGAGTAGAGAAGAGGAATCGGATACATAAGTAATGTTAATCTTTAGCTGCTTTCCCCCGGAGGAGATTTGAATTCCGGTGAAATCCAGGCTTTGTTCATTTTAATAAGCGTCAGCCTGTCAGCGCTGTCAGTTGACAGGCGTGTACGCTTATCGGTGATGACGCCACCAGCTGCACTGAATACCCGCTCTGACAGCACGCTAGCGGCAGGGCAGGCCAGCACCTCCAAGGCGTACAGCGCCAGTTCAGGCCACGTGTCCAGCTTTGAAACCCAGTAGTTGTATGGAGCAGAGTGATCGCTACAGACGTTGGTATGGTCAGCTAGGTACTCCCTCACCATCTTTCTGTACAGCTCCCCCCTACTCTGCCTAGACTGGGGACAGGTGACAGTGTCTTGCTGGGGTGACATAAAACTGGCAAAGGCCTTGGAGAGCGTTCCCCTGCCAGTGCTGGACAAGCTGCCTGCTCGCCTCCTCTCCCCCGCTACTTGGCCCACAGAACCGTGCCCTCTGCCGTTAGCGGCGTCAGATGGGAAGAATTGTTTCAGCTTGTGCACCAGGGCCTGTTGATATTTATTCACTCTCATACTCCTTTGCTCTGCAGGGATGAGAGTGGAAAGGTTCTGCTTGTACCGTGGGTCCAGGAGAGTGAACACCCAGTAATCAGTGTTTGAAAAAATTCTTCTAACGCGAGGGTCACGGGATAGGCAGCCTAACATGAAGTCTGCCATGTGCGCCAGAGTCCCAACACGTAAGAATTCCCTCTCCTCGCTGGCCTGACTATCCATTTCCTCCTCCTCCTCCTCCTCCTCCTCCTCTTCAGCCCATACACGCTCAAGAGTTAAGGACTGAGCACTGGTACCCTCTACTGTCTCGCCGACATTCTCCTCCTCTTCCTCCTCATCCTCATCCCCCTCCTCCGATACGCGCTGAGAAACAGACCGGAGGGTGCTCTGGCTATCAAGCGACGTATCTTCGTCTCTTGTGACAAGCGCAAAGCATCCGACTTGATGCTGAGCAGTGAGTTTTTCAACAGGCAAAGCAGCGGGATGGTGAGGCTGATAATGGCGGCATCACTGCTGACCATCTGTGTTGACTCCTCAAAGTTGCTCAACACCTGGCAGATATCAGACATCCACGTCCACTCCTCATTGTAGACTTGAGGAATCTGAGTGACCTGACTACCAGTTCTGGTGGAAGTTGACATCTGGCAGTCTACAATCGCTCTGCGCTGCTGGTAAACTCTGCATAACATGTTTAATGTCGAATTCCATCTTGTGGGCACGTCGCACAACAGTCGGTGAGCGGGCAGTTGTAGGCAGCGCTGCAGCATCTGTGGTCGACTTGCGGAAATGCGCACAGATGCGGCGCACCTTGGTGAGCAAATCAGACAGATTGGGGTATGTCTTGAGGAACCGCTGAACTATGAGATTGAACACGTGGGCCAGGCATGGCACATGTGTCAGTCTGCCGATTTGCAGAGCCGCCACCAGGTTACGCCCGTTGTCACACACAACCATGCCTGGCTTGAGGTTCAGCGGTGCCAGCCACAGATCGGTCTGCACCGTGATGCCCTGTAAGAGCTCTTGGGCGGTGTGCCTTTTGTCACCTAAGCTCAGCAGTTTGAGCACCGCCTGCTGGCGCTTACCCCACGGCACTGCTGCTGCGCCTAGAGCTACCGACTGAAGGCGCCGTGCCCACGGATGGTAATTCGGTGGAGAAGGAGGAGGGGTCAGAGGAGGAGGAGGAGGCATAGTACGTCTGAGAGACCGTGACCGAGGTAGGCCCCGCAATCCTCGGTGTGGGCAGTACATGAGCGGCCCCAGGGTCATTCTCGGTCCCAGCCTCCACCAAGTTAACCCAATGTGCCGTCAGTGAGATATAGTGTCCCTGCCCAGCAGCACTTGTCCACGTGTCCGTGGTTAGGTGGACCTTCTCAGAAACAGCGTTGGTCAGGGCACGGATGATGTTCTGTGACACGTGCTGGTGTAGGGCTGGGACGGCACATCGGGAAAAATAGTGGCGGCTGGGGACGGAATACTGAGGGGCAGACACCGCCATGAGATTGCGAAAGGCCTCGGTCTCTACCAGCCTATAGGGCAGCATCTCCAGGCTAAGCAATTTGGAGATGTGGACGTTGAGGGCTTGGGCATGTGGGTGGGTGGAACTGTATTTCCTCTTGCGCTCCAGCGTCTGCTGTAAAGACAGCTGAACGCTGCGCTGGGACACATTGGTGGACACTGTGGAGGATCGTGGAGGCGAAGGTGTGGTTTTCTGGCGGGAGGCGCTCGTGCCGGGGTCCTGGGCAGGGGGTTGACTAGCAGAGACAGCAAGTGACGCAGGGGGTTGACTAGCAGAGGCAGCGAGTGACACAGGGGAAGGAGCAGTGGTGTGACCCGCAGGAGGTGGTGAACGGCCTTGGTTCCATTGAGTGGGGTGTTTAGCACTCATATGCCTGCGCATGCTGGTGGTGGTTAGGCTAGTAGTGGTGGCACCCCTGCTGATCCTGGTGTGGCACAGGTTGCACACCACAGTCCGTCGGTCATCCTCACTTTCTTTAAAGAACCTCCAGACTTGCGAACATCTAGGTCTCGCCACGGGAGCTTCACTACGTGGAACAGTTGCTGCTGATGCACCAGCTCTGGCCCTGCTTCTCCCTCTGGCCACACCACTGCCTCTTACAACCTGTTCTGGTGCAGCACTCGCCTCCGCCTCAGAAGCACTGTCTTCACTCGGCATATCAACCCAGCTTGGGTCAGTCACCTTGTCATCCTCCGATTCCTCAGTCTGCTCCCCCCCCTCGGACTTCCTGCCCTGACAACAACTTCACCACGGTCTGACAACCGTGTCTCCTCAACGTCCGACACCTCTTTACAAACTTCTTCCACTAACTCAACATTGTCATCATCATCATCATCATCACCCACAGACTGCGACAGTTGGAAAACTTGGGCATCGGGAACGAGGTCAGCAGCAACCTGAGAAGTGGTTTGTGACTCTGGGAAGGGTCCAGAAAACAGTTCCTGAGAGTATGCCGGATCGCATTCCAAATTTTCCTGGGAGGGGGCAGACTGGGGGGAAGGAGGTTGAGGTGGAGGAGCCAGAGGAGTGCTCCCTTGGGTAACGTGGGTGGACTGCATGGAAGACTGACTGGTGGACAAATTACTTGAAGCATTATCCGCAATCCACGAGATCAGCTGTTCGCACTGTTGTGGTTTCAACAGTCCTCTACCACGTGTCCCTGTAAGTTGAGACATGAAGCTAGGTAGTGTAGCTCTGCGGCGTTCCACAGCTCCCTCATCAGCAGGTACTGTCTCACCCTGCCCAGGACCACGGCCTCTGCCCCCTGCAGTAATTGAATGCCCACGCCCTCGTCCTCGACCCTTAGCCCTGGGGTTCAACATTTTCTGTATATAAGTGTATTCTATAAAAAAAATAAAATAAATGCGCCTGGTGTACTGAAACCCACAAACTTGTTCAGTCTGGTTTAATGTAGTGACGTACAGAAAGTGTCACCTGGACAGAAAATACGGATTGGAGTGAGTGTGCTGACCTGTGACACACAGAAAGGTTACACACAGCTGTGTGAAATGGATTTGTATCACTGAGCTAAAACAAGAAATACAACTAATTTTTTTTATATATTTTGTTTTCTATATTTTTTTTGTAGTTTTGTTTTTTTGGGAACGTGACGTGCAGGAACTATCGGAGACCTAACTCACACCCTGTTAACGGTGGCTATTTAGACTGCGACCCAGACAAATGTCGCACAGAGATTTTTAGGATCAAGCTATATACGTGACAGGTAGCAAATGACTTGGTTGTATTCGGTGACGTACAGAAAGTGTCACCTGGACAGAATATACGGTTTGGAGTGAGTGTGCTGAACAGTGACACACAGAAAGGTGACACGCAGCTGTGTGAAATGGATTTGTATCACTCAGCTAAAACAACAAAAAAAATAATTTTTTTGGTATATTTTGTTTTGGATTTTTGTTTTTTTTTGGAACGTGACGTGCAGAAACTATCGTAGAGCTAACTGACACCCTACTGACGGTAGCTATTTAGACTGCAACCCAGACAAATGTCGCACAGAGATTTTTGGGATCAAGCCATACACGTGACAGGCAGCAAATGACTTGGTTGTATTAGGTGACATACAGAAAGTGTCACCTGGACAGAAAATAGTGAGTGTACTGAACTGTGACACACAGAATGGTTCCACACTGCTGTGTGCAATGGATTTGTATCACTGAGATATAACATTAAAAAAAAGGGGGTTATATATGGCGATAGCTGCACTACTAGTGCCAGCCAGCCAAGTGACAAAAAAAAATGTCTTCTAGCCCTTAGAAAGGCTGTTGGGTTCTTTGTGGGTGATCCCTGCCTAACAGAGAACTAAATGCAGGCCCTAACACTGTCACTGAAACGCAGCAGCTCTATCCCTAACGACATCCAGACGGCATCTGAACCGAGCACCGCGGCCAGTCAGTAGTATATTCTAGGGTCACCTGATCAGGCCAGCCAACCCCTGCTATCGACATGTAAGGGCCCCACGTGATGCTGGGTGGTACGCAGAGTCTCCTGGCTTGTGATTGGCTGTGTTTTTAGGCGCCAAAAAAGCACGATGCGGAAGTTGCCATTTCCTCGAGCATGGCGAGATACTCGTCCGAGCAGCGAGCACTTACAAGTACCCTAATACTCGAACGAGCACCAAGCTCGGACGAGTATGCTCGCTCATCTCTAAAAGGGACAGATGTGCTTCGAAAGGGGGTTGAACATGGTGCCAATGGGGGAAGTAGGAAAGAAGCAATGGAAGTTTACTCAAAAAAAATGAGAAAAAGAATTCAGAATTGTTGAGGTGAAATGTGACAGATACATAATGTAATAGTGGAGTACTCCATTACTTGAAATGTTCATGATGTTTACCTTGCATCTCCAAAAAGCTGTCTTCATGTTTTAGTGCCAGGTCCCGCGTTTCTTCCAGCTCTGTGAGCAGCTGTATGATCTGGGTTCTTAAATCTTGGCTTTCTAACAGCATGCTACTGGGGCCACTTTCTGAACCACTTGGAACGTCTCCAGACTCTGACTCGAGGTCTGGTGGCTCTTCATCTTCTGAATCTGAGAGAAGTTATGAAAGCCGTTAGAAACCGTCCACACATAATGGCCCATATTTACTCATGTCAGTGCACCTAGTCACTGTTGTTCATGTAGTACTATTTGCTGCATCTAGTTTTAGAAAAATCTACTGTATCTAACCAATAGGTGGTATAAAGTTAGAGAAAAGTATCTATCACTATCAGTGGAGTCTGACTTCTGGCACTCCCCATGATCAGATGCTTTCATAAACCTCGGTTCCAGAGCCAGCGCCTACCAATCTGACATTGATGGCCTATCCTAAATTGAAGGATTTTATAATAACTATTCCCCCCAATCAGCTGCCAAGATGGCCCAGGTGATGAGATGCAGATGGTCAATAATTAGGCAGGAGTTTTTCTATGTGATGGATGCTCTGTTTGACCATGAAGAACACAGGAGCTGTCATCTGAAGGCCCTTTATTCCCTCACTCGTTGCTGCCTGACAGAAATGGCAGCAAGACGTTACAAACCCTGAAGGCACATCTAACATTTATGTATGTCATGTACGTGTTACTGTAAGTCTGGAGAAAAGCATTCTGCCAGATGATGACTCATGCCCCGCCATATGACATTTTGATGGAGAGAAGCCAAGGTTATTGAAGAACTAATAATGGTCTGGTGCTGCTTTTCTGGCATTAAACTCCTTAGTTCCAGTGGTCGGAAATCATAAAGTGATTGTCCTTCCATATATATTGATGAACCATCGGCAGATGTTTGAAGAGGAGGCAGCGCTCCATGCTCATTACACTACGCGTAGTCTCTTGTGGAGCAGCAGTGTAGAGTAATTAGAAGTACTCGCTCTATTCACATGAATGGAGCGAGTACTTGTCATTACACTGCACTTCCGACAACATACAGTGTAATGAAGAGGAAGCAGCGCTCGCATGGAGAGCCACCTCCTCTTCAAACAGCTGATTGACGTGGGTGCTGGGTGTCCTGCCCCCACCGATCAGATATCCTGACAATAGGTCATCTATATATGGCAGGACAACTCCTTAAAAGGCTATGGACACCTTTGGAGCCATTTTGTCTTACATATATTTGGGGTTAATAAACATTTTTGTAAAAGCTTTTTTTATGAAAACTTTTGCACCATTTGCCTTCTACAGCTCCCATGTTTCACATTATAGAGCAGCTGCAGAAAGCTTTTCTGTGATAAATGAATGTGAATGGAAGATATGAAAACAGCAAAATTCACTACAATGGGAGTTACAAAAACAGTGGAGTGTCGGCTTGCTCAGCTGTTTCCATAAGCCCAGCCACGTAGGACTGACACCTATTCCCTTCTTGACGTGGAAACGGTGAGATAGGACAACCCCTTTTATAATATGGCATAAGTTGACATTCAATATTATTCTATGCTTCCAACATTTTAACAGCACTTTGGGTAAGGCCCTTTGATGTTCTAACATGAGAGTGCCCTAGTACACAAGAAGAGGTCCATACAGATGTTTGGGGTGGATGAACTTGACTGGTCAACACAAAGCCCTGACCTGAGATGAACTGAAACATTAACTACAATACAGACGTTAAGTCTGAGTGGCTGACCTCACCAATGTTCTGGTGGCTTTATGGACCATGCTTAAAAATCTAGTGGAAGGCCTTTACCAAGGAGAAGGAAACGTTATACCAGCAAAGCGAAAATTGGGTAAGGGGACATGATCAGATAAAACACAGACCTTTCTTTAGTCTATGTATTGTTTTATTATGTTTTTACATATTAATTGCTACTTGTTAATGATGATACCGGGCTTTCTTGCGTCCCATACTTCATGCTGAAAAACCTCAAGCCTTTAGATTGGCCTATTTTGGTGCATTGCAGAAGATGATGTATTATTCAACAGAACATGATCTAGATATTATACTGATTCTCTGTGTCGCCGATTACTCTCCAATATTTTCACCATAAGGCCTTTATTTGCTGTGAAAATAGACAGTCTATATGCAGATAAGATTTATTGCAGAAATTTCAATGACTGTTCCATACACATAGGATTGATTTTTAGTCCCTGAATCATCTGCATCAAATCTGCTGCATGTGAACATATCTCTCTATACTTTGCAGAGCAGTGTTCAGGGGGTACTATTTGTACCCCCTAGTAGACGTGAGGCAATGCTCCCCTTGGAAAAAGGTAAGCAAATTAGCTCTCTTTCGAAAAAGAAATTTTTGGAAGGAGAGCTAGTTTGTATACCTTGTACAGCAGTGATGATGTGTACAGTGATGTACAGGTGTACAGAATGTCAGCGCTGCAGCCAATCACTGTTGTCAGCACTAGACTGTTGGAGACAGTGATGGGCTGCAGCCATCACGTGTCACATACCGCCACATCGCTCCGTAAAACAGCAGCAGAAGGACCGCACCAGCGACATAAAGGCGCTGAAGAAAGGGGTTAATATAAAAAGATTTTTTATTTTAGGCTATTGCAGGTGGTGTCTGAGATTTTTAATCATTTCTCACAATTCTCACAACCCCTTTTAGTCACATATCACATTTCCAATAATATGCTTATACTGTATATCCAATTTTCACTGTTTTTCTTTGAATAACTTATTTATTCCTTTTTATTTTTGGCTTAATATACACAAATTTGTTAAAAAAAAATATTTGAAGGAACAGAATTGTTTTACTTACACTCACCATTCAGCAACTCTGTGGGGTAGGAGTGATTCCTTCTGGTAAGAGGCTGCGGAAGCCAGCGGATGGCGGAACCTGATCCTGGGCTGGATCCTATAAATGGAAAGTTAAATACATTTACAAACAGTGTCCCTAAATATTAACAGAAGTGTATCCTGGGCCCCAATGGGCCAATGTAAAATAAGTAACAGGATCCCGAACCCCCACGCACCATGTGTTCTTTTTAATAATGGCTTCTTTTCATGTGGCAGAGGGGTCACCAGGACTCAGGTGTGACTGTCTCCTTGGCACCCCTTATAGCTATGCCCCTTAGAATTAGATATTTGTTGGCAAACCCAGTGAATTTTGATAGGATCGGCTGACAATTCAATACCTGTGGTAGAACACCTTAAAGAAGAACTCCCACAAAAAATGTTATTCTCTGACCTGTTAGAAAGGTGCATGATATAATCTGTAGTGAATGTCATTTTCTTATCAGAGGCTGAAATTGAGAGTTTCCACTCTCTTCTTATTGTAGCTGGGTCATGTGACCAACTCCCTGACCTCCAACTGACCCAGGACAGGAAGCCAGTAACTGCTCTATTAATTCCTATGAGACTGAAAGTGAGGCTTCCATAGGAATGCATAGAGAATTAGACTTCCTGTCCACACATAAGTCTATCTGTGAGTTGGTGGGTCTAATTCCTAGTCACATGACACAGATAAGAAACTTCAGGATGATATAACTCAAAAATTCAGACACTGGTAAGAAAATTACATTCACTACAGATTACATCATGTACATTTCTAGCAGGACATGTAATAAATTTTTTTGCGGGAGTTCTTCTTTAACCCTTACAGTACCGGCGCCGTACATGTACGGCGCTGGTACGATGCGGGCACATGGCGCCCGCTCGCGGGTGCGGCGGGCGTCATGGCCGGCAAGTCTCTGCTGTTTCTAACAGCAGAGACTTGCCGCTACCTACTGTATCGGCGGCGTCTTCCGGGGTGACTAGATGCCGTGATCACACGTGATCACGGCATCTAGTTGCGTCTAAACCCGGAAGCGTTCGCTTCCGGGTGGTGTACAGACACCCCGTGTGGCCAATCGGGGTGTCTGTACACCATATGAAAACTGTAATCCTCGCTGGTGAGGATTACAGTTTTCAAAGTGCAATTCTTATTCTGGCCACTAGATGGCAGGCCAGGATAAGAAATGAGCAATTGATGGATTTAACTGCCTCTAGTAAATCCATAATTGCTCATAAAGAAAATTAAAAAGCCACAATATATAAGCTCATATTTGAGCATTCAAATAGTTAAAAAAAATAAAAAAAAAATGTTAAAAAATATATAAAAAATAAAAAAGATATAAAAGTTCAAATCACCCCCCTTTCCGTATAAGTAAAAAATAAATACCTAAATAACACTAAATATAGACATCATGGGTATCACCGTGACCGAAAACGCCCGTACTTTTAAAATATAAAAAAAAATCCAATACGGCGAATTGGTGTGGCGGAAAAAAGCGTCCAAATGGCAATTTGCCGTTTTTTGTCGCTTTTTTTTTCTAAAAAAAATTAAATAAAAAGTGATCAAAAAGTCATACACACCCCAGAATGGTATTAATAAAATCTTCAGATTGTCCCGCAAAAAATGAGCCCCCATACAGCTCTGTACACATAAATACCAAAAAGTTATAGGGGTCAAGATATGACAAGGAAAAAAAAAAAAGGGCAACTTTCTAATTTTTTTTCACTATCAAAACGCAGGAAAAAC
Source organism: Rhinella marina (assembly GCA_900303285.1). Classification (NCBI taxonomy): domain Eukaryota; kingdom Metazoa; phylum Chordata; class Amphibia; order Anura; family Bufonidae; genus Rhinella; species Rhinella marina. The sequence goes on from ONZH01031000.1 coordinate 417,221, forward strand.
TATACATATTAGGTATTGCCGGATTCGTACTGACCAGTAGAATGAAAATAACGGGTCAGTTTTAATGCACATCGAACGCTGTAAATAAGAAACCCGTAGAACTGTAGCGGAATAGCGTTTTTTTTGCAATTTCACCTGATTTGGAATTTTTTTCCCGCTTCCCACTACACCATATGCAATATTAAATGGTGGCGTTGGAAAGTACAACTTGTCCCGCAAAAAACAAGCCCTCATACAGCTATGTGAACAGAAAAATAAAAGAGTTATGGCTGTTGGAAGGCAGGGAGCGCAAAACGAAAATGCATGACCGAAAAAACCTCCGGTACTGAAAGGGTTAATTAAAGAGGACATCTCATGGGTGTATATGTTACAAACAGGTATGCTTACCAGATAGGGCGGCCACTACAGATTTTTTATTTTTTCTAAAATATCCCTCAATTCCAGAACTGTGTCCCCCGCTGTTTTTTGTGCTCAGTATGTAAATTCATACCATCGGTACAGGGAGGAGGAGACTGCTCTGTTTCTGACTAGACGTCTCCTCCCTGGTTGTAGCGCGATCCAATCGCAGCCATGGAGAAAAAACAGCTCACCTTCTCCCTGACTGTGACCCTCTCCACTGTGACTGGACCGCGCTACAACCAGGGAGGAGACGTCCAGTCAGAAACAGGCCAGTCTCCTCATCCCTGTACCGATGGTCTAAATCAGGGATCGTGAAACTACGACTCCCAGCATGCACACTTGCTTAGCTGTTTTAAGAACTCCCATAGAACTGAATGGAGCATGCTGGGAGTTGTAGTTTCACCACATCTGGAGTGCCGGAGGTTGCTGACCACTGGTCTAAATGAACGTACTGGGTGCAAAAAACGGTGGAGGACACAGCGGGTGAATGGAAGGGTATTTTAGAAAACTAAAGTGCTGGTATCTGTAGGGGCCTCCCTATCTGATAAGCATACCTGTTTGTAACCCATAAAAGGTCCTCTTTAACCCCTTCAAGACCAAGCCCGGTTTCACCATAAGGACAATCCACATTTTGCAAATCTGACATGTGTCACTTTATGTGGCAATAACTTTGGAACGCTTTTAGTTATATAAGCGATTCTGAGACTGTTTTCTCGTGACATATTGTACTTCATGTTAGTGGTAAATTTCAGTCAATATAAATCACCTTTATTTATAAAAAAAATTCCAAGATTTACAGAAAATTTGGAGAAATTCACAATTTTTGAAATTTGAATGTCTCTGCTTTCAAAGCAGATTGTGATACCTCCTAAAATAGTTGTTTCTGTACATTTCCCAGGTGTCTACTTCATGTTGGCCTCATTTTGTAAACGTCATTTTATTTTTTAGGACATTTAGAAGCAATTCTTAAATTCTTTTAAGAAAATTTCCAAAACCCACTTGTTAAGGACCAGTTCAGTTATCAAGTCACTTTGTGCTTACATAATAGAAACCACCCTTAAATGACCCGATTTTAGAAACTACACCATTCAAGGTATTCAAAACTGATTTTACAAACGTTGTTAATGCCTTAGGTGTTCCACAAGAATGAAAGGAAAATGGAGGCGAAATTTCAAAATTTCACTTTTTTTGCAGATTTTCCATTTTAATCTATTTTTCCCTGTGACAAAGCAAGGGTTAACAGCCAAAGAAAATCAAATATTTATTAGGGCTCATGCACACAACCAGGGCCGGCCCGTGCCCGTATTGCGGCCCGCATACGCCGGGTCCGCAATACACGGGAATCGGCCGTGTGCGGTCCGCAATCCGGAAGATGCGGAGCGGAGGCACGGATCGGCACACCACTGAGGCACTACGGCGTGCTTCTGGCCATGCCTCCGCACCGCAAAAAAGTAGCGCATGCACTACTTTTTTGCGGTGCGGACCGTCGGATGCGGATCACGGACCCCATTTAAATGAATGGGTCCGCGATCTGAACCCGGCGACCCTACTGTCAGTGCCCGTGCATTGTGGACCGCAAATTACGATCCATAGCATGGGCACTGACTGCACCCATTCGTGTGCATGAGCCCTTACTCTGATTCTGCAGTTTATAGAAACACCCCACATGATGGCGGTCAACTGCTGTACGGGCACACGGCAGGTCACAGAAGAAAAAAACGCCATATGGATTTTGGAGGGCAAATGTCACTGGGATAATTTTAAATTGTCATGTCACATTTGAAGACCCTCTGATGCACCCCTAGAGTAGAAACTCCAAAAAAGTGACGCCATTTAGTAAACTACGGGAAAAGGGAATAGTTTTATTGGTACTATTTTGGGGTACTTTTTGTGAGGCAAGGTAAAAAAAAAATGGCTGTCGGAGTTCTCCTGACAGGATAGATCATGTATTGCTATTATAGAGCAGGTTGATACGGACACTACAATACCAAATATGTGTATTTTTTCTGTTCTACATAATGAAGCATTTTTTTAAAACAAAAATAATGTTTTTGTATCTTCATTTTCTGAAAGCTACATTTCTTTTATTTTTCTGCCGATCTTCTTGTGTGGGGGCGCTTTTTTGCAGGAAGAGCTGACATTTTTATTGGTACCATTTTTGGGTACATACCGTATGATTTTTTAATCATCCAATATGACACTTTTTTGGGGCAAGGTGACAAAAATGGCTATTTTGGCACAGTTTTTTTTTTTCACAGCGTTCAACTGAGGGGATAGATCATGTGATATTTTTATAGATCAGGTCATTACGGACGTAGCAATACCTAATATGTCTATTTTTTCAGTTTTATACAATAAGCATTTGTGTAAAAAAAATGTTTTTTGTGTCACAATTTTCTGAAAGCTATATTTTTTATTTTTCTGACGATCATCTTGTTAGGGGCTCATTTTTTGCGGAAAGAGTTGACGTTTTTGTAGGTAGCATTTTTGGGTACATATAATTTTTTTTGATCACTCAATATTACACTTTATGTGGCAAAGTGACCAAAATTATTTTTTATGGCATTCACCTTAGGGGTTAGATCTTGTGATATTTTTATAGAGCAGGTTTTTACGGACGTGGCGATACCTTATATGTCTAATATGTCTTTTTTTTATGTATTTCAGTTTTACACAATAAAAGCATTTTTGGAAAAAAAATCATGTTTTAGCATCTCCATTTTTTGAAAGCTATATTTTTTCATTTTTTGGGCGATTGTCTTTTTTTTCTCATTTTTTGCGGGACGAGATGGCGGTTTGATTGGTACTATTTTGGGTTGCATATAACTTTTTGATCGCTTGGTATTACACTTTTTGTGATGAAAGGTTTTTTTTGTCCTGTGTTCACCTGAGGGGTTAGGACATGGGATATTTTTGTAGAGCAGGTTGTTAAGGACATGGCAATACCTAATATGCCTTTTTTTTTTACATTTGTTTCTGTTTTACACTATAAAAGCATTTTTGAAGGGGGGAAAAATCATGTTTTTATGTCTCCATTTTCTGAAAGCCATATTTTTTATTTTTTGGATGATTGTCTTATGTAGGGTATCATTTTTTGCGGGAAGAAACGATGGTTTGATTGCTTCCATTTTGGGGTGTATATGACTTTTTGATGGCTTGGAATTACACTTTTTGTGATGAAGGTGACAAAAGTGGCATTTTTGGCACAGTTTTTTTTTTTTTTTAAGGCGTTCACCTGAGGGGATAGATCATGCGATATTTTTATACAGCAGACGATTACAGACATGGTGATACCTAAAAAGTCTACTTTTTTTATATTTATTTCAGTTTATGCAAAAAAAAAGCATTTTTGAAGAAAAAAAAATCATGTTTTAGTGTCTCTATTTTCTGAAAGCCATATTTTTATCATCTTTTGGGCGATTGTCTCAGATAGGGTCTCATTTTTTGTGGGAAGATTATGTGTTTGATTGGTACTATTTTGGGGTACATATGTCTTTTTGATTGGAATTACACTTTTTGTCATGTAATGTCATGCATTTTTTTGCTCAGTTTTTATTCTATTTTTTTTTTCACAGTGTTCACCTGAAGGGGTAGATCATGTGACAATGATTTTTCAACATCTAATCAGCCAGCCTGAAAGAATTAAAAGAATTACCAAGTAAATTCTAAGCTTCTGAGACCGAACCACAGTGAGAGCCATTATTTCCAATGGGAGAAGAATTAGAACAGTGGTAAATCTCTCAGAAGTGGTTAACCTGCCAAAATTAATTTTGATTTTTTTTTTTTTTATTCTGGAGATCACACTGAAGACCTCTCAAGATTCAGCAAGAGCAATGTGTAAAGAGAACCTGTCATATTGAACGTGGTGTCTGAGCTGAATACCACATGTTATAGAGCAGGAGGAGCTGAGCAGATTGTTATATAGTTTTATGGGAAAAGATTCATTATAACTTATAGAGAAAAGTAGATAAATGTAGTGGCTCACTAGTTTGACAATAATGTCTAGTTCGGTGCTACACAGATGACGATTCCACCCGGCGCCCAGCAGAGGGCACTGTGGGGAATCGTCCTATGTGCGCGCCGTCCTGCTCCTCCTGTGCTGTGGAGACCTGCCGGGAGCATGTAAGTATGTATGTGTATTTTTATGTGTATATGTCTGTTTATGTTTATGTGTATGTATGTATGTGTGTATTGTGTGTATGTATGTGTATATGTCTGTGTGTCTGTGTGTATGCACTGTGTGACGTGTGGTGCCGGAGCGCGGTTCCGGCCCCACACATGTCCCTGCGGCAGCACGGATCCGGCAGCACCCTTCACCTGCCGGATCCGTGCTGCCGCTAATGTGAAAGAGGCCTTATTTTGGGTTTCTGTTAGGCCTTGTTCACACATCAGTTATGTGATCAGTTATTTCCATCAGTTACTGTGAGCCAAAACCAGGTGCAGATCTTTTCATTACACCTTATCTCTGGGTAGCCTGCACTCCTGGTATTGGCTCACAAAAACGGATGGAAATAACTGATCTGATAACTGAGGTCTGAACAAGGCCTTAAAGAGAAGGCCTTTCTATAGAAAATAAAAGTTTATGTCAGCTACAGTATAAACAATCCACATTATAAATAGGTTACATTATAAAGGGGCAATGATACAAAAGGAGCAACATTAGAAAGGAGCTACATGAAGTTTTTGTTTCAATGAAATACATTTATTAATAGAAAACAAGTCAAGCGTCATAACTGTATAAGTGTAATAAAAGCATTTCTGTGGAAATATAAAAGTATACACCAAAAAAAAGAAATGTAAAGCAGCCATATAAAACTGCACGTTTGATCAAATACGTACTCAATATAATTTTTTTTTCTCGCCTCAAATATTCTGCTTCCCTTAATAGCCATAAGGTTAAAGGGAGCTGTCCGTGATTTTTTTAAACATGGGCAAAGAGCAGGAATCGGTATAAAATAATAAAATAACAGTACACATCTGTTAAAAGTCCCACCAGCAGGTCCTGGTGATATGATGTACATCATCACGTCACTGGCCTCCCTCACACATGATCGCAGAGACCAGAGACTGGCTGCAGCAGTCACATGAATAATGTATGATACCGTACACCATCTCCACAGGTCCACAGTGCTGGAGCGGCATTACATTTAACAGGTTCTTTACTGGTTGTTTTATTATTTTATACTGTTTCCTGTTCTTAGCCATTTTCTTAAAAAAAAAGATGGACATTCCGTTAAGGCCTCTTTCACACAACAGTATTTTTTGCGGGATCCGATCCACATTTTTCACATGAAAAATGCGGACCCATTCATTTCTATGGGTCTGCAAAAAATGCGGACATCACACCGTGTGCTGTCCGCATCCGTATGTCCGTTCCGTAGCCCTGCAAAAAAAAATAGAACATGTCCTATTCTTGTCCATATTACGGACAAGGATAGTACTGTTCTATTAGGGGCCAGCTGTTCCGTTCCACAAAATACGGAATGCACACGGATGCCATACATTTTTATTTGCGGACCGCAAAACTGAACGTTCGTGTGAAACTAGCCTAAATGGGATTTCCGGGACTAAGAGTGGTTCTCCAGGATTTTTACATTGATGGCCTATCCCGATCAGCAGGGCACTGCCAACAATTAGCTGTTCTGGAGTTGTGTCCACTAAGTGTGTGTATGGGGGGGGGGGGTAGTAGGGTTAGATCTAGTTACTGCAGCCTCCCTCCCATTCTAGTGAACAGTTAATCAATAACAGAACCCTATTATATTGCCTATTGCATCCTCCACTAGGGGGAGCTCTGTCATTATTTAGTACATGCATTTTATATATCTGGAGGCGCCCTCTAGTGGCAGTGGTCAGGACTGCATCCTTTACTGCTATGTCTGAATTAAGGCTTTGCGCTCGATATTCCCTATGGACACTGACAATATCTATGACAGCATTGAGCACTGGCCATTATGCCTCCATCCACTCCATGCGTTTATCTACACTGCATTATCACTGCCCACAGTCTGCTGCAGCAACCAGGAGGGAGGACACAAAGTCACCGCGGCCACCATGTAGCATCCCGCCTGCTATGGAGTCGGTAGGTGACCGGGAGTGACGTCATGTGATCCCCATAATAACATGACGGAGGCCGTTACATAATATGGCTGGTATGGCGAGCGGTGCATGAAGCAGGGTGAGATGTATGAAGCCATGGTGGTGTGCATCATCACCTGTCATCTGCGGGGCTCTGGCCGAGCTCTGACCGTCCACATCCTCCATACTGCGGCCGGCTCACAGAGGAGAGGGGTCTCACATACACCGGGGACTATGGGGGACACGAGACACTACAGCCACAGACAGACATGCTGAGGAGACAACACTGACTGCGGGAAGAGACAGCAGAGACGGGAGGAGTCAGGAGCGGGAGGAGACAGCAGGTGAGGGCCGCCTCGTTCTCTGCCTCACACACTGCTCACCACAATGACCGAGATAGAACAGACTAGCTGTCTGTTCTATCTGTGTCATATCTATCTATCTACCTAATATGTATATAATATTTATCTATATTATATATATATATATATATATATATATATATATATATATATATATATAATTCACACACTGCTCACCCCTCTGAGGGACATATACTAGCTGTCTGTTCTATCTTTGTCATATCTATCTAAATAAAAAATAATTCCAAGGCACTTCCCAGGTGTGATCAAAAGCAGTGTTGTTTATTCACCAGAATGCGACGTTTCAGTCCTCTTGCTGGGACTTTTCTCAAGCAGTGACATACATGTTATGGTGCTCACTGAGTATATATGCATGTTACAATAATTGATAATTATACATCATTAATAAAGAATATGCTAAAAATTTCATATATCAACATGTTTATATCATTTCAAAGTGCTAATGCATTCATATTCATCGATTCAAAAATTGCTCAATATGTGTAAACAAGTAAAAAACAATACAGTGTCATAAATTCATTAATTAATCAAACACATAATCCCTCCCCCTTCAGGTGTGACATAAGTGCATATAAATTAAAACCATATAAAGCTCATAGTTACAATCAACTGACCGGCATGTTTCCTGGCAGAACCCGGCATCTTGGCGTTGTATAATTCCCATTGCTGGGTTCTGCCAGGAAACATGCATATATACTCAGTGAGCACCATAACATGTATGTCACTGCTTGAGAAAAGTCCCAGCAAGAGGACTGAAACGTCGCATTCTGGTGAATAAACAACACTGCTTTTGATCACACCTGGGAAGTGCCACGGAATTATTTTTTATTTATCTAATCTGGAAGTTGGATCACCTCCACAGCCGCTGGCACTCCATCTTTACTTCATCTACTGCGGTGCCGCTTTTTTCCTCTATCTATCTATCTACCTACCTAATATGTATATAATATTTATCTATATAATATATATATATAATTCACACACTGCTCACCTCTCTGAGGGACATATACTAGCTGTCTGTTCTATCTGTGTCATATCTATCTAATATCCATCTATATACCTAATATGTATATAATATTTAATATCTATCTATATATCAAATTGAAGAAAATCCACGGCACTCCACGGAGTAAAAAAGGATAAGTGTTTATTCACCCAAAAGCGACGTTTCGGTACGCCCAATGCGACCTTTCTCAAGCAGTGACAAGAAAACAATGGTGCTCCATGAACATATAAAGGTGAAACAATATACAATCAATCAATAATCAATCATCTAGTGATACTATAATTTCATAATAATAAATAAAATAAAAGTGAAAAATGTATAATCCTGCACATGATAAATCAAAGTAAAGTGCATAAGTGACATCATGCAATTTAATAAATATTTCCATATCTAAAAACCACAGTGTATAAAGATAATCATCCATGATTATATAATTAAAGCATCCTCATATACACAGGTGTAGATATAAACATGATTAAAAAACAGAAATTAAGCATAAATCTAACCAGCATGGACTCCGTTTACCTCGGCGTTGCCATCATAGTAATGCGCATGCGTGATGTCGATAGTATCACAAATTGAATGAAACGCATCCTGGAGCATTTGTGATACTATCGACATCACGCATGCGCATTACTATGATGGCAACGCCGAGGTAAACGGAGTCCATGCTGGTTAGATTTATGCTTAATTTCTGTTTTTTAATCATGTTTATATCTACACCTGTGTATATGAGGATGCTTTAATTATATAATCATGGATGATTATCTTTATACACTGTGGTTTTTAGATATGGAAATATTTATTAAATTGCATGATGTCACTTATGCACTTTACTTTGATTTATCATGTGCAGGATTATACATTTTTCACTTTTATTTTATTTATTATTATGAAATTATAGTATCACTAGATGATTGATTATTGATTGATTGTATATTGTTTCACCTTTATATGTTCATGGAGCACCATTGTTTTCTTGTCACTGCTTGAGAAAGGTCGCATTGGGCGTACCGAAACGTCGCTTTTGGGTGAATAAACACTTATCCTTTTTTACTCCGTGGAGTGCCGTGGCTTTTCTTCAATTTGCTTATTTGGATATTGGATCACTTCCTCAGCCACTGGCACCCAGCTAGTACTTTTTGGTCTGTGCGGTCCACCATTGTTTGGTTGATTGATATCTATATATCAATCTATATAATTCACACACTGCTCACCCATCTGACCCAGAGACACAGACTAGCTGTCTGTTCTATCTGTGCCATATCTATCTATTTATCTATCTATCTATCTACCTAATATGTATATAATATTTAATATCTATCTATATCATTCACACACTGCTCACCCCTCTGAGGGACATATACTAGCTGTCTGTTCTGTGTCATTTCCATCTAATATCTATATAATATCTAATATCTATGTAATATATAACTAATATCTATATACTATCTAATATCTATGTAATATATAACTAATATCTATATATCTATCCATCTATATACCTAATATATATTTATCTCTATAATATATATCTACATAATATCTATTTATCTATATAATATATATCTATATACCCTATAAAATTCAGTCACTGGTCACTCCTGTAACTGAGGACCACATATTATCTGTGCTCTGTGTATATCCATCTGTCTATATCCATCTAATATCTATCTCATATCTATCTATCTATCTATCTATCTTATGTGGGGGGGGGGTGACATTATTTATACTGCAGAGGGAGGCCATTATATATACTACACAGGGGGCATTATATATACTATCAATACAGAGGGGACGAATATATATATTACAGAGGGGAACATTATATATACTACAGGAGGAGGGCATTATGTACATAAATATATAGTATCAATACAGAGGGAATGGTTATATACAGTATACTACAGAAGAGACCATTATATATAGTACAGGGGGGGCATTATATGAGAGAATTCAGCCGGGTTCATAATAACCTGACCCTCCCAGTGTTAGTTATATATCCGCCCAGTGGCTGCAGGTGCCTTCCTGAATTCAACTGTATTGCTATCCTAAAGACAGTGATACAGTTTAACCCCTTTGTGACCAGTCTGTTTTGGGCCTTAGCGACCAAGGATTTTATTTTTCATCATCCCATTGATGTAGCCACATGTAGCTTTTTTTTTTTTTTTTGTGCTGTGAGGTATAATGGCACCATTTTGGGGTACACATAACTTATGGATAAAAGGGGGGGGTGTAAAAACTTCAATACCGCAATTCAGTTTTTATGTTATAAATTTTCCATTCACTTTTCAGCTTAAATAACATGATAACTTTATTCTGTGAGTCATTACGATTACAGCGATACCAACTACATATAGTTTTTATGTTTTACTTCTTTTACACAATAAAAACCCTTTTTTCAAAAAAATGTTTTTGCATCACCACATCCCAAGACCCATAACATTTTTATTTTTCTTTCTATAGATCTGTGTAAGAGTGGTGCAACTTTTAATTTTCACTGGTGTTATTTTGAGGTACACAACAATTTTTGATCTCTTTTTTTTTTATTCCCCTTTTGTTTTTTACAGCATTCACCATGTGGGATAAATTACGGGATAGTTAGTGTGGGATGTGCAAATACATGGAAAGCTTTTTTTTTCCCAAAGGAAAAAGGTGTTTAGTTTTTTTCAGTAAAACTTTATTTCAATGTTATTTTACAATGTATTAGCTAGTCTTTCCTAATGGACGGAGAGCAGCCCTGGGGGCCCTCATTAGGCAAAGGCATCAGTACCTCTGTGATCTCATTCGCTGATGATATTTACTGGATGCATTACAGGTGGCATTACTGGGGGCACTATTGGGGCATTATTGTTACTGGGCACACTATACAAAGCATTATTATTAGTGGGGGCATTATTATTGGGGCGCTATAGGGGTATTACTACTGGGGTCTCCATAAGTGCCCTTACTACTACTAGGGACATTATAGCTACTGGGGGGAGCACATTACTACTGGGGCTACTATAGGGGGCCATTATTGCTATTGGGGGCACTTTGTTTCTGCAGTATATTGGTGGCCTTGGAGAACAGAGTTGCACAGTATTGGGGGTAGCAGCAGGATGGCAGAGTTGTGACACAAGGATTGTGAGGAGAAGAGGGAGATGGAAAATGAGGAGGAGGAGAACTAAAAGTAGTAGATTGCACTGGCCATCAGGGGCGTAGCTACAGGGGGTGCAGAGGTAGCAGCTGCTACCGGGCCCAGGAGCCTGAGGGGGCCCAAAGACCCTTCTGCTGCATAAGAAGACACACAAAGCTCTGAGGGAAGGGGGGCCCAAGCTGAACTCTTGTACCAGGGCCCATGAGCCGTTAGCTACGCCCCTGCTGGCCATCATAGCTTCTAGGAAAGTATAACCCGGGTATCTCCTGTATATAATTATATATGTACAGCTGGTATAAGTTATACATCTTCTTGTATATAGTGATATGGACCATGCTGGTATAACCTGGGTATCTCCTGTATATAATTATATATGTACAGCTGGTATAAGATATACATCTTCTTGTATATAGTGATATGGACCATGCTGGTATAACCTGGGTATCTTCTGTATATAGTTGTATATGTACAGCTGGTATAAGTTATACACATTCTTGTATATAGTGATATGGACCATGCTGGTATAACCTGGGTATCTCCTGTATATAATTATATATGTACAGCTGGTATAAGTTATACATCTTCTGTATATAGTGATATGGACCATGCTGGTATAACCTGGGTATCTTCTGTATATAATTATATATGTACAGCTGGTATCAGTTATACATCTTCTTGTATATAGTGATATGGACCATGGTGGTATAACCTGGGTATCTCCTGTATATAATTATATATGTACAGCTGGTATAAGTTATACATCTTGTTGTATATAGTGATATGGACCATGCTGGTATAACCTGGGTATCTCCTGTATATAATTATATATGTACAGCTGGTATAAGTTATACATCTTCTTGTATATAATGATATAGAGCATGCTGGTATAACCTGGGTATCTTCTGTATATAATTATATATGTACAGCTGGTATAAGTTATACATCTTCTTGTATATAGTGATATGGACCATGCTGGTATAACCTGGGTATCTCCTGTATATAATTATATATGTACAGCTGGTATAAGTTATACATCTTCTTATATATAGTGATATGGACCATGCTGTTATAACCTGGGTATCTTCCGTATATAATTATATATGTACAGCTGGTATAAGTTATACATCTTCTGTATATAGTGATATGGAGCATGCTGGTATAACCTGGGTATCTTCCGTATATAATTATATATGTACAGCTGGTATCAGTTATACATCTTCTTGTATATAGTGATATGGACCATGCTGGTATAACCTGGGTATCTCCTGTATATAATTATATATGTACAGCTGGTATAAGTTATACATCTAGTTGTATATAGTGATATGGAGCATGCTGGTATAACCTGGGTATCTCGTGTATATAATTATATATGTACAGCTGGTATAAGTTATACATCTTCTTGTATATAGTGATATGGAGCATGCTGGTATAACCTGGGTATCTCCTGTATATAATTATATATGTACAGCTGGTATAAGTTATACATCTTCTTGTATATAGTGATATGGGGCATGCTGGTATAACCTGGGTATCTCCTGTATATAATTATATATGTACAGCTGGTATCAGTAATACATCTTCTTGTATATAGTGATATGGACCATGGTGGTATAACCTGGGTATCTCCTGTATATAATTATATATGTACAGCTGGTATAAGTTATACATCTTCTGTATATAGTGATATGGACCATGCTGGTATAACCTGGGTATCTTCTGTATATAGTTATATATGTACAGCTGGTATCAGTTATACATCTTCTTGTATATAGTGATATGGACCATGGTGGTATAACCTGGGTATCTCCTGTATATAATTATATATGTACAGCTGCTATAAGTTATACATCTTCTTGTATATAGTGATATGGAGCATGCTGGTATAACCTGGGTATCTCCTGTATATAATTATATATGTACAGCTGGTATAAGTTATACATCTTCTTGTATATAATGATATAGAGCATGCTGGTATAACCTGGGTATCTCCTGTATATAATTATATATGTACAGCTGGTATAAGTTATACATCTTCTTGTATATAGTGATATGAACCATGCTGGTATAACCTGGGTATCTGCTGTATATAATTATATATGTACAGCTGGTATAAGTTATACATCTTCTTGTATATAATGATATAGAGCATGCTGGTATAACCTGGGTATCTTCTGTATATAATTATATATGTACAGCTGGTATAAGTTATACATCTTCTTGTATATAGTGATATGGACCATGCTGGTATAACCTGGGTATCTCCTGTATATAATTATATATGTACAGCTGGTATAAGTTATACATCTTCTTATATATAGTGATATGGACCATGCTGGTATAACCTGGGTATCTTCCGTATATAATTATATATGTACAGCTGGTATAAGTTATACATCTTCTTGTATATAGTGATATGGACCATGCTGGTATAACCTGGGTATCTCCTGTATATAATTATATATGTACAGCTGGTATAAGTTATACATCTTCCTGTATATAGTGATATGGACCATGCTGGTATAACCTGGGTATCTCCTGTATATAATTATATATGTACAGCTGGTATAAGTTATACATCTTCTTGTATATAGTGATATGAACCATGCTGGTATAACCTGGGTATCTTCTGTATATTATTATATATGTACAGCTGGTATAAGTTATACATCTTCTTGTATATAGTGATGTGGACCATGCTGGTATAACCTGGGTATCTCCTGTATATAATTATATATGTACAGCTGGTATAAGTTATACATCTTCTTATATATAGTGATATGGAGCATGCTGGTATAACCTGGGTATCTTCCGTATATAATTATATATGTACAGCTGGTATAAGTTATACATCTTCTTGTATATAGTGATATGGACCATGCTGGTATAACCTGGGTATCTTCCGTATATAATTATATATGTACAGCTGGTATAAGTTATACATCTTCTGTATATAGTGATATGGAGCATGCTGGTATAACCTGGGTATCTTCCGTATATAATTATATATGTACAGCTGGTATAAGTTATACATCTTCTTGTATATAGTGATATGGACCATGCTGGTATAACCTGGGTATCTCCTGTATATAATTATATATGTACAGCTGGTATAAGTTATACATCTTCTTGTATATAGTGATATAGGCCATGCTGGTATAACCTGGGTATCTCCTTTATATAATTATATATGTACAGCTGGTATAAGTTATACATCTTCTTGTATATAGTGATATGGACCATGCTGGTATAACCTGGGTATCTTCCGTATATAATTATATATGTACAGCTGGTATAAGTTATACATCTTCTGTATATAGTGATATGGAGCATGCTGGTATAACCTGGGTATCTTCCGTATATAATTATATATGTACAGCTGGTATAAGTTATACATCTTCTTGTATATAGTGATATGGAGCATGCTGGTATAACCTGGGTATCTCCTGTATATAATTATATATGTACAGCTGGTATACGTTATACATCTTCTTGTATATAGTGATATGGACCATGCTGGTATAACCTGGGTATCTCCTGTATATAATTATATATGTACAGCTGGTATAAGTTATACATCTTCTTGTATATAGTGATATGGGCCATGCTGGTATAACCTGGGTATCTCCTGTATATAATTATATATGTACAGCTGGTGTAAGTTATACATCTTCTTGTATATAGTGATATGGGCCATGCTGGTATAACCTGGGTATCTCCTGTATATAATTATATATGTACAGCTGGTATAAGTTATACATCTTCTTGTATATAGTGATATGGACCATGCTGGTATAACCTGAGTATCTCCTGTATATAATTATATATGTACAGCTGGTATAAGTTATACATCTTCTTGTATATAGTGATATGGACCATGCTGGTATAACCTGGTATCTCCTGTATATATTATATATGTACAGCTGGTATAAGATATACATCTTCTTGTATATAGTGATATGGACCATGCTGGTATAACCTGGGTATCTTCTGTATATAGTTGTATATGTACAGCTGGTATAAGTTATACACATTCTTGTATATAGTGATATGGACCATGCTGGTATAACCTGGGTTTCTCCTGTATATAATTATATATGTACAGCTGGTATAAGTTATACATCTTCTTGTATATAGTGATATGGACCATGCTGGTATAACCTGGGTATCTCCTGTATATAATTATATATGTACAGCTGGTATAAGTTATACATCTTCTTGTATATAGTGATATGGAGCATGCTGGTATAACCTGGGTATCTCCTGTATATAATTATATATGTACAGCTGGTATAAGTTATACATCTTCTTGTATATAGTGATATGGAGCATGCTGGTATAACCTGGGTATCTCCTGTATATAATTATATATGTACAGCTGGTATAAGTTATACATCTTCTTGTATATAGTGATATGGAGCATGCTGGTATAACCTGGGTATCTCCTGTATATAATTATATATGTACAGCTGGTATAAGTTATACATCTTCTTGTATATAGTGATATGGAGCATGCTGGTATAACCTGGGTATCTCCTGTATATAATTATATATGTACAGCTGGTATAAGTTATACATCTTCTTGTATATAGTGATATGGAGCATGCTGGTATAACCTGGGTATCTCCTGTATAATAATTATATATGTACAGCTGGTATAGTTATACATCTTCTTGTATATAGTGATATGGACCATGGTGGTATAACCTGGGTATCTCCTGTATATAATTATATATGTACAGCTGGTATAAGTTATACATCTCTCTTGTATATAGTGATATGGAGCATGCTGGTATAACCTGGGTATCTCCTGTAATATAATTATATATGTACAGCTGGTATAAGTTATACATCTTCTTGTATATAGTGATATGGAGCATGCTGGTATAACCTGGGTATCTCTGCTGTGTATAGTGATATGGAGCATGCTGGTATAACCTGGTATCTCCTGTATATAATTATATATGTACAGCTGGTATAAGTTATACATCTTCTTGTATATAGTGATATGGAGCATGCTGGTATAACCTGGGTATCTCCTGTATATAATTATATATGTACAGCTGGTATAAGTTATACATCTTCTTGTATATAGTGATATGGACCATGCTGGTATAAACCTGGGTATCTCCTGTATATAATTATATATGTACAGCTGGTATAAGTTATACATCTTCTGTATATAGTGATATGGAGCATGCTGGTATAACCTGGGTATCTCCTGTATATAATTATATATGTACAGCTGGTATAAGTTATACATCTTCTTGTATATAGTGATATGGAGCATGCTGGTATAACCTGGGTATCTCCTGTATATAATTATATATGTACAGCTGGTATAAGTTATACATCTTCTTGTATATAGTGATATGGAGCATGCTGGTATAACCTGGTATCTCCTGTATATAATTATATATGTACAGCTGGTATAAGTTATACATCTTCTGTATATAGTGATATGGAGCATGCTGGTATAACCTGGGTATCTCCTGTATATAATTATATATGTACAGCTGGTATAAGTTATACATCTTCTTGTATATAGTGATATGGAGCATGCTGGTATAACCTGGGTATCTCCTGTATATAATTATATATGTACAGCTGGTATAAGTTATACATCTTCTTGTATATAATGATATAGAGCATGCTGGTATAACCTGGGTATCTCCTGTATATAATTATATATGTACAGCTGGTATAAGTTATACATCTCTTGTATATAGTGATATGGACCATGCTGGTATAACCTGGGTATCTCCTGTATATAATTATATATGTACAGCTGGGTATATAGTTATACTCTTCTTGTATATAGTGATATGGAGCATGCTGGTATAACCTGGGTATCTCCTGTATAATAATATATATGTACAGCTGGTATAAGTTATACATCTTCTGTATATAGTGATATGGAGCATGCTGGTATAACCTGGGTATCTTCCTGTATATAATTATATATGTACAGCTGGTATCAGTTATACATCTTCTTGTATATAGTGATATGGACCATGTGGTATAACCTGGGTATCTCCTTATATAATTAATATATGTACAGCTGGTATAAGTTATACATCTTGTTGTATATAGTGATATGGAGCATGCTGGTATAACCTGGGTATCTCCTGTATATAATTATATATGTACAGCTGGTATAAGTTATACATCTTCTTGTATATAGTGATATGGAGCATGCTGGTATAACCTGGGTATCTCCTGTATATAATTATATATGTACAGCTGGTATAAGTTATACATCTTCTTGTATATAGTGATATGGACCATGCTGGTATAACCTGGGTATCTCCTGTATATAATTATATATGTACAGCTGGTATAAGTTATACATCTTCTTATATAGTGATATGGACCATGCTGGTATAACCTGGGTATCTTCCTGTATATAATTATATATGTACAGCTGGTATAAGTTATACATCTTCTGTATATAGTGATATGGAGCATGCTGGTATAACCTGGGTATCTCCTGTATATAATTATATATGTACAGCTGGTATAAGTATACATTCTTTCTTATATAGTGATATGGAGCATGCTGGTATAACCTGGGTATCTCCTGTATATAATTATATATGTACAGCTGGTATAAGTATACATCTTCTTGTATATATGATATGGAGCATGCT